>OZ010589.1:72048440-72653440 GCA_963932145.1 Acanthosepion lycidas
ATGTTTTCCCATGCTTAACCATTGTCTCTTGTGTACAGTAGTATCCAAATTTACTTGGACGAGTAAAGAAAATCTTCTTCTGCTTAAGGGGTAAAAAAACAATTAGGATTGGTCAGGGAAAGCAGGGAAGAAGGAAGTCTTTGTTCTTATCTTTTTATGACCTCTGTATCTTTTTAAACCTATCTTCATTTTTGTGTATTGTGCATGTGTGTGTGTTTTATTGGTAGTATGTGTATTTTTTTTTGTATGGAACTATTTTTTCTGAGAAGTTTTTGATTTCATTTGTCTTGTTTTTCTTTAGCCTGAAGGTTGTGTATTGAACCTTTCTGTCAATAACCCATAATTTTTTTGTCTTGTTACAGATAGCATTTGAGTGGCAATCTGGCATCCGATATAAATGTACATACAAAATAGAGTTGTGTCACTGAATTCCATATGCAGGTAAAATTACACCCACTGATATTCATCAACTATTGCTGATTGTTTATGGAGACCAAAGAGTGTATGTAAGTACAGTTAGGCAGTTGGTAACTGCTGCTGTAAAAAAAGCGGCTCATCTCCACTCTTGCAGATTTTTATAAGCTCCATGCTCATCCTGGGCAAAACTGCATGGTGAGTGAAGATGACTATGTTGAAAAATTGTGTTTTGTAAATGAAATTTATTTCACTCTTTGTATCTGTTATAGTCTATGTGTAAATAAATCTGAAGTATTGTACAGGGTGTTGCAAAATGATCTGACACATTTGTAGGTTTAATAAAAGCAAAACAGAATAAAGAACGAAAAATGTGTTTTTATTTTTGAAATATGCATATAATGCCATTTTGTTTCATTTTTTTCCATATATAGAGAGAGGGAAAGATAGAAAGTGTGGACATTGAAATCAAAACTATATGGTGACTGTCAATTTCATGTTTCAGTGTGATCTTCAGACAAAATTTGTCTTGTCTGAAAGTAACATTTAGGTGTAGTTTTACACCTCACCAGTCACCATGCAGTGTTGATTCCCATATCCACAATGTCAATAGCTGCTTTATTCCCAATTTTAAGTAATCTTCTCTTATGAATATAGAAAATATTGAACAGTATGATATGTATGTATATATGCATATGCTTAAAATTTTATATTTATGGGAGAAGAGTGCTCAATATCGGGAATACACACATACACACACACACACACACACACACACACACTCATATATATATATGAATTACAAATAAATGAAATTCACAAATACCCTATCTGAATGGCCATTTCATGCCATCTGAGCTTGTCAACAAGTTAGATAAAAAATATATATATATGTATATGTATACTTAGTTTAATCTGGCACAAGATCATATTAGTAGGTCATTTAGTAAGGATCCAGCCCATTAAGTATCATTCTAAACCAGGCATCCATCTGTAAAATGGAACAAATGATTCTTGGTATCATCTTACATGTCAGGAAGAGCAACACCTGGATTCAACAGCAGACTGGAGTGAAGGGCATAATCAAGACCATGAAGAAGGAAGAACATAGGCTTTCTCTTTCTACCTGTTGTCTCTTGTCTCAGAGACAACAGATAGATTTTTAAAGCAACAGAGTGGACACAAAAGACAGTGAAAAAAAAATAGAAGGTGGTCAAAGGCAAGATGGCATGATCTGATTCAATACTTTGGTCACACATGGCTCAGTAAGGCTAGAGATTGGAAATGGTGAAGATCAACCAGGGATGGGTTCCCCCAACAGGAGTGAGAAAGCCCTGGATTTGGATTTAGATTTTGGTGCTTTAAATATTGTGTAATTTCACTCTTTCTTCATAATATACAAGTTAATTAAATTTTAAGTTGTTATCTTCTCAGTAGGGATATCATATGTCATTAATAATTTCTTTTTTTTGAAACTGATTAATGTTCTGATAATATATCCACTATGATTTGAGTCTGTCTCATTTGTTCATTTTACTAAATCTTGATTTATATAGATTTTTAAAGTTTTTCTTCACACATATTACAAACTTATAGACATGAAGCAAACTAATTTCACCTATTTTTTTTATTACTGAATCATTTTGATATCCTTATGGGAAAATGAAATAAAATCAATAAATAAAATAATAATAAAGAATAAAAAAAAAAAATTCCATGAAGCAAGTAATAAAAGAAGCAGAAAGGGTTTTATAACTCCATTTCCAGAAAAGACAGAACCCTTCTATTTCCAATTTCCAAGGCATAGCATTCAGATGTCTTTTGCAGCTCTACTCATGAAATAATTTGGTTGTTCTAACTTGGCACAAGGCTGACTTGAGCTCAATCAATATAACCACCCTTAACATGATTTATCCTAACTTCTGGGCCGAAAACAAAACACCACTTCCAAAAAGGACTAGAAAAAGAAAATGGACATACACAAGAGACATTGAGGACTTTGTTCCCTATGGTCATCATAAAAAAGGAATAAACAGCCTGTAGTCAAAAGCCAAGTTTTGTTGCTTCTAAATTGTTCATATGTGAATATGCACATACTTATCATACATTAACATGCAACCTTTAAATACCATATCATAATGCCATGAATGAACATTTGAACATCATTTCTTGCTCCCTAAAATTTGGTAATTAAACATTTTTCCTATTAAAGAAGGTTAAGGGGGAGAAATGCTTTATTTTATAAACAAAATTAAAGAAGATATTGTTCATTCATCTGAATGCATAAATTTTTAAATACTTTGCTGCTAATTTTTTGACATTTCCCAGGAAATTTTGTATATCAGGTTCAATTCAGTGTTTCATGACACTTGTCATTGCTAGTACCATACTTTAAAATGTTGTTTTGTTGTAACCAATGAATTGTTGGCAACTTGTGCCCATGAGTTATCCTCCCTTAATATTTGCAACTGAAAATCTGCCCCACTAAACAGCATGAGAGAGGAGGAGTTAAGATTGTGAATGGTACCAGTAATACTTGCCACATGTTTGGATCATTGGCGACTGAACCAGTTCCCTCACCAGTCTAGGCACCCAGCAAGATTAAAGGGCACATGAATCTTCTTGTAGGGTCAATGGCCATCTAGCACAATGGGATAAAATGGGCTCCATAGCTGTCAATGCAACCAGTGCAATGATGAGTCGACATTACTGTGGGGAGGACTTCTCCAGGCTCAAGTTAATGACCATAATGGAGGGTTCTCCTGATGGAATGAACAGTTATAGGTCCATGACATTGGGAGCCTTCAATTTGGAGGTCGTTGGTTGTAGTTTGACCTGGAGAAAGATGCTGTCTTCCAAGTCTACTTACCTAAGACATGCTACTCATGAATGTATACTTCTGGCTTTCAAACCAGATATGTGGAGGGAACTAGTCAGGTGCTCAACTGTACAGTGACCCTACAACCACACCTGGTCAATGGACTGATGATGACGATGATGTATAAGTTTATGGTTAGAATTAAAGGCTAAACAGTACTAAAATAAGATATGAGTTAGCTTGGGGTTGGTTTGCATGGGTGACAAATTATTATTTTGGAAGGAGCACAATCTTAATATCATAAGATATACTGATGGCCCTGTGTTGATGGCAGATACAGAGAAACACACAGAAAAGTGCAGGAACCCCTAAACAAAATAACGAAGAAAAAGTGGAATAAAACGACTAATTGCCAAAAGACAAAGTATATGATTATAAGCAAGAAGTATAACCCAAGATGCAAGCTACAACCTGGAGGGTATTTGCTTGTAAGTGAATATAACAAATCTGACTCAAACTGGAAATTGGCTCCCCAGCTTCCAATTCTGATTTCAACATCTGCACATCCAAGTTTACAGCACCTGGTATTCCAAAGCAGTCACCCATCTAGGTACTGACTAGGCTCAATGTTGTTTAACTTTGGTGATCACATGAGAACTGGTGCTTCAATGTGATATGGCTGTAAACCTAATGTGACTTGAAATTTGAAAGTCTGTCGGAATAATAAATTTGCCTTCCATAAGCTAAACAAAGAATTTAAGAAACAAAAATTTTGTTAGAAACAAATAAAAGAGTGCTGAACTGCTACACGATATCAATCTTTCTATGTGGCATCAAATGCTGGACATTTTCCTCACAGACAAACAGGATACTTGAGGTAACAGATGCAATTCTACAGCAAAATGCTGAGAATACCATGAACAGAGTAGAGAATGTGAGCAATGACAAGGTTTTGAAAAAATAGAAGCAAAAAGGACACTTACACTTAAAATTAGAAAGAGTTGAAATTTCTGGGACACATAATAAAAAAGAGGACATATTGAAGTCAAGAGGGATAGAAGGAAACAGTGAGTAACATACCTAAAAATCTTATAGAAATAGATGGAGGAACAGGGAGTTGGAGGGATAATAAAGAAACAAAATATAGCTAAGAACTACAAATGATAGGAACTTGTAGAGAATCATGATTGTCTATGACCTAAAGAAGACACAACACATAGAAGAATTGTTAAATTTAATAATTTCTTTATTTGTGATTTTGTATCTAATATTGATTGTCTTTAATTATTGATAAGCTGTAGAAAATGAACTAATCAATCAGAATGGATCAATAACCCTTCTTCCTATTTTGGCTTACTCAGAAACAGGAGGTAGTAAGTAGAAGACATTCCAGTCTTCTTGTTATGGGAGATTTAGTTGCCCAGCAAACCAACATCTTAAATTTCAAACAAACCATGTGGACATTACAAAGACATTACAAACACGCACTACAGCTATGCCAATAAATGTTTTCCTTTCTTTTTATGACCTCTATAAAATATAATTTTTGCTTTCTTTTTTGTGAGCTATGTTGTATTTTATAAAAATATGTGTAACATTTACTCCACATGCCGAATTCATTGCTTTTGAAAATGTTGAATTTGTTTACTCTGAAAGTCTTCATCCTAATCAGTCATAACACGTAACTTGTTGCACTACAATAATGTTAATGACCAAGAGCAACCTTGCCCAATACAATTTGTAGTACTATTGACTACATACACATTCAATCAAATTCTAATTATTTTATGACAACCTAGCAAACTGCTTGGGTAACATGCTGGATATTTCATACCCTTTCTCAGGGCAGTGATTGTGGTGATGGGGTATTTGGTGGTATTCATTAATAGAAGTAGATAGGTTTGTGTATTGCTCAGTTCACACTCCTCCCTCATCTTTTGAACAGGAGTAGAGGTTTAGCCCTTGTTTCCTGCTTAGGATTGGGTTTCCAATTCCTTCTAAAGTCTTCTCATTTTCTTTCACTCCCAGTAGCCCCTTGTGCCTTAGTGGCATTATTGCCTTGCTTGGGGTGAATTGATTAAAAAAAAAACAAAAAAAAAAACTCTTCTACAAGAAACAGGCAACAGGTTGTATTGGGTTACATAGTATCAGCAGCAAGGAATGGTCCTTGGCCTGACCTACTGGGAGAGGTGGTTTCATGCCTTTTCCCAATGTTATTAGTGAGCACAAACTACCTCAGGCAGAATTTGAACCTGATTCTTCTTCTTCTACATCATCATCATCATCATACTACTACTACAACCACCATCACCACCACTAACACCTAAGCTTAGTAAATATCTCTCAGGGTAATGAAGATTACTTGGCAGCTTTTATATTTCCAAGTAACATGTGACCATTTAGGCTATGCCATAGTACCAACAGCAAGGAATGGTTCTTGACCTGATATATCAAATGCCTAAGATGTATTGCTTTATAAAGCTAAAAAAGGCTCCATCTGCTCTACTGCTTACTCGTAGCTGAGAGTAGATTCATGCCTTTCCTGTAGGCATTTGTGGGTATGGTTTCCAATGTGGGGTGCACACCCCAGAAGGGGGCAATTTAAGAATGAGTTATCTACAGTGAATTTTTTTCTAATGAGTCTGAGTTAATATATATATGGTGCATACAATATGCATACATAAAAATATTTGTGTATATATGTATATGTGTAATTACATATGTACTATATATAGTGTTTATGTTAGTAACACAATATTTTTAAAAATAAAATAAAATTTTATAAATACTGTAAAATTTTAAAATTAAATGAGAGTAATAGTATCGAATATATGCAGTCTCAAGTTTTTAAGGAAAGTTAATGGTCTTTTTTTAGGCTTCCTCCATGTGAATAGGAGTTCACTTTTTGAATAATAAGAATTATGTCATGGGGGGGGGGCAAAAGGATTTTAGAGATGTTTAGCTGGGGCATGACCAAAAAAAGGTTGAGAAGCACTGCATTAGTACAAAGTGAAGGTAAACTACTGTCTCAATCAGAGTTTGAACTCGGTTCATAAATTCCATTCTCTGTGCTGCTAGCCATTAAGTCATTCATACCTTCCTCCTCCTTAAATGTCTTTGTCAAAACTAGGTACCTTCACAAAATTGCTAAAAATCTGCATACCATGATGAAGACATGCTCAAAACATAATGAAAACAGTTTTATCATCAAAATCTTTGTTATTATTAAGAGGAAGAATCAAAGTATTTTTTGAATATTTAATGAAATTTTTTACTCGTTTTAGAACATTTGAAATTTTGATTAAAAATGTTTTTTCTTGCATCAGCGGATGTACTAACTTTTAGCATAGCAAATTTTAGCTTTTTTTCAGACATTAATTTGGAAATTACAAGAATCAAATAATTCTAGGATTTTAATAAAATTTTCAGGACTTGAATGAAATTATTTTTGAAATATTTTTTATTAGAAAATCTTGGTAAAAAATATTTTTTTTTTTTACATGTGTTTCACCTGCCCACTTAATTTTATGAAAACTTGAGAAATTCAACGTGATAATTTTTAGTGACTATATTAGTTAAAAGCAGACAGACATTCTTTGATGAATGTAAATCACAAAATTTATTTTCAAAAATTAGACCCCATCTTACTGAAAATTTGTTCTGAATCAAAGAATAAAAAATGCAATAAAACTAAGACATTATTTAATTAGAGAAGCTTTTAATTAATTTTATGAATAATATATATTGAAGACAATATTGTCTGAAGAAAAAAACATTTTTTGATGAAAAATTAATTTTTACAAGATTTTTAATTTTTTTTCAATTTTAAATTGAATAATTTATAAAGATTTTAAATCTTTTAACGTTCAGTTTCATTGGTGTAATTCTTAGGTAATATTGTTATTAAGTAAAAATATATTTAGTAAACTAATCATATATTCTAAAGTTTACAATCTGATACTCACAAATTTTTTTAAAAAGAATTTCAGGTTTTTTTGTGTATATAAACGTTCTAACTTTTGTAAGAAAGCTAGTTCATACATGACATTACTATTAAAAGGTCACATGTTTTAAGGGCTGTCTTTGCTTATGGAAAAGGAAAAAAACTCATATAAACTTTATCGGCTGCTAGCAATTCTGCTCCATCATACTTAGCTGTCAACATGTTAGGCTGTCAGTAAATAGATCAACACGTCAGAAACAAGACCCTGTGGTTAAGAAAGGCTTGTATATAACTTTTTATGCTATAACTAGTAATGTGTTTTAAATCAGATAATTTAACTTTATATTTGCTAATTTTCCTCAAATAAGGTTTCAGAAATATATATTTTATTTTATACAAGAATTTTAAAACCGAGAATTAACTTTTGTTTACAAATGCGTCAAAATAGCCGATTTCATCGATTTTAACTGAAAAAAATCGATTCCAATCAATATAATTTCTGTCTGAAATATACACCACAGAGTATTTTGCTTATTAGAAATAGTGAATTTTAATTTTTAATCCTTTAGCTTTCAATTAAAGCTAAAATGAAAGTTTTTTCATTTTAAAAAAATCCTAAACTTTACGTATCGCGAATTAGTGGAGGTACCTCGTCCAAAACATTTAAAATGTAAGTAAAAAATAAAACAAACAAAAAAAAAAAAATGAAGGAATGTAAACTTTGAATAATTTTTTGATCAGATTAAGAGAAAAAATAATTTATTCTTTGTATACTGAATTTTTAAATAAAATCTTTGATGATTAAAATTTAAAAAACTGTCATGAAGTGATGTTTTTTAGTTTTCTCAAGATTTACTTTTAAGAGCAAGGAACTTAAAAAAAGAATTTCTCTCTTTTTTTTTTAACTGAACCATCGAACATTTTTAGCAGGTGAAAGGAAAGAGGTTTTTTTCAACTATTAAAATAAAAATTATTTAAAAAGAAAAACAATACTCTGGGCTATTAACTTAGTGACTTAGTCTGGCACGAAACCATAGGGTCTGTGTTGTACACTGTACACAATTTGGAGAGCGAAGTCACACTCTACTTTTACTACTTTACTTTTTTTTAATAGAAATTCTGTATTGCCAGATGATGAACGTACTAACTTTCGCGATATAGGAGACAGGCCAACATTTCTTCATGAATTGAATTTGACTGCTTGATTCAAACTGTTTTGACTTTTGAATGATATTTTCATTGAAGTGGTAACATTGTTTCTGTGTTGGTCTAGGCAAAAAAGTTGAACTAAGTATTTTTTTCACTGATTGCAGCGTTATTTCAGTTAACGTAACGATCAATTTCAAGTCAATCAACTTCAACTCATACCCTGCGCCTGCACCGATCGCAATATAAAAAAAGTTTTTATTTTAAAATTTTGTAAACATTGCATTTTTCCTGGGGATTTCATTTTTCCCAGTGGGGCCAGTTCACAATTCAAACGAACAAAAACAACATTGGTAACAAAACAACTACTAATTTTAGTTTTAGTTCTGAATGAGTAACAAATGGTAATCCATTCTTTGATTCTTCTTCTGGGAAAAAGTTGTTTCGAAGAATATGTATGAATTTTTTAAGGAGTTTTAAATTAAGCGAAGGCATATAAGAATTCTTTAGTTTAAAAAATGTTTAGTTTATCTTTTTTTTTTTTTAAACAAAAAAAACGACATCGATAATAATTTTATTTTTTATCGTGGGTCGGCCTTTTGGCCCAAGTGAAAGTGAAAAATGCAATGACCAGCTCAGACTATGCCCGAACCCGCGTAAGCGGGGGCTGGGTAAATTTTGTTTGACCATTAGCCCGAGTAGAAATGTTCGGGTTTCCCACGTAAAACGATTGACCTTGTGTCGCATCCTAAACCCAGGGTGGGGGGTGAGCGCTAAATATTATCGAATACTAGTGAATAATAGTAAAGTTAAAGTACACTCTCTCTAGCTAGTACCTACACTACACAGTCATGAATAGAATACAAGTTTAAAAAATCGACAAAAACGTTAAATTGTTTCTGTACTTCTACAAAATTTGTTTAAATTAATTTTCTCGGAATTTGCGCGATTATGTTTATTTACTGTTTAGTGTTTAAAGTTGAGAGAGGATAAAAAATCTAACAGTCAAGAAGAAAAAAATATTGTATTTCCCGCGTGTTTTTTTCATTCCGATACTTAAAAAAAATAAAATAAGGAAGGATAAAAAAAAGATGTAGGTGAACTGAAAAGAAAGTAGTGTTACAAGTAGAAGTGAGTGGCATCACAGTTCATCATAAAAGCAGTCAGCAGGGGAATAAGAAAAAAAAAAAGATGAGGAGGCTAGGAGGAAATAAAAAAAAAAGAAAGGAAGGAAGAAGGAAAGAGAAACGAAAGAGCATTGTTGCCGATTATTCCGTTCACAATCTTACTAGTGCTACTAACTTAACACATGGGCACCTGGACGAATATTAAAGACTAAAAGATGCTGGCATTTTTCTTTCTCTCCGAACTCATTGTCAAACACTATTAAAAAAAATTGTAAAGTAAAATCCTGATCTTTTTTACTTTCCAGTTTTCCACGTATGTGTAATAAAACTAAAACTAATAATAAATATATTATATGTATATATATATATTACAACACGCGTAGCGACTACTACAGTGCTCAATTTCACTTAAACACAAGAGTGAAATGTCCATTCCACACACACACGCACAACTGTTGACTACACTATCTATGGTCGATCATAACAAAACCGACACCAGTGGATTTTTATTAATTTTTAAAAGGAAAACATGACTTAATGTGACATACTTTTAACTTATTTCTTTAAAAAGAAGAAAAAAAGGACGAAAAATATTTAAAGATTTGGAATAGGAATATGTTGGCGTTGGAAACTTTTTCTTAAATCACACAACAATAACATCGTATCATGTAAGTTTTTGTTTTTTTTATCTTTTTAAAAAAATTGTTGTTTCATTGTATCTTTTTTTAGTTTATTTCAGTTTAACTGGTTGCAAATGAAAATATTTCAATTAATTCTATTAAGTTTTATAATGTAAATTCACTTGAAAATAAGATTGATAAGAATTTTTTTACTAACCCGTACAAAATGTATTTCGAAATCACCTTAAGTTGTTTTTTTAGTACGTTTTATGACAAATGTTATGTGTATGTATTCCTTTTGTCTGCACCAGAAAATTTGTGAATAATAACGTTTGCATATCTCTTTTAGTTTTACTTTTATTAAAAAAAAAAAAAATTGTGTGTTGATATTCTGACCCCTCTTTTGAAAAATATATTCTACGACTTCGAAAATATTGACAAATATACTGTCAAAATTCATGAGGAAACCTGACAAAAATGTTTCAATTTAAAACAAAACAAGGAAGCAATAATAACACAGTGTCCTTCTGTGATTAATTTAAGTGCATAATAATTTATCATTTCATTTAAGTTTCGTGTGTAGAGATAGACAACTGTTTTGCACCTACCTACCTATTAATCGGGGTGTCGGTGCAGAAACCAACCTAGGTGTTTTGTCTTCTGTACTGTATCATGTGTTTTTTTAAAGTAAGGGTGAGATAGTTTGTTAAAGCAATAAAACGATTTAATTCGGCAAAGCTGTTTTTTTTTTTTTTTTGTTTTGTTGTTAATGTTAAATAAATCCCTGAAAAGATCAAGTTCTGTCCTAAAAAAAACATGATTATTTTTTATTTATACAATATACAAGTCTATAGACAATATATTTTAATTTTTTAAATTGTTAAGAAGCACTAACAACAATATTATTATAATAATTATTCTTTTCGTTGAAATGTACCCCCACTCCCAAATTACTGTGAGGGATCTAGCTCGGTGTCATGAATGGCACCCAAACCAAATCTTTGGGCATTCTATTTTTTTTATTTATTTTTTTTTTTACACAGTCACAACGGAATGCCACTTCCTTGAGTGAAAGAAAACGTGTATTATAAACGAGGGTTACCAACTCGGCACATAGGATGTCGTTTCACTCAACACCGCATTCTCATTTCTGTCATCTGCTCTTGATTAGAACTTTAAAGTGGACTGTTTGTATATTCGCTAGGTTTTATCGTGGATTTTAAAAGTACAGGATTGGTTGCTAGATTGAAGGATACTTCTTCTTAGCATTTTTAGTTTATTTTGAAATTATTCATTCAAGTTTCTGTACAAGTTACAATATATTATTTTACTTACTTAGAAATGACAGTTTATTTTTTTCGTCCATGTAACTGAGAGAATATTTTTCCTTCATGTCATTTAGTGATATTCCTTATTAAATATACAAATAAAAACGGAAAATTTTTATTTTCAAAATAGAATCAGTACTGTTGACCAAGTAATCGGCTTCATAGAACATTTGATGATACTCATGACGAAGAATCGCTAGTCATGCTTGTTTTTCTAGTGCTAGCTAGCTAGAGAGAGAGGCTTTTTTTTTTTTTTTAGTTTTGTCATCAAGGTGTTTTTTACTCGGATAATTTAATTATAAAATCGATCACAAAAAGTATTTGTTCAAATGGTAACAAGTTGGTCACAATCAAAAAACTTAACATTTTCGTTCGTTGGATTGTTGAAAAGCTTGAGAATTTATAATAGAAAACCTGAAACCGTCACTTTTTAGCCAATTTTGTGGGTAAAATTCCTCCTTTTTCAAAATATCTGTAGTTTAAATTAAAATATTAAATGCAATTTTCTTTTTGTTAAAGAAAAAAGATTCAATGATTTTTATAATGTGCGCATTTTCAAATAAGTTTCATGAAGAAAATAGATCCCTCAATTTAAAATTTTACACACTCTAGTAAACTGTAAAAAATAAAAATGGTAAATTTCCAAAGTTAATTAGCAACTTCTTAAATTATGGTTAATAAAAAGTGTTTTTAACATGTAAGTAGTAAACTAAACAGATCTTGTTAAAACTGAAGAATGAATTAAATATTATAATAATAAATAATCTTTGATGACATTTAAATCATTTTTATTTTTAAATCAACCCAGTACGCTTGTCTAATGTTGACTGACGGGTGATCAGAATAAAAATCGATTTCCAGTTGGCTGTAACGATGACTGCTTATCGTAAATTCGGTTAAAATTGTTCAGTTATTCAATTGATAATATTCTTCCATTCAATAATTCTTGAAAATGTTATGGTAAGGTAGTAGAAATCTATCGATTTTCTTATTCATTGAATATTGAATTTTCAAAAAATGGTAAACTTTTTTATCGTCCATTTCTCTGATTCCGTTTATTTACCGTTTTTTTTTTTTTTTTTTTTTTTTTTTTTTTTTTTTGTATTATATTTTTGTTGGTTGGAACAAGTTTTTTAAACCGAACATTAAATTTTATTAAATATGCAAAAAAAAAATAATGTTCACTTGTACCATAGACGAATAAATTTTATAGATGTATGTACTTTTGTTCATAATTTCTTTCTTGGAAGGAAAATATACATATTTTTCTTAACCTTAAAAAAAAAAAAAAAAAAAAAAAATGAGACAAACAAAAAAAACCTACAAAGGAAGGCGATGTATCAGTTGATCCAAGTCAGTTCTCGCCATGTGCTCTTCATTTTAGTAGAATTCCCTAAAGACAAAGTCCATTTTGCCTTCTCTAGAAATGGATTTATTTGGATGAGAAGAATTTAAATCGCATTGAACGCGTATTTATAGATTTTGCAAGAAAGCTAACAATTAAGATTTTATCAGTGAACCCAATTTAGAGAACTTTTCTTTTTCATTTGAGCTGTAAAGAAGATTTACGACAATTTGATGTTGTACACTACTGAGTGTAAATGTACACGTTGTAATTGTAACCGTGGATTACTTACATGTTGCTTTTAACAAGATTGTAGTCACTGAGTGTAAATTGGGTAGGGTAAAAAAAAAAAAAGAAACAAAGTTTAATCTTACTCCGTATCCGAATCTGAATAATCGGTGGAAAAAAAAAAAAAAAGTAAAAGTATTTAACCGAACGGTTAACCGAAAGTGATGGGAATTTCTTAGTATTTTAAAAAATACTAAACACATTGCTATCAAGTGCACATCAGGGATTGCTATTGTTACAAGACTGATCGTAATGTGGGTGGGATTCAGATTAGAAAAACTTCAAAGCCCAACTAACTCTCTGCTGAGAGTCGTATGTGAACTAATCCGACCAATAAGCCTTACTCTTTCCTTAGTATTTGTACCGTAGTGTACAATGCCATTTCATAATTTTAAAGAACACCACAGGAAATATTTGAACATAATTGAATTTATCTGTGATAATTGAAATGTTGAAGCAGTTTTCGTTTTGATAAATTTCCCCGAAAAAAAAGTTAAAAAAATAAAAATAAAATAAAGACTGACTGGATTTGTCATCTCCCACCATGACCGCTTTAAAAACCGTTTCATGTGCTTATTAAATTTCAATTGGGTTATGTTATAAACAAATAACGAGAAATATGATTCCGAAAAATAATACCTCCCTCTTTCTTTCCTGACTAACTATTAAGTTGCATGAATTTTTTAGTATGTCAAAAAAAAGAAAAATGAAAAAATGATGCGGGTGCTTTTAACCCGGGTATTACATTGCTCACCCCACTTCTACACATTCACCTCTCTTGTCAACAGACAAGCATGTGTCTTTCATTGTGTCTTCTTGTAATTCAAATTAAGGAAGCCGACGTGTGGTTGATGATCCCTTTTACAGTCGACTCAGTTTTGTTTGACATATGATCTCTCTTTCATTTTACAGCTGTATTATTATTTTTACTTCTACCGTGTTAAAGGTCCTATTTTTTTTTATCTGTAGCTATTTGGGACCTCTTATCGAAGAGGGTCTCCGGTTTGTTTTAGTAAAAGTTAAAAGTAGCCATTTCTTACTGTCCTTTTTTTTTTTTTTTTTTTTTTTTTAATTTTAAAAACGTCGAGCTTTGCAAATTTAGATTTTCTTTATTGAATAGGTGTGGGAGGATTTTTAATTGCTAAAAAATTATTGCCTTTTTTTTTTTTAGTTTACCCGACCGGCTCCATGCTCCTGAAAGTAGACAACGACTTATGGGTGACTAAAAAAAAAAAAAAAAAATGGAATTGATAAAAGAAAACACTGACACCACAGTAATAAAAACACAATATTGTTAATTGCTGTGGTGAAGAAATACAGTGTAACCCGGATATAAGAGATTTTCTCTGGTCCCAAATTAGAGCCTGTGTAAACCAAACCCGGATATAAGAGACTTATTCTCCGGTCCCGACAACTCTCTTATATCCGGGTTACACTGTAATTCAAAGACAATCTCTAACAAAACCCCGTCAATTATTTTGCTAGATCCGCCTTTTTAGTAAGCAATTAATTACAATTTAATAATTACAATTAATGTAACTGATATAAAAGTAGTAGTAACAATAATTCAGTTTATGGTGATCAGATTATTTATTCAATGAAACGAAACCCTTCAAAATATCGTGATGAGATTGCGTCACAATTTTATTTTTAAGTTAAAAATGGAATAACCCTTAGTTTTTTTTTTTTTTTTTTTTTTTTTTATAAGCAATCGGGGTTATTCCATTTTAAAATCAACTGTTTTTATTCAAGTTATCGTGTACCACCAGGACTGTTGGTCCGGTAAAACAGCCAAGCCAAATATATATATTATATATATATATTATATATTATATAATATATATATATATATATATATAATATATATAAAGTATATGATTGGTGTATATGGAATGAATTCCAATAACCAACAATTACTATTCTTAAAAGAGTGCTCAATACAAAGTAGAGCAGATATAATTATTTATTTTTAAAGAAAAAAAATTTATAACATAAATTATAATATATATATATAATATATATATATATATTATATAATATAATATATTATATATATATTATATATTATATATATATAATATATCTATATAAATATAATCTTCACTCAGGAACTGGGTGATCATAGCAGTCCACAATTTCCTGTCCTTTGTAGCTCTTAGTAAATTTTGTTTTTGTTATCTCTACTAAAAACCCTGTTCTGCCATCCATTACACAAGCTTGTAAGGTACATTATGCACCCAAGAAATTTTAACTCTCTCTTTCTGATGTTAAGTATAATTATCCTGATTGTTTCCATTTTCTCTAAAACTTTGTCATTGTTCACATGCTCAGTCCATGTTATTCTCAGTATCCCTCTGTACTAAATCACATTTCTGTTGCTTCAAGTCTCTCTCCTCTTTGTCTGCAAGGAGATTGTCCAGCATTCACTACCATATATCAGGACTGATATTACATAACAGTTCAGTACTCTTTTCTTTGTTTCTAACAAAATTTTCCTGTCTTTTAATACATAGCTTTTGAAAAGAATCTTTTGTTATTCCAATGCATCCTTGGATTTTGTTATTGCACTTTCTGTCCTCTGTTAAAACACTTCCCAAATTTTGAACCCTGACTCATTGATGAGTACAATATATGCACTTTCACACAGTGGCCAGTATACAAGCTGCTCAGGTTCAAAGGGTTAAATTGTTTTACAGGCTTGATTTTGGAATCTCCAATTTCTAATTTGCATGTTAGGCTTTTCCTTTTGCTGGCAACTGTGCATTTTTTTTTTTTTTTTTTTTTTTTTTTTTTTTTAATTAATGTTTAGTTCTCACTTTCTTTCACTACATTCTGTAGGTGTTCTTGTAGTTTCCTTTCTGCATCTGCTATTAACACTGTTTCATTTGCATAACTTATGTTAAGCTCGTGGCCACCAAGAACGAATCTTGGTAGGACTTCTAATTCTCTCAGAATTGCCTTATTGTATAGGTTGAATATGTCTGGTGAGAAGACCCATCCTTGTCTCACACCCCTTTCTATTTTTGTATATTTACTGAATTTGTTTTCTATTTGTATGTATGCAGTTTGCTGCCAGTGTGGGTTCTGGATTATTCTAATATCCCTTCCCAACTATGTATAGGTTACTTTGCACTTGCAGCAATTCTTTGTGATGTACACAGAACTTTTTGTGATTTTTATGAAGTTATTTGTAAATGGTTTCTGTTTACCCTTTATAATCTTAGAAATTATACAACTAATTGATTTTTTATGTAGATTTGTGATGTTTATTTACAATTGAACCTTTTTTTTTTTTTTTTTTTTTTAATACTGTAAACCTTTTTAAAATTACCCTTTAGGCCTTCACTGAAATTATAAAAAAAAAATAGTTATTACAAATGAAAAAAAAAAATTGCTCTGCACACTTATTTAAAATAAGCAAACAAGGGGTTTAGTTAGAAAGTTAGTTTTACAGACTTCGATACAGAGTTCAAATTTCACCAAGCACCTCACTATTGTAACTCTCTACCTACTTACACATTTATTCCATTGAATTTATCAAAAAAAAAAATTTTTTTTTTTTATTTTTTTTTTTAACATATCTGTACTCATTATACAATTGCAAAGTTCAGTTTTTGGATCAGTTTACAACATATTATCCCAAACTGTAACTTCTCTTATATCTGTTAATTTGTAAAATCTACAATACCTCTCAAGAACCAGTTACAGATTATTAAAAAAAAAAGCATCTACCATTCATCTGTACATTCAACATTACTGCCACATCTTGTTTAGTGCTCCTAATATATATCTTGAGATTCTTGTTAAAATCCAAAGAATCTGCAAAGTTATTGGTCTGGACCTGATATCTTGGCTTCAATTACTTTCCCACTGTTTCCCTGTATGTTTTTTATAAATATTTTCATGGCAATTGATCAAATGAGCTTTCCTGTTTGATACCTCTACCTCATGAATTTAAGCATAGTACAAGATTGTTGAAATTGCTAGATGTAACTGTAAGTTCTATTGTAATAGTTTCTTCTCTTGCACTTCTTACCCATGGGACTCTCTTTTGACTTCTTGCTTTCCTGCCAACTACGATATTCAAAAATTTAAGTGCTACATCAATCGTCCTTCTGTCTTTCTGAATCCTGTTGTTTTGTTGTCTTTTCTCCTTGCTAAATTTTTCTCATTTTCTTTCACTCTCAGTAACCTCTTGTATCTTAATGGTTTTATCACCTTGGCAGCTTGAAATGATTAAAAAAAAATCTTTCTGAAAAATTATGGAAGTGATATGCAGAAATATGTGGAACATGCATAGTCTTGAAATTTTATTCTTTGTCTCAATAAGAATGAGGTTTTCAAAAATAGCTTTACTAACCCAACCAATGGTTAAGCAAGATTTGGCCTGACACCTTAAGCTATTTGACCTCCATTATTTTAAGGGTAAATGAACTGAGAAGATACTTTATGTATTTCCCAAAATGAAACAGAAAAATATCTAGATCTCTTTACATAAATGCAGGTGTTTCCCAGGGTTTTTTCCTTGGACCTACATAGTTTCTAATTTTTATAAATGACCTTCCTAATGTCATCAATTCTCAACTCTGTATCTATGCTGATTACACAGTTGGAGTTGTACATGTATATGGGACCAAAGACCAAAAAATAGCTCCCTTCCACTTGGTACTTCCCTTTTTGGGAACACCACAGGTACCAAGTAATGACCTTAGCTCTCCTCCCATATCAGTGGTATTGGCTAGAAAGATGTTTCTACTAGGACTGGAATATATATGCAAAATTAATTTGAAAAGTTAATTTTGTGCCTCAAAGCCAAATGTGATGGTAATATTTGTGCAATGTAGATATGAAGATCGACATCTTGGTGTATTTGCCCATGACACTTAGGTCTAATCTTGGCATCATGTTGTAGGATGTCATAAGTTGCAACTTTCACTTGCTATTGGTGTTAACATACATACATACATACATACATACATATATATGTAGGCATGTGTTTTGTTTTGTTTTTTTTTTTTTTTTTTTTTTTTAGGCAGGATCAGGATTAATCTTGCACAAAGCAAAGTGGATCCTGACAGAAGATTTATCATAATTTGAGGCAAGGTTTTACAAGGCCTGATGCTCTTCCTGATACCCAACTTGGACACTCATGGTAGTCAAAGTGCAAAGTGATTTTATTGCGACATCATCTCTAGTAAGGTTGCCATTCAAGGCTTGACACTTCATCCTGCCCTATATATTAGTTTGGTGCAAAAATAATGTCGTTTTCTCACATAGTAACATATGTGAGAAAACGACATTATTTTTGCACCAACCTTTTATCTATATATATATATATATATATATATATATATATATGCTGTTGGCTCCTATCAGAATTTCATCTACCCTTTGACAGTTTGTAACATTCAAAATTTTCTCTACAATGTATATCAAGAACATTATTTAATCCACTATTAAAAAAAAAAAAAAATAGGGAAAAAATTTTCAGGGTTAAGTTTTATAGCTTAGCATTCATTAGACTTTCCACAAGTTAAGACTGTTGTCAGGATGCCAAAATATATATTTTTTTTTGGGGAGGGGTATCAATTTGAAAGGCAGATCCTTTTCATAATAGTTTGAAATTGATTCTTAAATTTTTATAGTTAACTGGAATTAGCCATTGCTTATGAATATGAACTTTGAAACTCTGTCATTGATAAATTTTTTCTTTTCCTGATGTTTTAAAACACCTTTAGGGAATTTTTCTCATGTACACATGTACAAATATTGGGGGATAATAATTATTTATCTAAAATGAAGAATAAACATGTGTACTATTATTAATTATGTAAATTTTTGATCTTTAATTAAAAAATATATATCTTAGTTCATTATTTAAAATTTTTTCTGTAAAAAAAAAAACAAAAGCAAAAAAAAACAAAACAAATGTTCTACAAATGAAAACAGACAAGTCCAGATAACTCTGTAAAAAGTAAGAGATCAATTTTACACTGTATCATTATTATGAACCGGATCCCCCTTCTAAAATTATAAAAAAAATCAGTATTTTTTATTCTGATAAATGTCACACCTTGAGAAAGGTCTAAGGAATGCTAACCTATGAAAATTATTTACAAAAAATTTTTCCTATTTTTTTTATGAGTGGACCAGTCTACTTTAGTGCCCATTCCTGCAACAGGGTAACATGCTTTTCCAGCAGGATAATGAATAATTACATAAAAATCTATACTAGTCTATAATCATGCTCTACAAGATATTCAATGTCCTGACCAGCACAATCACCAGACATGTTTTCCATTGAATATGTATATAACATGATGGAATAACAGCTGACTCCTTCAGTTGACCTGCCTATAACTCTTATCAACAGGGGCAAAAAGCATAGAATATATTGTAGGATAGTATTTGTCATATATCATTGTAATTATGCAAATGTACAAACCTGTGTTAATGTCCCAAAAGGATATAAAGTGTATTAATATGGGGGTCAGAGAACTGTTGAGACACCCCTTATCTTGGAACCTGTGCATGTAGTCATTTACTATAATTTATCTATATTATCTGTATGCAATGATACATGGCCGAATGGTTAGAACATCAACATTCTCAAATGAAATCCAGGTTTGAATCTCACCATAGTCAATTTTTCAAAGGGATGACGTCTTGATAATATTAGCCTGGGGAGGTGATTCCAGAGAGCTGCACTGTTGAGATGTACATGAAAACCAGACTATGGATTGACTTAAAGCATTGTGAGTGAAATTAAGTAAACAAAACTATTTGCAAGCTGTCAATGGTTGTGTATGTGAAATCAAGAGTTTTAGTGGACTGGTCTTGTTCAACTACTGATTGTGCCAGATTATGTGCACTCTCCCATAAACAATAACCAAGTTCTGCTTGGCATAATCGTATTATAAACCACGGGTTGGCTTTGTAAGTGTTGAAGGTACAAGATGTACTTGAGCAGATGCCTGCCACAGGTATTGACTACTCTAAAGACTCCATAGTCCTCTAACATTGACAGATACTTAATATATACCTATGCATTTAATTAATTTTCTCTCAGTGTGTTTATTTATGCACACTCATGTATAGTGCCTTTATAAATGCAAATCTTTCTCAGATTCTCAAATCATTAATATCTGCTCAGTTTTGTATCTTAACGTAAACAAAGCAATTTCTAATAAAGTGATGGATTTTTATTTAAATGTTTGCTTGATCAACACACTCCATGGCCAAGTTGGCCTAAAGCACATCGGATCTAATGACAGTTTCTCTTGCAACATATATATATATATATATATATATATATATGTGTGTGCATGTGTAATTTATATATATATATATATATATATATTATTTATATATATGTATGATACTTATTGGAAAGCGCTCTATATCGGTGATAGATCCAACATATTTAGTTGGATTGGTGTGAGTTTGTAACCCTGGGTTTCACGCCCTTGTAATCGTCAGATTTCTTGTTTTTTTGTTTTTTTTAACCTTTAACTATGTCTGAGGATAAAATTCAAATTTTACTGAAAATATAAAATATGTGGACATAGTTAAATTCAACCTATTGTGACCCTGGGTTTCACGCCCTTGCGATCGTTAGACAAATGTCTAACAATTGCAAGGGCATGAAACCTAGGGTCACAAACTCGCATCAATACAACTTAATATATATATATACCCCCCTTTTTTCCTCTCTCTTTTTTTTTTTTTTTTTTAAATGAAATATGAGTGCCTTTTAACTTTGTGCTGTTATTTAATATTTGCTTTCTGTCATTGTTAAAATCCAAAGATTAGAAATATTATTGTTTTAATCATAGAGAATTGCCTGAAATTAAAATTTGCTGTGATTTAAAGTTTATTTATTTATTTTTTTGTGATGTAATTTGATTTATTTAATTGGACATCACTGAAAGCAAATATCTTTAAAAATAAATGCTGTGAAAAAGCATTTAAAGAGTATTTTTGATTTTGCTCACATCTAAGCAAATTTATACATATTATCATTGGCAGTGGCTTTTTTTGGTTTATTTAAAATGTTTCTGATTTGTTGACTTTGTGTCTAATCTTTTAATTTCACTCCCAATTTAATTTTTCATCTCAACTATAATTAATTTGTTGGTCTCTATCTACATAAACCTTAATACAAATCCATCATGAAAACCATTCACCTTTTACTTCTGTTTCTTTTTCCAGAGAAACCACTCTAGATTTCTGATGGGTTTTTTGACCCTTTAACTGTGTCTGAGAATAAAATTCAAATTTTACTGAAAATATAAAATATGTGGACATAGTTAAATTCAGCCTATTGTGTTTGGGAAAGATACAAAGGAGTCACTTTGGTTGTTTTAACAGTTTTCTTTGTCTAAATAAGATAAGTGATTTGAACAATAAATGAATATGATAATTAACCATTATTTCTTTTGGAAGCTGGAAATTTGACAGTATTAATTTTTCCTTGATTTAAAACCCTCAACACTTTTGTACTAGTTTGATAATTTACACATCCAAGCATCAAAGATTTGTGCTGTCCTTAAAATTTATTTTCAGATTTCTAAAACAAAATTATTTCTGCTTCTGTGTAAAATTCTAATACCCACATTTTTTATTCTGTTCTGTAATCTAGAGAAGTCATCATCGCAATAGTTGTTCAGACTATTAATCCTATTGCTCTTGCGTACTGGGTATGACGATAAACTACGTCCAACAACAAGGCTTCAGATAATGTTTTTGGAAAAATGTTGCCAGGTATGCATTTTTTGAAACAATGTTGCCAGGTATAGGTTTTTTGAAATGATAATGTTGCCAGCTATAGGTTTTTTGGAAAAATAATGTTGCCAGCTATGTGTTTTTGAAAAAATAATGTTGCCAGCTATGTTTAATAGTACTGTATATTTAATATATATATATATATATATACATACACATTAATTTGGCATTAAATGACCCACAGTGGTTGATATGCCATAAAACCCAACCAACCAACCAACCTATTGCTCTTACAATATTTCAGCTGATCCATTCTACAGCCTTTCTCAGGTTTAGTATCCATATCAGAGTAGGTAAGGATTAATTTTTTTTCCTTTTCAGATAGTATTAACCATATCTGAAGGAAGAAGAAACCATTGAGTCTATATATACAGACAAACCTATCATCGACGTACTAAAGGCTGATCGTTTGTAAATGGGAAGGGATTATTTTTTAATTATAAAACCACTATAGTAACTACCAGTAGTTATGTAAATACTATAAACATGTACATATAACATAAATAAATATATACTTAATACAGATATATTAAGGAAAATAACAAAAATAATAGATTTCTCAAAGCTACTTTCTCACGCACAAACTAATGTATCGTACTTTCCGTCTTTGTTTACAATTGAAAGGCCCACCACCACCAAGTGGTCACTTTGAGAACTAATACGACTTGTTCTACCAATCTGCAATTTTTTAAATACATTGCTGACAATTTGGAGTGTTTTTTTTTTTTTTTTTTTTTTTTTTTTTGCCTGCAGATTTTGTCCATTGCATCCAAAGTCCATTGAAGAATGGTTTATCTGTATACTTGCAGCATGACCCGACATTGCCCGTGCTTGATTCAAAAATCGTACGACTCGTACAGAAATCGCTATCACTTGACTTAAAATATTTTTGCCCTTCCTTGCTTTTAAAGGAGTGCCCTTTGCCGTGCTGATGTTGCTACATGCCTTACTACTTACCTATCTCACACTGCAAATTTTTTCTAAGCTCTATACTAAACATTAAATATGTTACGAAAAAAGAACTAAACAAAATGAACACAAAACAATCAGCTTTAAAAAAGGACTCGTAACTGGAACTCGTAAATGAAAAAAGAATGTTAACAACAAATACTTTTTCACACCCAACCCAGTTCTGCGGAATCAGAATCCACGTTGAGTTTAAGCAAGCAAATGAGCCAATTGGAGTAGCATGCTAGTTAACATTCGTGTCAGTCAGCTGTTGGTTCTCGTGCTGGCCAATAGAATCTTCCTGCCTATTCGTGGCAGCCAGCTATTGGCTCTCACTCTGGCCAGTACAAAATGGCTGCAAACTACATGAAAACTGAAGCCTGAAAAAATCGATTATTTCTACTATTGATGGGAGTTGGAAAATGCAAAGTCGGTCTTGGCCTTCACACTAACTTGGAGCATGTGGATGTAAATTTTTGTGCAAATCTGTCAAAAATTGCAGCCGTGCATTTGTTACACACACACACACACACACACACACACACACACACACACACACACATCCTGCCTTTTATAGATAGATTTATTTTGTACACACACACACATATTTGAATAAGTAAATGTTAAAGTTTTTGTCAAATAATTGTATTTAATATTCTTCTTTTTAAATTTACTTTGTTTTAATATTCATTTTTTTAAGTTATGCTTTTATTGACTATAGATGTGTAAATAAATTCAAAAATAATTATTTACTTTTTATTTTGGAGGGAATTATTATTAATAAAAGAGTAAATAAACATAAATTAAGAATTTAAGATATCTTAAATTCTTAATTTATGCTTATTTATTTTTTTATTAATAATAATTCCCTCAAATAATAGTAAATAATTATTTTTCAAAGATGTAAGGCTTGCTATAGTTTTTCCTTTAAAAATGATTAAATTAAATATGTTTAAATATATTTTAATTTAGATGTTTTAGCTGGACACACACACTCAAATATTTGAATAAATAAATATTAAACTTTTTTAAAAATAATTGTATTTAATATTCTTCTTTTAAATTTACTTTGTTGTTTTAAGATTAATTTTTTTTTTTTTTTTTTTTTTTTTTAAGTTATACTTTTATTTACTATAGATGTGAAAATAAATCCAAGAGAATAGAAATTTTAAAAATATATACTTGGATAGTGTTTAGCAGAATAAAAAAGTAAAAATGAATGGTAATCTGATTCAAGAATAAGAATTCTTCCTGTTCATTTTTTTTTTTTTTAATTCTGGGAATTTCAAATGCATTCTCAGACATATAATGAATGCAGTTATAAAATTAATGGCAATGTTTTTTATGATACAAGTAAACTCATTCTAAATCATATGAAGATATTCCATCTTAAAACTTGAGAGAAAACATTTGATTAAAATTGCCTTACTGCTCTACTCATGGGATCGAGGAACTTAAGATATCAGTTTTTAATTACTATAATTTTGAATCTGTTATTTACGTTGTTCAGACTGTTGTCCCCATTTTTATTGCTATATTCCTAACATTTCCTTGAGAACACATGGCCCAGTGGATAAAAGTGATAGTTGGATCCAGTGACTTGATCCAAAGAGTTGTGAGTTCAATACCTGGCTACTGCAGTGGTAAACAAAAACAGAGTTGAGTTAAAGGGAGATAATTGAGACATCTGGAAGAGTCATAGCACGTGGAATTAGAAAAATCTACCTTGGTGGACGAAATAAATGGTTCAGTTCAAAATTTCAATCACCTGAAGAAGGCCAGAGCATATATCAGCCAAAACGTGTGAATATGGCAATAAAGATGAGGGCAACAGTCCAAACAATGTAAATAATTACAATACCTCAGCCCAAAAATATAGATAGATTTTGAATTTGTCTATTGTAATAAAAATTGATTGGTTATTGAAACGGTCATGGCTAGAATTGGATTGATACTATGTTGGACCCTGGTTTACATGTACTGTGAGGCTCCCAGTAACATTTTACAAAAAAGAAAAAAGTTAAATAAAAAAAAAGACATTTATTTTTACTAGGCTGGCAATGATTAAAACATTTGCTTTGTATATTTTCTGGGAAACCAATTTATTCAAAATGTCAACAAATTCTGAGTTCTTGAGAACCTAGTTTTAGATTTTAAATTACAATGAGAGAAAATCTGCTTAACGATTCTTGTAATATTATCAATCTGTATACAGGGTGCAATGAGTAAATTGTTGCCATTTTATATTTTGCGTATGTACATTGTTTGTTTTTGATTTTGTCAACTGCTCAGTATAGTTGGGCACCGTCTGTGAGAAAAAGAGTACCATGACACAATTCACTTCACCAGAACTTTGGAAATGGTTGTGTCAGAAGCTCCAATATGAACATTTTAAGCCGCCTAACTCCCCAGATTGCAAACTTCTTGATTATTATGTGTAGGGTGCTGTTGAGCAAGAGACCAACAAAACTCCTTGTAACACCAAAGATGAACTGAAGGCAAAGATTTTGGTGTCATTCACCAACTTAAACAAGGAGACTGTCCAGGAGAGTTGCAGGAGATTCCAAAATTGTCTGGAGGCCGTGGTTGAAGCCAATCGCAATTTTATTGAATAATTTTTTAGTATTTAAAGATATTTTTGTGTAATTTTGGTAAATATATCTTGTTAAAATGTCTGTTATTTTCATTTTTGTGTAATTTAGATGACAATTCATCCGTCACACCCTGTATATTAAGAGGCTTCATCTTGGAGAAGTGCTTTTCTCTATCCTGTTATGCATGAAAAAGTTTTTTTTTTTTTTTTTTTTTTTTTTTTTTAAATCAACCGAAGCAGTAAATCCACTAAAACACAAGGGGTTACTGAGTGTGGATCAATTAGAAAATGGAAACATTACTAAGGAGTGAGAAAAAAAGAGTAATCAGGAGGACAGTAGATAAGTGACTGACATAGCATTTAAATTTTTGAAAATTAAAGTTGCCTGGAAAGCATGTGGCTGAAAGGGAGGTCCACAAGCAACGTACAATAAAAGAAGCTGTTAGCATAGAAATTATGGTTACACCTAAACAATTCAGCTGTGAATTGATGAGACCTCATTGCCAGTCTACTACTACACTTAGTATAGATACCAAGTTGAAAGCAGATGTCATCGGGGAAAGTCATTAATGAAAATTAAAAACAAAGTAGATCAAAGATAGACCCATGGGGGACACTTATATTAGTATGAAAGGATCTAGAAGAGTGGCCATTCAGGATAAATTTCATCTTGAGATTTGATAAGAATGACTGGAAAAAATTTGTCTGGAGACACAATAACTTTTCAGCTTACGGAGAAGACCTGTATGCTAAACCCTGTTAAAAGCTTTTGAGATATCCAAAGCTACAGCCCAAGCTTCACCCTTTGCAAAGCTATAGCCCAAGCTTCACCAAAACTGTTGTGCTATTTCAACATTAGGAAATGAGGAAATATAATCGTTGCTTTCTACAAGGGTGAAATAAATTTACACTTGGTCTCTGAAAGCCTTTTTAGGTGGTAGTTGCCCCAAAAGCTCATACCTTAATCTGGCACTAGTTACAGTAACAAATGTATATGAAAAAGGTCATGGAACATGCGAGTTTGTTTTGTGTTTAGGAATAGATGATGTTGATATATTGAAATAAGTCTGGTTTCATTCACATATGAGCGCATATACTTGTGTGTATACACACACACACATCTCCATATCTCTCTCTCTCTCTCTCTCTCTCTCTATATATATATATATATATATATATATATATATATATATATATATATATATATAAAGCAGCATGTTTCATTCATATAGACATATTATGTCTATTTTTATAATAATACCTTCTATTTCTTTAATTTTCTTATTGATCTTAAGTTGAAATTCATCAAGGAAGGCACTGTAGTTCTTGCTAACCCAAGTACTTTTGAACTCCTCAGATCATCCTCAAGGGTGAATTGCGAAGACAAACTTATTGTAATTGTTGTAATGGTGATTTTTTTTTTTTTTTTTTTTTTTTTTTTGTAAATGTGCTCTGCTATAATTATTTTTAAAATTAATCATTGTGCTTACAGTGTTTTGTAAATAAGTGTTCCCAATGCATGATAGGTAACCAGAGATTGTAAGTTGCAAAATGGTGTTTAAATGTTAGTCTACTCAAATGCATTTTAAAACATTGCTACAATATTTGTAATAAATTTTGTTCAGTGTTGGTTGGTTGTTTTTGATATAGAGGGCCACAAGAATTTAAAATTTTTGTTTATTTTCATGGTGTAGTATACTGGTGTTGTCAACAAGTATTTTCCTGTATTGTGAAGGTGGACACGAATGAGTCTTTAAATGTTGTGTGATAGAATTTGTATCTGATAAATGGAGTGTCAAACATCTTGATAATGTTGTTGTTGTCTTTTATCAGAGATAAAATCTACCAAAGGACATTTAAACTAGTATTCAATGTTGGACTATCGCAAAACACTAGTTGACAGAGGAGTTATTGCATATGATTAAGTTATGTTAAATTTAGTATATTTATTTATTTATTTATTTTTTTTTTGTTACTGGGATCAGTGGGGAATATAAGATTTTTTTCATCTTCTTTATAGTTAGAATGCATTTGATTATGGTATAGTAGGTTGATATGTTTAGGATTATTTGAGAAAGTATTATGTTCTTTTTGATTTATGTTACTATTTCTAATTATGGGCATGTGGCCGAGTGGTTAGAACATTCACATTCTGACCATGAGACTCAGGTTCGAATCCCACCATGGTCGATTTGTGAAGAAGGAAGCTTGCAGATGCTATCGAACTGGAGGGGTTGATCCCAGTGTGCAGAACCTTTTGGAAAGTGCCTGAAAACCATACCATGGGTTGATCCAAGTCTTGTAAATGAAATTGGAAGTCATCAATAGCTGTGATAGCATGGAGTCATGAGGGCTTGTGCATATTGGCTTTGTTCAAATTGTTGATCACACTAGATAACATGCTCTTTTCCCAGAAACTGTAACTAAGGTCTGCTCAGTATAGTTGGAGTATAAACCACAAGTGGGCTCTCTGGGTGTTGAATAAACACAAATGTGCCTGAGCAAGCATCTGTAATAAGGATTGGCTAGCCGTCCTAGTAGACAGGTATCCTTGCATACAAGTGGCCAGCTATACTATTTCTAATGGCTTGTCTAATTTGTTCATCAATGATGTAATTAGGAAAGTCATTATTAATGAGAGTTTAATGTTTTTTAATTCAGTGTCGAAAATTATTTTGTGGAAGTTAACTTTGCACGATTATTGTAAAAATAGACATAATATGTCTATTAATGAAACATACTTGAATGAAAATATATGTCATTTTACTACTAAGGAAGGCAGTATTCTAATAGGAAACCTTGAATCACATGCTTCACAACATAAGAAAAATACATGACACTTGTAGTTGATTGCTCTCCCATATATAGGATAAAGAGAAACAGAAACGGTGGCTGAGCAACGGATGAGGTTTTCTAATTTGAAATTGTCCGGGTGTCAAATAACAAGTAAACTGTCCTTGTTTAAATTCTCCAAGTGTCATATAACAGGCAAATTTTGTTTGAAATTTTATGGGTTGAACAAGGGACAAAATCTTCTCGCTTCCACTTATCTAAACATCAACAATGTGCTTGCAGCACCTCACCCTCTATCTTTAAGCTTTAGTACGCTGCATTATTAATATTACTTCCCTTTCCACTGCATTCCTTTTCAAGGCCTCTCAATTGCAGTATTCTTAATGTTAATTTTACTAAAAGTTGTTTTCTGTTGCCATAGCAAGATATGACAACACAACTATGAAATTCAAATACAGTAATTTTCAGGGATCAGTCACCTACAATTGCAGAATAAACATTTTGTACAGCAAATGGAATCACATACAAAGTGATAGGTAAGCATGTAGCCTGCTCAAAAAGCAGGGACAGACACCTTATGAATACTTGCTAACTTGCTTCATATGTGTTTTCATTTTCAAAACTACAAAATTATGATGGCAATTTTTATCTTAGTTGGGAATCAGTATTTTGTATTTAACATGAAATATCAACTTTTATTCTATTTCTAGTTAAGGCAAATGTTATAAGGAGGATGCACTATGATACATTGGTCTTGCAGTAGTGGAGAAGACGGGTTTTAGATGCCAGTTATGAACTTCATTACACAGTACCAAATTTTGAAAAAAAAAAAAAAAAAACACTTATTTTTCTCTCCAGTTATCTGCTTGTACTCTTCTTTATAGTATAATATATAGTATAAATATTTTTTAGAGTAAATATTATAAATGGGTTTATTCTAAAAGTGCTAATAATAAAGTTTTTTTTTTTTTTTTTAAATACATTAAGTTTTAATTATATAATCTACAATGTGCACCAACACATATTAAGAGGTTTAAATATAGGCTGATAGATTTAAGGTCACCATAAAAACAAAATGTATGATAGCCAATGAAGATGAATGAAATGAGTAGGTTTTCATGATGGGCAAATCTTCTCTTCTGAATTTGTCGTTAGTATAAGGACAGAGTGAAAATATTTCATCCCTTCCTGTAATTTCTTTTATAATGGAATAAACTAAATTTTGATAGCAAAATGGACAGATCAGTCTGTGTACCTCAAATTAGTTATCACTCTGCATCAATTGCATCAGCAAGCTGGAAAAATGGCTTTAGCTTGTGGTTTGCCTTCATGAGTAACAATATCTTTATCAGTTTCATCACCACCATCCTCTGGTTAGCTGTTTTTTTAGTCTGCCTCTCTTTTTTTCTTTATTGTTGAGATCCTCCTGAAGACAACATTAGGTATTCTGTTATTAGACATTTTCAAGATGCTTCATATCAAAGGTTATATTTCTACAATCAGTTCTATACAGTTCCTCTTATATTAATGTATTATATTCATCTGTATTATATCTCATCAACCTAAAATACAACAGTGGAGAATTTTGTACATTTAATGTTTTTAAGGCTCTTTTATCTCTACCAAGTATGCATAGGCAAATTTATTTTCTATTTTTTGGGAGGAGATAAGGGTTTAAATTAAATGTCAGCTGATATAAAGTTCACTGATGTCAACTTTTAAGATAGAAATTACAGCTTCTAAATTTCTTTGAAGCAAACAAATCTCTTTTCTACTTTTTCTCATGGCAAAGTTCTTTAAACTTTGATATTAGCCAGTCTTATGTACAGCTCATTGCTTGACAGTGGCATAAAGTTAAAATGTAGGGTTATCTAGTCTGGCCCAATGATGCAGGTTTGGAGCATCCTGATTTTAATATATGCAAAAAAAAAAAAAAGAAACTCTTAAATATATACAACTTTGAATAGTAATGGAGTGTTGAGTTAATGGATAGGTGTCTTGAGGAAAGCCAGTTTCTCATGTGTGTATAAGATATATATATCATCCACATACAGGCCTGTTTCGCTGTGACGTAGCCTCAATTTCATTAGCCATATAGGTATAAGGCTAGTCAAAATTAGTTAGATATAAAAGAAAAATAAATAAATAAAAATAGATAAAATTCAATGTTTTCAACTTGCGAGTGAATATGTTCTATGATCAGCCATACCCTCCTCTTCTTTTCACAAATTCTTTCCCTCTTTACCTACTCTTCCACCCACAAACCACAGGCCCATGAACCTTGAAGTGACCCGACGCGAGAATGACCTGGTTCCAAAATTTTGCAGCTATCAGGTGGTTGACCATAAGTGAATTCCAGGCACCATCAGGATCTCCTGCTGCGATTCATGTGATCAGACCCTACTAAGCGTTGATTGAAATTTTGGACATCACACAAACACTGCGTGATTTACGCCCCATCCTCCTGTGTACCCGGTCAAGGACGAAGAGAATCCACATGACTGTCTTTGTGGACAGCAAAAATCTAAAAAGAGATTTTCAGTTTCCCTCTGACCAGTGGCAGATGAAGGTCTCTGGGTAACTCGTCAAATGGATTCCAAATGGACTGCCCACTGAAATGAAGAAAACGGCAAAGTCTGTCGACTAGAGATGAAAGGACTGCTATGAAATTGAATTGACCCAACGAAACGCCTATACGAAATGCTGTGGACCCCGAACACTTCCGAAAGAAAAGGAACTCAGGAAAATTGCCAGCCGACCAAAATATTGTTTTAGCATAAGAACTCTCGCTTCGGCGAATCAGAATTTTGTGTGGAAATACCAACTCAACTGACAGATAAGTTGATTCTCTTGGCTTGATCTTTATATATATATATATATATGTGTGTGTGTGTGTGTATTCACTCGCACCTTCTGTTCTTTCATGGTCCCCTTCCCCTTTGTTAAATGAATTTTTTTTCTTTCTTTCTTTACCTGTTTATATATTTATAAATAAATGTTTTATTTTGAAATCTATCGTCTTGTGTCTGTTCTTCGTTGACTCCCTTGTGTCGCTTCCATTTCTGAGTGAAGACCAAGAAAGGATCCCATGTTTTCCTTTTTTTTTTTAACCCGTGGTTCACCTATATGCTACAAGTTCATAACAATATATATATATATATATATATATATATATATATATATCATCCACATACAGGCCTGTTTCGCTGTATCACAGCTCGTCAATGTGGCTAGACATCCAATTGCTTCAAACCAGGACTGAAACCCGATTGATTTGGCATCAGTTGGACTTTCTACCCCTGAGCTATCAGCACACAGCAGAGGGAAAAGGAAATTCTAGCGTATTTTTTACAAATGTAAACGAATGCCTGACAGCCATAGTGCTCAGTTCATTTAATGAAGAGTGTTGCATTAGTGGAGACAGCTGCTGTTTAGAATTACACCCTCTCTTAATGCTCAACCAAAATTATCGAGAACATAATAATGCCATCCACATACAGGCATGTTTTGCTGTATAGTTTTAAGGCATGCTATATTTATGGGTAAAAGTCCTCAATATCAGAGACGGAGCATATGTAAAATCAGACACTGAGGTCAACACAGTGACAAATCATTGATGTTTGAATATACTCTTCAGACCTTGAGAGTTGTGTTCAAGCACGAAACACTGTTGCTGCTTGGTGTTGACCTCCATGTCTAGTTTTTATACTTACATTTTTATATATATATATATATATATATATAATTTTTTTTTTTTTTTTTTTTTTTTTTTTCAATTCACCCCAAGAATGTTATTATGGCTACAAGGGTCTACTGAGAGTAAAACAGAGTGAGAAGACTTTAGAAGGAATCAAACAGGGAAGCAAGGGATATAAGACTGGGAAGGAGTGTGAACTGAACAATAGGCATATATATATATATATATATATATATATATATATATATATATATGCCAATTTTGTAAGTATGGATGTCCATTCATTATACTATCAGAAAAGAGCAGTATCTATAGTAAATTTAAACCCAAAGTACCTAAAATTCAATAAGACATTACATAGAATATTTTCCTAAATTTTTAAGATTAGTGGGTAGTTAAAAACTATATAAAATAAGTGTGTGCATTATATTCTAGTAATTTTTACAGATGTCCCTCATAGGAAAAATTAAATTTCTCAAAGATCATGCTGTCAACACCTCATAAAAACACCCACCTCCATTTTGAAAAATGCTTTTGTGATATTTTAATCTAAAAACTATATTTGTTTGAAATCAGATTGATTAAATTTTAAATCCAGTCAAATAAAGTTTCAAGAAAGTACATTTTATTTTTTAAAAATTTTTTAATAAAGAGAATTAGGTTTTGCTGTGAAAATTGTAAATATGGCTAAAATCCTGCATTTTTACAAATTTAAAAAAAACAAAATTTGAAAAAACTCAATTAAAATTCATTTTGACATCTAGCAAAATATTTTACTTATTGTAAATATTAAATTTAATCTATTAACTTGAAATTAACACTAAAATAAAATTAGTTTTAAATATTAGGTATTGCTTTTCTTTAGAGGTACTTATATATTTATTCACTTCCATCATCTTTTGATAACCTATTTAAATTTTAGATACTTTCTAAGTACAATGCAATTACAAAATTATTTGTTTATCCATGAGCTAAAAATAACAATACACAATTATGCTAATGATTAGAAAAAAAAATTTAACCCCATATGACATCATAAATTAAAAATGTTATTCCAATATTCTGAATTCTCATATAATGGGGCTAGGAAATGTCTGCTTTCCTGAGCAGCCATTGTAACCTCTCCTTCTCTCAGTGGGTCTTTTACTTTTCACAAGTGAGTGAGCATGGCTCAGTGCCTGAGCTCTCTGCTTAGCCACAATGTTGACCCAAGGAAAAGTTCTGTTGCTTTGAGTTCTGGTTAGTTTGCCAGCTTTTTTTGGATTTTTTTTTTTTTTTTGTCTCTTTATTAAGGGTATTGAAGTTGACTTCAAGGTTGATGTTAACTGCCTGATACTTTGAGGTTCAGATCCCTGAGTAACTACTAAGGAGCCTATCCCATTATTGTACTGCCATTTTGTGAATAGGATCTGGGTTGTGCAGTAGTTTCCAATGGGGTCACTTGGTGCCATGAAGTGTACAGTTACTGATGCACATAGATCTTGAAGTTGTGGCTGCTTTGTTACCTAATCTTCACCTGTTCTAAAATCTCTATATCAAACCATGTCCACAGCAAAAACAAATAGGAAAGAAACCCAACATCACAAAAACAAAAGTAGATCCCAGGTTTAGCATCTTCAGCAAATGTGAGGGGATCTATAATCCAACTTTCTAGAAATTGAACACCATCTCCACAAGGTAAAAACCAGACTTTGTTTCTGTTGGAAACTGGTAACCTATCTATCCCAATTCAGGAATTCACAATCCCGGGTTATTCTTTCCTAATAGTAAAGTATGTCTTTCATATATGCCACAGACTAGGTGTTTATATTAAGGATGGTTCCCATATGGCAGAGACCTCAAAAATGAGGACCCAGATTTCCCATTCATGTGTTTTTGCATGGCCCTTTTCCATAGTATACCTTTCATCTTCACTGTCCATCATTTACAAGATGCTGGAATTGTAATGTTTGACAAAATAACTTAGAAAATTGATATTCTCTTTGCTCTCTGTTAGCATTCATATATCAGCAACTTCAATATTCACCCCAAGGTCCACTCAATCAGAACCGATGAAGAAGTTGGGTACTGTCATGACTACTCTGTCACTTATGATTTGACCCAGATAAATCTACTTATGTATCTGGCACCCCCACACAAACTTCTTTGATCTCTTTCTCACATCTTGTCCTGAAAAATACTTTGCTAAACTGTTGCCTCTCTTGGTGTCTTCTGACCACTCGTTGATCAATGTTAAATTTGATGCCAAACTGAAAACATCTCTTGATGTACAATTTCATAGGACTATCTTTCGGTACACCAAGGCTGACTGGAATGACTTCAGATCCTACATTGCAGAACCTCCTCTCATTTTTATTAAAAAAAATAGAGCTTCCAGAACTGCCTTTCTCATCTCTGAATGAACCCTCTCAGTCATGGACAATTTTATCCCAAAGAAAAAATACCAACAGAAACCAAATAACCAATCCTGATTTATGCCAGAATATGCTGCAACCATAGCCCCCTATAACCATTACTGCCCACTCTATCACAGAAAATGGTGTAATGGCATTTCAGACTGCCTGCAGTCATTGAAAGAGAAAATGTAAAGAGCAGCTATGCATAATCAGTACAAGCCAAGATTGAAAACAAAAGACTTGGTTCCTGTGAATTCTGGAAAATCTCAAATATAATTCTAAATAGAAGCAAAGTGTTTGTGGCAACTGTTATAAATAGCCCTGAAGTTATTACATCCTTATATGACAAGGCAAGGCTCTTTGTAATTAATTTTTGCCCCTAATTTTATATTAGACAATAAGGACCATTCCCTTACCAGAACCCCTCTCCTCACAGAGCACAAACTTTTTAATATCTCTATCATGGTATGGGAAATTTCCAAACTTATCAAAAGCCTTAACTAGTAGGTCACTGTTCCAGACAAAATCCCAGTAGTTGTTAAGAATATCAGCCCAGAGTAATCTCCAGTACTGGCAAAACTGTTCAACTGCTACCTGAAGGAGAGATGCTTTCCAAGTCTATGGAAGGTTTCAATTGTCTACCCTGTTTTTAAGAATGTGAGTGCTCATGCCTGTCACAATATCAACCTATTAGCTTCCTTAGTGTCATCAGCAAACTCTTTGAATTTAAGTGGGTTGTTGAATACTTCAACAGGAACAAATGCTTGAGTGATAACTAGTATGCTAGATCAGCAGCTGATGTATTAACTATCATTACTCACAGGATCAGTGGGGCACTGGATAATAAATTAATCATGAGGACCATTGCCTTATATCAAAGGTGTTTGATAAGGTATGGTATCTGGGGTGGTGGGGGGTCTGTTATATAAACTCTCCACCCATGGAAGCACTGGAAGGGCTTTCTCAATTATCAAGTCCTTAACAAGTAGGTCCCTAAAGGATGTTAATGGCCAGTCAGCGTAAGCCCCTAATATCAATCAGGATTCCCTCCTTGGTTCTACTGTCTTTCTATAGTATATTAATGATCTGCCTAAGAGTATACTTTGATCCTTAGTGAGTATTTATGCAGATGAAACAACAGTTTATATGTGCACTGCCCCAAATCTGGAAGACAAGAATCTAACAGCTGATCTCTCATCTGACCTATCCTAGGTTGTTCAATGTGGGAAAGGACTGGCTTGTAAAATTCAATATGGCTAAAACCAAACTAGTAGCATTCTCCCACCACCTATCATGATCAAGGAAGCTCCTTGCCTTGAACATCTATTGGGACAAGAGCTCTCTCAAGACTTCAAGTGGAACATATATATATGATCTATTGCTCAGTAAGTATCTGACTTCCACTGCTATACTCTTTTTTTGCAAGAGTCAGACCAGACAAAAAATGGAGTATTGCTGCTATAGCATAGCTGGAGCTACCCAGTCTTCACTTGCCTGTCTTGATAGTGTTCAAAATGTCTATTATTATCCACCCTATAACTGCTTTCCCACAGATGAAACATTGTGAGCCTCTAGCTATTCTATTGCTATTTCCATAGCATGTGTTCTGATGAGCTACATTCCTTAGTCCTACCAACCCTGATTTTTACAACTCGGACCTGCCATGTTACATACTCAAGGGTGAATCATCCCCGTTTCTTTTGTATTCCATTAGTAAGAAATAACTTCCACTTATAATAAAATTCCTGCATCTCCATAAACTTCACTTCTTCCCTTTTCTTACACTCATATGACACCACTTGCGTAGCTCTTGGATTTTGTATTGGATGAACATGTATAAAATAAAAATGCATTCAGCAGAACTTGAACCTGTACACTTAACAAAGAAAGCAAACCTTCATCAGTGAACTAAAGCAGGTTACAATCTTTTGAATGTAGAATAAAATCAGACAATCAGCCTAATGAGCCATATACAAAACTTATCTGAATTCTGATGAATAGAGCATACAGTAGAATTGAACCAGAAATAGGATAAGAACAGTGTGAGTTCGTTAAAGACGCTGGAACAAGGAATGTGATATTTATGCTCAGAATGATATCAGAAAGAGCAATACAAATGTAAAAGGATGTGTACCTGTGTTTTATACATTATACAAAAGTATTTGATATAGTACATCATAAAGAACTGTTGGAATTGCTAGGTAACCATGACATATTTGGGAAGTATATTCAAATAATCCAGAACCTATACTGGCAGTAAACTGCTTGCATATGAATCTGAAATGAGTTCAGCAAATATGCAAAAATAGAAAGTAGTGTAAAATCAGGATGTCTTCTCACCAGACTTCTTCAACCTATACAGGGAAGTGATTCTGAGAGAATTAGAAGTCCTATCAGGATTCACTATTGGTGACCATGATCTTAACAATATAAGATATGCAGATGACAGTAGTTTTTTTTTATTTTTTTTATTTTTTTATAGCACCTTATCTATTTCCAACACATCAATCATTCTTTGTCTTACTTGTGCACAAAGGTATCTCTCATCATGCCTTATATTACTAAGCTTAACTTAGTTTTGGCACAAGGCCACAATTATGAAGCATCCAATCGGAATTGAACTCACAATTCAGTAGAAATGACATGTTAGGCTGGCTCACAAAATCATTTTACCACAATGAGGTGCCCTAATAGTTACTTATCTAGTGTGGCAGCAAATACTAAAAGCATATACAAGGAGTAAACAGATGGAAAATCATCTGTATATTTACAGTACTGACAGTGACGATATTCAGTAAGGGCATGTGATTTTTGTAATTGCACAACTATCAATGGCTTGAAAACATTTTTGTCTACCCAATTTCACTTACAAGGCTTGGGTCAACCAAAGTTATGGTTTTCATGCATTTTGCAACTTTGTTGGGGTCATCCTCTTAGGTTAATATTATCAAGAAATCACCTCCTTAATTGACTGATTTGATGAGATTTGAACCTGGTTCTCATGTTTAGAATACTAATACTCTAACAAAAAGATGATCAACATCAATCATACCCTTCAGAGTAACAACTATTTAGCAAGAATAACATTAGCTTCAGCAGATAGACAGAAGGGTCAAGAAAGAAGATCAGAAACCTGCTACAATCTGTCTCCCTTAAGTTAAAGGTGTGTCAAAAAGGATTCAAAATACCTATAGTCTATAGAATATCAGGACAATGTCCAGCAACATCTCAACCTTAGTCAAGTCAAGCCTGACACAGAAGAGAACATGATTAAGAACTGCATGTATTCCATCACTTGCAATTGTGGCAGAGAAAAGTGAAATCATTTTATAAAAGCAAAACTAGAGTAACATTGATAAACTTTAATTAGAAGTGAGACAATAAAATCAAGCATGGCTGGTCTTGTATAGAAGGAAAAGGGGTGCTCATAAACCCATGTGGCATGAAATAAAAAAACTAGACAAAATCACATCTGAAGGAATCTGCGCATATGCTGATGGCCTCCTCAGTAAGCCTAATATAGATATAAATACCATATAGGAGTCATTTAATTAAGTATATCATATGACAGAAATACTAGCAACAACTAATAACACAGGGTCATGACAGAAAAGACTACAGTGGCAAAAGAAGACTATACAAAAGAGACAAGGCAGTGGCGGGAAACAAGTGATAGCAAGGCTGCAACAGAGGAGACAAAAAGAGCATTAGAGTTAAGGCTCTAAGTTGTAGCTTCAGTACTAAGACAATGGTCAAGGGAATTAGTGAATTTAGTGATATAATTGTGAGCTCAATCCCAGGGTTGAGTAGTATGGATATACTCAAACTCTGTGAAAACAGGCAATAACTGAACAATTAAACAAAATGTAATATCTCTGGACATGGACAGTGAAATGAGAACAATATACTCCTGTAGATTTAATAAAGAATTTAGTTAAAAATACCATGAAGGTTACCCAGAATGACAGACATCTGAAGAAGGCCAGATGGTACAACAGCCAAAACATGATTCTAACTCCAAAGATGAGGACATTAGTCAAACTATAAATAATTTTAAAATTTTATTTTTATTATCTAGACATTTTGAAGCTTTGGTTTTAAAAAAAAAAAAAAAAAAAAAAATAATGGTTTTATAAGTATTGGTATTGTTAGCCAAGAAGCTTTTTTGGTTTATTTAGTAATTTACTTTATAAGCAAATAGACTTTTTGGCTAACCCAATACTTTCTTTCAAAGAACTTTTCTTAGTAATTTTATGCTATGTTTTTAAGGAGAATAAAATTGATAGAAACTCATAATGAATTACTTACCAAATTTATTTTCCTTTTTACCATTCTTAGTAAAGCAGATACAAAAGCATGTCTTAGCAAAAGCAATTTTTCCAGTATTTTCAAGGTTGTCGAATAGATCGAAATAATCATTATCAAGTATTATATCTGCTTATATTGGCTCACCACCAACTAAGTTGCTTGGTTTATAAAAATATCCAAAGTATCATGTTTGAATTTTAGGTTTTATAAAGCTTTAGCTTTTTACCCACTTTGTTCTACTCATACCACTAAATAACTTTATCTTTTTAAATATATAAAAAAAAAAGTTTTTCAATTTTAACTAGTTCTGACTTGTAAAATCCAAGTTAACTTAAATTTGTTTCCTAAGTTTTTCATATTAAATTCATAAAGTTAAACTAATGAATGACTATTTACTTGTAAAATTCACACTAGTCATATTGTATTATGTGATTTGTTTATTCATTGGGAAGTAGAAAAAAATGTGAAGTATGGGGATTGCATAAATTTTGCCAGCAGTTATATATTGTTAATGATTTTATTTGAAGAATTAATATTATTAAGAGAAAAGCATAATTATATTATAGGAGGGGAAGGTTCTAGGTCTGATTTTTTTTTTTTTTTTTTTTTTTTTTTTTTTTTTTTTTTAATGACCAAACATCAATGCTGACATTTTTTTTTCTTTCTGTGGAAAGTGGGTTGGACAAAGAGCTTTTCAGCACTGCCTTGTATATATAATTATTTTGTAGCATTACTTTAATACAATAATGTATTGCAAATGAGGAAATTGATAAGGAATTAATGCTAGAAGGCTATTTTTTAATATTACAGCTTATTCCAAACTTTTATTTACATAGTCCTTTTTGAAATAGAAAAAAAATAACACAAGTAAATTTTAACTATAATAAAACAGAATTTTAGTCCTGAATTGTAGCTTGTCTGCCAAGATATAAATAGAAAACGATTTATTTGCAGAAATGATTTTCTTCTTGACTAAGGTTAACCCTGATGAAATATAGTTCTTTGATATTATAAGAGACGTTCATGTCTTTAAAAGTTCCTCTTAGATTTTGCCTTTTCCTTGAATTAATGTCATTGCACAGAACAACTTTTAGCCATCATCTTTTAAGCAACAAGGAAATGGTTGGTTTTTATTTTATGAGGTTTTATCAGTTTGCCTTGCAAATTAATTTGACAATGGTATAAATTCAGTCATCACTTGGTACTATGTATCAGAATAAGCTTAATAAATGGTTATTTGAGCGGAAATACCTGAGTATTTACCATTGATACTAGTCATTTTGACTCTTGATAATTTCTTTTCTTATCTCCAGGCAGGTAGGTTCTCACAGTTGAAAATCTAGTGCAATACAATCTTCCTACTCTGAAATCCTCTTTATTCATCTTTGTAGGTACCTCCACTAATTTGCTGAAAAAAGTATATATCCTTATGAAAAATGCTCTAAACTTAATAAAAGCAAAGTTTTATCATCAAAATGTTTTTTATTAAGAGGAAAAATCAAAGTATTTTTGAATTAGTTAATTAATTTTTTAAAACCTTTTTAGCATGTTTGGAGTTTTGGTTAAAAATCTTGTTTTTCTTCTGTCAGTGGTGGGGGAAAGATTAATATAGGAAATTTTAGCATCTTTTTTGCATTAAAAAAAAAAAAAGATTGATTTGGAAATTCTTGCAAAAATCAAATTGTCAGATTTTAATGACACTTTCAGAATTTATTCACAAATGAATTGAATTAGAATTACATCTGTTACCCCCTCGCCTCACACACTGATTTAATTTTATGAAATTTTGAGAAATTAAATTTCGCACCCTTAATATTTATATTAGTTAAAAGCAGAACTCCTTGGAGAATTTAAATTATCAATTTTTCTTTTATAAAACAAACATCATTTACTGAAAATCTGCTCTGAATTGTAAAATAAAAAATGCAATAAAAGTAAGACATTATTTAATTAGAAAAGCTTTTAATTGCTTTTATAAATAAGATATATTGAGGATGCTATTGTCTTAAAATGAATAATTAATTTTTACAAGAATTGTTTTAATTTTTCTTTTAAATTTTAATTAGAATAAATTTTAAAGTTTATAAAAATCTTAAAATTCTGTAATTCAGCCTTTTTAGATGATAAAAACTATATTTACTAATCATAAATGGAAAAACTTAGTACAAATCATCAGACACCAATATTTTTAAAAGAATTTTGAATTTTTTATTTTTATTTTTTATTTGTATAAACATAACGTTTTTTGTAGATCTGGTTGTTTATACATATTATCAGAAAATAATAGTGACAACTATAGTAAATTTAAAATTTAATAAAACATTAGATTACAGAGAATATTTTACTAAATTTTTAAGATTACTAAGTACTTAAAAATTATATAAAAAAGGATTTACATGATTTACTTCAATTATGTTTTACAGATAAAGTCTCTGTATAACAATATTAGATTTATCATGGTGTCAGCATGTCAACACCTTGAATAAAAAGATATTGTCAGGTTAAAAGATGCATTTCTGTGATATTTTAAACTTAAATTAAATAATGTTTGTTTCAAATCAGATTAATTATACTTTAAATAGGCTAATAAAGTTTCAGAAAAGTATATTTTATTTTTGGAAGATTTTTTTTAATAGAGAGAATTCTATTTTGATATGGTGGCTAAAATGGCACTAAAATCAGATTTTTTTTTTTTTTCGCAAAAACAAAGATTCCTTCCAGTCAGTTTAAATTAATTTTGAAATGAAACAAAGTATTTTGCTTATTGGAAATATTAAATTTAATCTATTAACTTGAAATTGAAAGTAAAATAAAAGTTTCAAGAAAGATCTTTCATTTTTAAAAATTCATTTGAAACCTTAGGTATTGTGAATCTGTGGTGGTACCTACATCTTTGTGCTAGACTATCCTGAGTAATTGATTGATTATCTCTTATCAACTCTTTGTTGGTTATTTAAAGCTGAAATTTTGGATTGTTAGAATAATTTTTTTGTGAGTAAATATTGCATTAACAATGTTTTTGAGAATGATTTTTCCAGAAAAACTTCTGCTATTTAACCTGTAGAGATGGGGAAGCAAGAAAAACATTTTAAATAAATGTTTTAATTATTGTAGTATGTCTTAAAGTAAAATGGTATTTGTAATACCAATAATGTTTTATTGAGTGCACATACATATATAATTAAATGTCTACTTATCCTTACTCTGAATTTCATAGTTACATTAGCTCATCAGAGAACTTGGTTGAAAATTGTTGTATAAGAGTAAGTGTTGTTGCTATTGTGGTTTGAAACTAGATCACCATTGAGCAACACAGGCAATTCCATTATTAAGTAGATCACATGAGCATAAAGGAAGTGAATAAATATGAAGTAGCGTTACAATCACTGTTCACTCTTGTCTATCCACTATAGCTATACATTTACACTCTCTACTCTACTACTATACAGATGATTATTCTCTTCTGATCATTATACAATTTGGTGATTACTGCTTGAACAAGTATTATCAGTGCAGATATTATTGGAAGGTATTATTACTAGTATCTGTGTCTACAAAGTCTCAGATATAACAGCATTGTTGGAAGTGAAAACAAATTTTTGCTTGACATAACAATAGTGACAAGTGAAGCTGTTCAAAAATCACAAAAAAAAAGTTTCCTGATGAGTAGTTGTAATCTCTGTGAAACTCAGAGTAAGATAAGTGAACATTTAATTTTATTTTTTATATATTAATGCACTATCTATTGATGTCTAGCACTGTTATTACAAACACTACTTAAAAAAAAAAATGTTATCTTCCAAAAATAAACATGGAGGTGGGTGTTTTTATGAAGTGTTGACACATTTTTTAACCTGGAGGGAAGGTGTTTTCCTACTGTGTTGACAGCTAGAATTTTTGGAAATTTAAGTAAAGGAGACATAACTGAAAAATACAACACGACCACTTTTATTATATAATTTTTTTAACTACCCAGTAATCTTTAAATTTTTAGAAAATTTTTTAAGCAATCTAATAGTTTATTGTACTTTATGATCTTTACTTATGAAGACACCTGCTGAGAAAATATTCTATTACGAATAAATCTTGGATTTATTACAGGAATTTCTCTTATTTTCTGATAATGTCATGTATGGACATCTGAATTTATAAAAATCAACACATTTATGCACAAAAAAATTAAAAATTATTTTCAAAATACTGGGATTCATAAGCTTTCCTATTTAGAATTAGTAAATAGTTTTAATATAATAACAATATCACTTGGATGCTACAAATACAGAATTTTAAGATTCAAAAGTTTAAAAATTATTCTAATAAGAATTTAAAAAAAAAAATGAAAATAATTCTTATAAAAATTCAGGGAAGATTTTCTGTAATTCGGGCCCCATTTGATGAAAAAAAAATTGATTTAAATTCTTGAGATTTGTCCTTGTAACAAATATAAACATTAAGAAAGAATTTTTTTTGAAATTTCATAAAATTAAATGATGGGATGATAACATGTAAAAAGAAAATACGTTTTGAAAGAGTTTCTGAAAAGGAAACATTTCAAAGATAGTTTGATTTATTTATAATTAACTCCTGAAAGATCCCACAATTATCTGATTTTTGCAAGAATTTCTAAATCAATGTTTTTCACTATAAAAAAGATGCTCAAATTTCCTGTACAAATTTAAGGTTCAGCATTGATGCGAAAAAAAAAAAAGTTTTTCACCAAAATTTTCAAGGTTTCAAAAAGGATGAAAAAAAATTATATAAAAAAATCCTTTGATCTTTCCTATTAATAAAAAGGAAAATAAATTGTTTTGGGGCATATTTTATTTTATTTTTTATTTTATTTTATTTTATTTTTTTTTCATCATGTAACCTCTTTTTTGGAGGTACCTATATGAAGACTCCTGTTGTCTTTGGGGCTAGTCTAAATAATTTATTATTGAATAGTTATAAAACCCCATTTCACAATTTCAGACAACAATTACAATTTGTATCTTGTAATTTTAATTTTTACTGTTTCATCAAAATCAAGATGCTCTTTATTACTGGCCTTTCTGTAAAAAAAGGAAAACAAATTTTAAGAGATGCACCCACCCAACTCAAACCCTGTTTTTCTTTAGATCTTTTATATAAGCAGATATAAAGATTCTCTTTCTATAAGTTGAAAATGAACTTTTGTTAGTGTATCTGGTTGCCATACATCTATAAAAGAAATGTCAACTCTTTAACATAAATTGTATCAATATTTTTTTGTTCCTTCCTCTTTCCAGATTTATAAACAAGAAAGATAGAAATCTCTTGTTGAATATACTTCTTTGTAAAGCAAGCTTCAATTCTGGATGGACTTAACAGATATGGAGCCAAAGTGTCCTTCCTACATTGAAATCTATTTCCTCTTTAAATGTTTTGGTAGAATGATTGACTTTGGCTTGACCCTAAGAGTAGCCATGAAGGCTTCAGGCATGTCAGTAAGAACACAAGTAAATCTGTAAACTTGTGTATGTAACTGTCTAATTTGTAGTACAAGCATAGTAAATAAATATATTTAATGAATATATTAATGAATACTCTTAATATACTTTATATATTAATGTAATATGATATATATGAGTACTGAAAAGAAGAGATTAAAAGGAAAAAAGACTCTTATAAGAGTACTGAAAAGTAAGATATATATATATATACACGCAAATACAGACAGGGTTGGTGTACAGTGTACACGGAATAAAATTCCAATAACCAAAAACACTATTCTTAAGAGAGTGCTCAATACTGGGTAGAGTTAATAATATCATCTCTTGGCAAAAAAAAAACTGAAGTGTTGAAACAAAATTGCAACTTTTGTAGTGATTTTTATAACATGCATATTATAAATTTGAAAATACACACACACTATAATATATATATATATATATATATATATTTTGAACAATAAAAAAATTAAAATCTTTAGACACACTGGGTTGTAGATTAATATTCTTTCGTTTTTTTTATTATTATTCCATTTAGATTCCTTGACTAGTTTCGGCCGAAATGGCCATCATCGGGAGGAGAAATATTACTGCTTGCTGGTAGCACTAAACTACAGAAATGGGTCTTTTACTGGAGAAAATGAACTTTTGTCTGTAGTTTTCATTTTTTTTTTCTTTTTTATATTTTTAAAATGAATCTTGACATTCCTTGTGTTGGTCATATATATATATATATATATATATATATATATATATATATATATATATTTATTAGTGTATTCTTTAAGGCAAATATTATTAAAGACAACAGGCATTCTTTGTTGATCAATTTTTCAAAATTATGAATGATCCTTCTCAGACAAGGATGAAATCCCATCAGAAATTGTCCAAAGATGATCCAAGCTTTAGACTTTATTGGAATGCTACTTGCAAACAGTAGTAAAATCACTTTTCTTTGACACAATACCCATACAACAAAAACAAACATCTATAAATAAAAATAATTATAATTTAAGAGCCCACATTCTCCAATGGGTGGTCCGAAAGTCTTGTCACCCCCTTACTAAAAAATTAATGAGAACACTAGAACAACAAGTAATACAAAGCACATGTCCTGGATTCAGTTTATTCACTTTCAATGATGAAATCAAGATCCTTTGTCATGTGTGTCAACATTGTGGTTTTGGGAATTCCTAGCTCGGAAGACCATTTTCATAGTGACTTCTTGGGTGATCGTAGTACAGATTCCTCCACCTCTGCACATGTGTCCCTTCAAGTTGAGGGTTGTCCTGTCCTTGGTTTGTACTTAATTGATCCTGTGAGAAACAGTTTGTTTACATCGTGGTATCATCCTCTTTGGAGGAGCTGGTTTGCCAAATCTGGCAGTGAAGTCATATCCTCCATGCTCTTGCCAGAATGCACACCATCATGTGTCTATACACTTGCAAGTAGCCTCTCTTCCAAACTGTAGGAGCTCGTGCCAGCCATCTGAAATAAAAAATTATATTATGTAGGGGCAAAAAGACTTTCAGACCACCCTGTATATAAATAAGCAAAAACACACACATACAACACTCACTGTTTATCTCCATTTATTCTGATGATGACTTAAGTCAAAAGCTTGAACCATATTATTTCTTCAAAATGAACTATCTTTAATAACATATGATTTAAAGAAAATTTGATGCCTGAATACAGTGTGTGTGTGTGTGCGCGCGCGCGCATGCATATATATATATATATATATATATATATATGTGTGTGTATTTAGGCTGCAATCCTTCTTTCATGCACATTTCATTGAATATGACAGACAAGGTGCTTTTATTTAGTTTTTTTTATACAATTTCTCATGCAATCTAATAATTTTTTTCAAATGATAAATTATATAAAAACTGTCCAAATATTCTTTTTATCTGAGCACTTTCAGCTATACATTTAGCCATTTTCAAAGATTAAATATTTTAACTGTTAAATAAGAAATAGTTTGTTGCATGTATGCATTTATGTAATGTTTTCATTTTTCAAAACATGGTCAAGAGATTGTGTCCATGTTCATAGTTAACATTATTAAGTGTTGGTTTTTTTGTTTTTACTAATAAGGCTTCCATTATTTTTAGCCCTTTTTTTGCATGTAGATAATGCTATTATATTTGTGTTGTCAACAAATATGTTACGAATAGTGTTTGGTAGGTCTCCATGAATATTTAAATGAGATCTAATTGAGCTATGGTCAGAAAGGTATAGAGTGAGTCTGTTGTACTGTGGCCTATATAATTATTTACGAATTTTGATTGATCAAGAATGTAATTCCTTAATGGGCAGCAAACTATTTCTTATTTAACAGTTAAAATATTTAATCCTTGTCTCTCTTTCCTTCTATTCGACCCATGAGTATCAGGTTCTCCAGGCCCTCCTTCCTCATTATGTGTTCCAGAAACTTCAGCTGCCTGATATTAAGTATAAGCCTCCTCCTTGTTTGCAACTTCTCTAAGATCTCATCATTGCTCACACGCTCAGTCCATGATATCCTTAGCATCCTTCTGTAGAACCATATCTCTTTCACCTCGAGTCTCTTCTTCATCTTTGAGGAAATTGTTCAATATTCACTGCCATAAAAGAGGACAGATGTCACATAACAGTTCAGTATTCTTTTCTTCGTTACCAAAGAAATCCTCCTGTTTCACAGTACTTTGGAATATGTCCTTGATCTGTAGATGTATTAGGATATATACCTACAGATCTGTGTTACACTTACTGTCCTCTGTGAAGACTCTTTCTAGATTTTTAAACTTCTGCATCTGCTTGATTCTAGTGTTCCCAACCTTCAAGTTGTATTTCGGGCTCATTTTTTTTACTGATGCCCTTGCACTCTGGCTTGTAGTTTATGCTTAGTCCTTTCTTCCCTCTCTCCGTCCTTATCTTCTGTAGGAGATTTTGTCATTTCTTTTTCATGTTTGCTATCAGAACCATGTCATCTGTGTATCTTATGTTGTTAAGATTGTGACTGCCAATGCTAAATCCCAGTAGGGTTTCCAATTCTCTCAGAACTGCCTTGCAGTATAAGTTGAACAAGTCAGGTGAGAAGACGCATCCTTGTCTTTCTGTTTTTGCATATTCACTGAACTTGTTCCCTATGCACATATATGCTGTTTAACTGATACAACTGCAAAATTACTTAAATATTGCTGCATTTTTTTCTAATCATAAATAAAATTAGTTTTGATATAATTAGGTAGATATCTATGGTAGTCAATTTAAAATAAAAAAAGAAAATTTGAATAATTTGTTCTTTATTTTTTTTTTTTTAATAGTTTGCTGTATCAATGAAAAATAGTATAACTGTCTAGTGTCTATACTTGTGTTTTTTTTTTTTTTTTTTTTTTTAGTTTTTTGTCTCAACATTAAGAGATACTAAAAAGTTGAAAGTAATGTCAATAAACATACTTAGAGGTAAGAAAGATGGCTTAATTTTGTTACCCTTTATGTTATCATGTCCTCTTCCACAGTAATAACATTAAAACATTTAAGTTTAAAAAAAAAAAAAAAATGTTAGGTTGGTGCAAAAATAATGACGTAATAATGTTGTTTTTTGACGTTAAAAATACGTCAAAAAACGACATTATTACGTCATTATTTTTGCACCAACCTAATACATATTTGTAATAATTAATACTTTAGAAACTGATTCAAAATATATGAAAAAGTAACTCCCAGATTGGATTTTATATGTTGGTGTTTGAACACTTGATTGATCTTATATTTTAGTGATTTCATCCTTGAGCACTTACACTTAGACAAAATATGTCATAGTTGCTTGATAAAAAAAAAATGTTCTTGCTGATGTAGTGATCACATGAAGTGAATGTATTTAGTTAATTGAAGAGATAAGCCTCTACAATTCCCTTAAGTGGAAGGTCATCATATGGTCTGTTGGTAATATAGGCTGAATAGGAGTCAAACCCAGGCCAGACAACTGATAGGCCCCTAATAAACCAGACACTGCATTCCTCAGCTTTGGATACAGACAATTCTTTCTTTTTCTGTTTGTACTATTCACAGATACCTAATCTTGCTTTGAAATAGTAATGGTTAGACTGTTATGTGACTCTGTAGCAAGTTCATTCTCTTATTCTCCACAATTATAGCCTTGTGTCAGACAAAGCTCAGTACATTTGTACATTTGTCTTAGTGTGGAAATACATTAATGTGTTGAAATCACTTGGAATAGCAGATTTTAGATTTAACTGTAGCCAAGATGCCTGTTCATAGGTTCAATCATGTTGAACATGAGCATATTTTACTTTTAGTCAATCTCCAGATGAATAGTCGCATCACTTTCAGATGAAAAAAAAAATCATTTTAATGATTAATCTTTTTACAAAAAAACAAATATTTCAAAATTTCTCATAAGTGATTTTTTTTTTTTTTTTTTTTTTTTTTTTAATTTTTTTTTAAAGTACTAGATGTTTCAGAAATATTTTGATGAGACATTTATTTTATCAAGTAATTAATAATTTTAACAAAGTATTTCAAATTCTGACATTAAGTGCTTTCATTATTCTATGTGTTTTGTAAATACGAGTATTTTTCAATTGATTTATAATTTTCAGCCATTATTATGAATGGCTGGAAATTGTACAGATTATTATTACAATATCTAACAATAACAAATTGATCTGTTAATAAAATATTTTTATTATTTCAAGCATTATTTTTAGTGGATATTTATATTTGAGTAGACACTATTTATTTTAAATATTAGGTTGGTGCAAAAATAATGTCGTTTTCTCACATAGTAACATATGTGAGAAAACGACATTATTTTTGCACCAACCTAATAGTATTTATTACGTTTACCAGCCTGGATACTTGAGAACTTGAATAGAGCATATTTTCTTGAGTGTAAGTGGATGTAACAAACCTGACTGGAATTTGAACTCAGTTCTCAAATTTATTCAAATTTGCATATCTACTTTATTTATATTTCAGTTTATATTGCATGATTATTTTCAGTACAAATTACATATTTTCTTTTTGATATCTTAAGATTTCTTCATTTTTTTTTTTTTTTTTTTTTATATATATTAAGGAAATATAGCATAAATATATCTGGGTTGCGCAAAAAAAAAAAATAATGCCTCTTATTTTTTTATGTGAGCCAAAAATGTCCGAGGTGGATGTTGGTGGTATGACAGTTGAGATAGAAACTTGATATTATATAATGACTTTATAATTAAATTATTTAGTTATTAACATAAAGCCATTTTTCACTTTAAAGTGTCTTAACATTTAGAGCAAATCTTGATAATAAACAAAAGTAATATTGATATTTTTATTTGTATATTTTAAATAATAAATGATTATCGGAATGTTTAAACTTCTTGAAGCAAAGGGAAAAGTCTTGGCCAATGCAGTATCAGGTAACATTATTCTATGTACCATGTCCCTTCAGGGTGTTGACAATCATGACTTGACAATTTCCTGTCTTTTGGAGCTCTTACTAAATTTTTCCTTTTTGCTTTCTCTCCTAAATTGTTCTGCCATCCATTTACACAAGCTTGTCAGGTTAGTTATGCACTGTTTTCCTCTGTCCTTCTTTCCTTCAATATGTCTTGTGAATATCAAATTTTCCAAGCCCTCTTTCTTCATTATGTGCCCTAATTTCAACCATCTCTTTCTGAAGTTAGGTTTAAGTGTTCTTTTAGTTTCCATTTTCTCTAAAACTTTGTCGTTGTTCATGTTTGGTCCATAGTATTCTCAACATCCTTCTGTAGAACCACATTCCTGTTGCTTCAAGTCTCTTCATTTGTAAGGAGATAGTCCAGCATTCACAGGCATATAGTGCGACTGATATTATGTAACATTTTGGTACTCTTTTCTTTGTTTCTAATTAAATTTTCCTGTTACTTAATACTTTGCTTAACTTTAGAAATGCATCTTTTTGCTATTCCAAACACCTTCAGATTTCAGTGTGGTAAAGACATTTTTGTTTTTTATATAAAGCTTGGTCTGGTATAAAAAAATTTAAAGGTTGATGCAAATGTTTGCAGTATTATATTCTGCACAATGTGAGTGAAATCTTAGAAGTGACTTTCAAGTTTATTCACCTTGTATAAGAAGTCAGATGTATATAATATCATTTACAAATCTGAGGCAATGTTCAGAAGCAAGAAAAACAGCTTGTACATCAGTCAGCATTTGAACACTTCCATTTTTTATTTCAGAGCAAAGTGATTTTTGGATAAAACAATTACAAGGAAGATATGATTGAACTTTTTTATAAGAATCTCAATGAAACAAATCTTGGTTAGATCTAGAATAGCCTTCACTATTTTAAACCAAACAGAATCTTCTGAGTGTGAGGTTATATTTTGGAAAGTTTCAAAGAGAATTCTTTATTATTAATTGCTGGAATTTGAAGAGATTGTTATTGCACTGTGCTACAATAATGATAAATTGACTTTTTTTTTTTTTTTTTTTTTTTTTTTTTTTGAAGAAAATGACTTCAGAGATACATATATAATTTAATTTTTTGGTTTATGCTGACACCTCTCATATTGTAAATTTGATGCCATAAATTATTATGGGGACTGGGACAGGAAGTACTTTACCATTCTACTGATCTGCCTCCTTCAGATTAGCACTTCTTTGATTCCAGAAAAATTTTTTAGTCCACAATTCAAGTTTGAGAAACTGAAAATTTCTTAAAGTCAAAACTGAATTTATATTTTCTCTTTAGTAGTATATGCAATGTAGTTGAAGTTTAGTGTGATCTTAGAAAAAAAACTGAATAATTCTTTGGCTGAATAAGGATGCTATGTTTTTATAAGAATAAAAGGGCTTATGGTTATACCATGTTGAAACACCAGTTCTTGTACAATCATCCTGGGTATGATGATAATCTACATTTGGCAGCAAGGCCTCTGATTGAGAGATCTTGAAGAGCTTAGAACCACTTCTTAATTTCTGTTGTTCCCAGGTCCACTCTGACCTGGGGTGGTAGTACCTGTTAGGGTCCCATCTATGGACAAATAGTTAACTCCCACACTGGGATCAAACTCTATGAAAGTATAAAAATACATTTTTATAGTGAAAATACCTGCAATACATTTTTGTAAAGAGAATTACTAATGGTGCCAAGAAAATTAAATTTTGGCATTAAACAAACAATTACATTAAGCAATGTCAAGCCTGGTCAGTACCTAGATGGGTAACTGCTTGGGGATACCAAGTGCTGTAAGCATGGATGTGTAATGGGTGTAATGAATAAAGGCTCAGAATTGAAAATCAGAGAGCCAAGTTCCAATTCCAGTCAGGTTCGTTATATTCATTTACATCCAAATACTCTGGGGAAAAGATATAAATCTACTTCTCCCCCAGCTATGGATTAATTAGTAGGACTTGTATCAGTAAATAATTATTCTCTCCCCCAAATCCTTACAATCTAAAACTATCTAAACTATACTAAAAATAATCTGCAAAAGGTTAAGCTGTAAAAAAAACAAAACAAACAAATCATTCAAAGTAAGAATGCAAATTTTGACACAGGGAAACTTTTGCATCAACATAAAATGATGCTAACAAATAGGTTTGGATAAATATAGCAAATAAATACTTTGATACTTCAGATCTGCAAAGAGTTCCTGTTTTAGGGAGTGACAAGTTAAAATAATACTGATGACTTGATGCAATATAAATTTTAGAAAGGCTGAAAAACATTAACTGAAATGTAATAAAAACAAAGATGAGGATATTAAATAAGCAAAAGAATAATGAAAAGTAGTCCGTCATGAGGAGGCATGGTGGAGTAATGGATAGCAGCTTGAATTGTGGAATCTGAGTTCAAATTCCAGCTGAATCCATTACATTCACTTACGTGTTAATACCCTTGGAAAATGTATGAATCCTCTTCTCCTCCTCCCAGCAATGGGTAAATAGCAGGACAGACTGGGTTCTATAGCCTTGGGTGGCAACTGGTCTACTGCAGAAAGAAATGGCAACCTACTGTGGGGGGAAAAAATCTGCCTTGTCAGTTAGGTATTGAAAGATACATGATTGCGTAAGTGTGTATCATGCATGGTACATAACTGAGTCAATGTCTAAGAAGAAATTCAGGAATAAGAGAGGATTTGTTTCATTAATCTTTGAACAGTGAAGGAGCAGTTAACTTGTCATCCGTTTGGTTGCTTTATATGGCACTGTGTATAAAAAAAAGAGGCTCTGTCAGTGTTTGTGGAGAGTGGCTACTTTTCAAGAATGTTTTGACTTGAAGATAATTAAAGCAAAAACTTAATCCATGTTTTCCTCTGTCAACTATTGACTAGATAAGCTTATCTTTGTTTTCTCTGACCCTGATTTACAAAGTGCTAAATACTGCACTATTGTTGACAAATGATTCAGATTAGCCTTAATGAAATTTTCCTCCACTTTATCAACACCTCAGGATACCAAATCCATCTCACCTTCTCTTGAGACCACTTCCTCTGCCCTAACAGACTTTTATTTTTTTTATTTATTTTAAACTTAGGTCTGGATTTCTCCTGCTAGCAAGCAACATTTCTTGTGGAAACAGTAGGAGGAAAATACTTGTTATTTTGGCTGTCATCAATCTTTTGAGTGAAAATCTTTCTGGCTGATTTATAATGCTACTGAACAAATTCTCTTAATTGGACCATTTCAACTATGACTGAGACATACTTGAAAGCAATTTGATGCACTTATAGCAAAAAGAAATCACCTTGCTGAAAATATTTAGCCTAGACTCTGTATGAACCAATACTTAATCTGAACAACCATAGAAATACATTGTTGAAAAACATGTCCTATGAATTATCACATACAATAATTGATATTTCTCCATGACTGAAAAGGCTTATGGCTAGATCATGTCAAAACACCAGTTCTTTTATGATAAAAATTAAGCAGCATCAATCCTGGTCAGTATCTTGATGTAACCCATTCGAGAATACCAGATGCTGTAAGCTTGGATGTGTGAGTGGTGTAACAGTTTGGAATTGGAGATCAGGGAACAGTTCTCTTCTTCCCCACTCCAGCTATGATCTAATTAGTAAGACTTGTATCACTAAATCATTATCTTCAAAAAATTCTTACAGTCTAAAAATATTTTCTAGTTTTAAATAACCTGCAAAAGCTTGATAAGATGTAAAAAAAAAAAAATTGATTTTGGCTGAAACTGATGATGATGAATTAAACAGGTGTTTTAAAATTTTCTGTATACATACAGTTGCTTATCTAGTAGGAATGTTGATTTTTGTGGGTATGCATATAGGTATTTATTCACATACCCACTTTCACAGAATATGGCACAAGGCCATGTTTAAAATGAGAATCCAATGTGTACATGGGATTAGTAACAGAAATTACTCTTCTTGATGAAAAGTGGACATTTATATGCAGTTGATAATAGGGTTTATTAAAATTTTGGATAGTGAGTAGACATTTAGACTTGTAAAACCTTTGATACAAATATGTCAAAGTTGTCAACTTTGAACTCACAAAAAAATCTTTCAGTTTTTTGATAGTGTAATGACCAAGATTTTGTGACTATAACAACCAAAATGAGGAGGCCACCAGCTGAAATTGATGGTGTCCTCCTTCAAGAAGGAGCGTAAACTTGTGCTGGACTCGGCTTAATGATTAACAATTCCAAGTCATTATCCATTGCACCAGCTGCACATCCAAGCTTACAGCACTTGGTATTCCCAAGTGGTCACCCATCTTGGTACTGACCAGGCTCTATGTTGCTTAACTCTTATGATCACATGTAGACTGGTGTTTGATACAGAAGACCTTTTCTTAATTGTGTATATTCTCTCATTAATGCTAGTTAATTTTAACTTATTTTAAAAAGATAGCTATGAACTTATTTACATGATTTGCAATCAAAGTTGTGTCTTAATATATTTGTTGTTGGTTGTTTTGCTTTCTAGCCTTCTTCACGTATCTATTGATTTGGGTAACTCTCAGGGAATTTTGAACTGAGTCCTTTATTTAATCTACAGTGGTAGTTTGTTCCCATTTCACCATCCATGTCTAGAGAGTACTGCTGAGTTATTGCTAACCTTGTTTCCCCTGACACCATGTCTGTATTATTTTTTAACCTAAATCATTAAAATATTAGTTTGTTAGTTCAGTTCCTAGGCTGGGGAGTACAGATTCAGACATAGTGGAAACAAGGTGAGCGATAACTGAACAGCACCAAAAAAAAAAAAAAAATGAACCTCTGAGCCAGAACAATTAACTGACATGGATTAGTTCATTTGAAATTCACTAAAGGTTACCCAGATCAGAGGAGACAATGGACAAAGATGAGGACATTATTCTAACTGTAAATAATATAAATTCCTCATCTGACAGATTCTGATGCTGATGAACTTTAAAAAAAAGATTTTTTTTTTTTTTTTATTGAATCCTCTATTTTTAAAATTTCATGCAAAATGACCAAATGTTTTCCCAAATTTTAGTATTGTGGACAACAAAAATATTCAGTATAAGCAAAAATATATTATAATTCTGCTTGTCACTCTTAGTTACTGTGATCCTTACCCCCTTCCAATACTTTATAAATAATGAACTACTCTGTTTTGATTTAGTGGAAAAGAAACACTACTTCTTCAGTGAGAAAATTAAAGAAAGAATGGAAGATAGAAATTTTTAAGGCTGTTTAAGTGAAATGGAAAAAGTTGTCAATACCAAATCTTTTCATTTGTACCCCCTTATTTCTTAAAATAACAACCACCATTTTATATTTATTACAATATTTTGTTAAATTTGTTCAGCTCAATTATTTAACGGTGTGATAGGGGAATTTCTATAGATATTTTATTGTTATAAAATATGCCAGGAACTTATTAAATGATTAAATTAATGAAGTTTAATCAGAAAATCAAAATTAGAAAACCATGAAATTTTCAGATATTTCTTGTTATAAACTTGAGTCTGTAACAAATGTATCAGTAAATCCGTAGCCTGACACAATTAACTGAATTTTGACCAGCAATTTTCATTGTATAATGTTTAATCTGTGGACCAGCAATCTTCATTGTATAATGTTTGACCTGTGGAAGGAGAAATATTTTTGTGAGATATAGAAATGTTTAAAGTAGAAAAAAATAAATGTTTCTTTTGTATTAGGTTGGTGCAAAAATAATGACGTAATAATGTCATTTTTTTGACGTTAAAAAATGCGTCAAAAAAACGACATTATTACGTCATTATTTTTGCACCAACCTAATACTTATGAAAAAATAATTTTTCTTTTACTTTTAGGTGATTTTGTTATCTTAAGATTCTTGATTATCCCTTGAAATCAGGTGACCTGGAATTAGTTCAATTATATTTTAAACTTAGGAATAGAAGCATTTGATCAAAATAAAAATACAAAAGCAAACTGAGAATGTCATTTTTTAACATACTTCCGATTTCTTTACCTTCACATTTTATTTCTCTACTTCATACCCTCTCCCCCCAATTGTTACTCTCTTTTCTCATTTGTCTATCACTTATCTTTTTTTTTTTTCATTGTCTTTTTTTTTTTTTTTTTTTCTCTGTCACTATCTCACTATTTGACCAACAGGCAGTGTTTTCTGTTTAGTGAATACATAATTTTATTGCAAATGATGTCGGTTCATTCTTCGGACCATCTCTCTTTGTAACATCAATTCACAGTTCTATTGAGATGCAATTGGCCACATCAGTTCCAGAGATGACAATCTGTTTTATATTAGTAATCCTGCAATTGTGAAATTCTCCTTTTAAGATTTTGTTTTTGATAAGTCTTTTCAGTGTTAATTCAAAAGGCCAACTTCCAACCAAAGTGTCTCCATCAAAAAAAATATTTATACCATATGTTGTCAGCATGTGTTAAAGGTTAATATTTTGACAGATAGCTCTGCCAAATATTGCCTATAATAGATACACAAACATATATACAATGATGATAGATGGAGAAAAGAGCCATTACATGGATTTTATATATATATATAGCCTTTGTAACAACGTTTTCCCCTTGCGTAGGATTATTAATTAATTTGAAACTTTTAAAACCATTTATTTTACATTCAACGTCATCACTTGATAAGACACCGAGGGTGTTGAAACAAAATGGCTATTTTTGTAGTGATTTTATAACATATTTATGTTATAAATTTTTTTTCTTTAAAAATAAATAATTATATATATATATATATATATATATATACACACACACACACACACACACACACGGATGCAAAAGTAGGTATACAGTAAAAAAAAAAAAGCATGCATAGAGCATATTGTATTGATTATACAAATATCAACAATACTTACTAGATACCTACTTTTGCAGCCGTCTGTATACACATTGTTGTGTATTTGGGCAGCAATCCATCTCTATTTCATTAAAAATGACTGACATGGCACTTCTGTTAACTTTTCTTTAGTTTTTCTTGTTAGCATGCAAGAAAAACAATAAAAATCTTAACAGAAGTACCATGTCAGTCATTTTTTAATCAACCAATTATCAGAGAGGGATTCCTACCCAAATACACAACTCACACAAACACTAAAAATTTGCTCCTTACCATTCCATGCATGTAGCAATTGTCAGATGTAAATTGAAAGGTTTTCTTTTTGAGCAGGATATAATTTGGTTATTGGAGGAGTATGAAAGTGTTTTCAATGTATTTCTCTTTAGATGGGTAGGGGCTACAGATCCCATGGGCTCTTAAATAAAAGCCTATGATTACTCCAGATTATATTTTATAAAAGGCTTTTATTATAACCTTTAACCTTTTAAACACACTGATAGTTCACTGTAATAAATCTGATTCCAATTTTGATGTAAATGCCAGTATGATCAAGAAAGAAAAGGCTCCATTAAAAAGAAAAGGCATTGTGCATGTGCTAATCTCCCAATTCTGAGACAAAATCTTAAGACCAGAATCACATAATATCACTGATTAGCCCAATGTGGGGTACATGCTAGTAGAGAAAAAAAACAGATCCACTTGGAGTGGACTGATTTAAAATCCAACAGACACCAAATGGCTCTTTCTGGTTTGTGATTTTTGAATCTGATAAGGTAATTTAATTTATTGCCACTCTTATCCTCAAAAATTTCAATACATTTTCCTTATACACAGTTTTGTCTTTCCTTTTGACCTGAACCATGACAAAATGGTTTGTTTATAAGCTTTTCTACTTTATCTCATCATCTCTATACACACACACATATATATATATATATATATATATATATATATATATACCTCCAAAGAAAAGTGCTTCCTCTGGTTTAGAATGAATTTTTAAAAATCTTTCTTGAAACATTTATTTTAGTTTTAATTTCAAACTAATAGATTAATATTTCCAATAAGCAAAATATTTTGCATTTCAAAACATTTAAATTGATTAGAAGGATGTTTTTAAATCAATAAAAATGGGGTTGATTTTAGTCATATTTACAAATCTTTCCTTTTAATAATAAAGATTTTGATAATCAAACTTGGTTTTTATTAAGTTTGGGGTATATTTTTTATGATGTATGCTCATTTTTTAGCAAGTCTTTGGCTGTACCTTCACATACATACACACACACACACATATATATATATATATATATATATATATATATATATATATATAGGTTAAAATCAATTTCATTTCAAATAATATAAGTCATTTTTCAGGTATTGAAGTGTATGTATGTATGTATATATATATATGTGTGTGTTAGTATATGATCTTACAAGTTGAATAAATACTCATAATCCATTTTATAAACTTATTTAATGCAGTAACATTATGAATATATAACATAAGCACAATAGGCAAGGACAAAATTAAGCTAATGGAATTTCACAATCAAATTGAAAAATTATAAGTAAATATTTCAAAAATAAATATTCATTTTAGATTTTTTTTTATCCTGTCAAAACGTGATCTAAACTCGGGGAAGAAAAAAGTCATAAGCTATCAACAAAACAATCAGTTACTCTTGAAAGTCATAAGACCAGATTAAAAATGAATAAGTTCTTTTTAAAAAATTATTTTTAAGCTCTATTTGTAGTTATCTTCTTTAAGCAAGAACTTTTAAGTTAGGCAAGATATAAAATCCATGTTAGTTGGAATAAATGACAAAATTGCATTCATTTGATGTCACTGCTTCAGAATATTTGCACACACACGCACACACACACACACACACACACACATGAACAACCAACAATATATTATCTGAGTTTCAATCAAACACTAACTTTGAGCTTTGTGTATTAGATGTGACAGTTAAAAAAAAACAAAATTCAACATTAAAACCATGTTTGGGAATTTTACAGATCTCTTTTAATACTTTGAACTTAGATGCATAAGTATTTATTTATAAAATTATTTATTGACACTATTATTTTAATGTGTCAGGCAAGTCATAAAAATGTCAACTGAAATTAATCATCAATGGGATGAAGATACATGAAATTCATATTTGTTGTTCAGGCTGTGACGTTTTTTTTTTTTTTTTTTTTTTTTTTAATGTAAATGCAGTTTGTTTCTTTGCTGTAATATATAAAGATTTTTTTATGTTCTTTATAAAATTTGCTGATGTTCAAACAACGGAAACAGCTGCAGAAAAATTAAAAGATAATTTTATTTTTTTATTTGATAGATGGCTGTTAGTTATGCATATTTCAATTTCTATTAAAAAAGCTTGCTTGTAAGCTAATTTCATTAACAAATACTATTAAGCCTTAATCACTACCTGTGATGGATCCTAAAATCTTTTGGTTGCTTCTACACTAACCAAATGCTTTCTTTGGACTTTAAAATGATATCATGTTATAAAGTTTGTATAACACTTATAATTGCTGGTTAGTAAAATTAAAACACTGGAAACAAAAAGTTGAGTAAGGAAGGGTTTAATCACATGAGAATATGGATTGAGAATACAGTAGTTCATTGTGATAAGTGTAAGACTAAAAAACGCTACACCTTTGCAACCCACTTTTTGCCCTTGTTCCATGAGAAGCCATTCTACTTATAGGGAATAGATGAGTTCATATTTCAATAATAGGTGTAGAGAAGGTTAGTCAGTCTTTCTACACAGCACATCAGTTAAATGAATAACAAATGTCATTTTGGTTGATAGTTTCTTTTTTGATTTTGTTTATTGATGCAGTGTTTTACTCACTGTTCTATGTACTTTCCAAAAATTAAAAGGTATTAAAAGGGCAGTCTTGTTTTAAAATTAAATTGTTTTAACACTGTTACTACAGAAAGTACATTGTCAGGGTAAAAGGTTGTAGTATTTGTATTCTAAGGTGAAGTTTTTTGCCATTATTAATTTTTGAGTCATTTTTTTTTTTCTCATCTTTTTGTTGAGATTTTTAATTATCTATATTTTATCTATATTTTATATATATATATATATATATATATATATATAAGAAAAACTAGGTAATCTGTATAGGTAAACCTAAGGAGGATAAAATCCAGAGACCTCAATGTAAATCCCGAGCAAATAATTTAAATAAAAACAGACCACTTTAAAGTTCCATGTAATAAATTATTTCACCACCGCCCTTTTAAAGGACTGCGGATCAACAGACTTTACTTCCAAACCTTATGTATATAAAATTTGGTATTTTTAGGTTTCCTCCTATAACCTAGTAATGACCGCTATCCCAAAAATGCAATGGTAGCAAGTCCATCCTTATATATTATATATAGTTTCTAATTAACTAATTACTGGACATTATTAACAAGTTCCTTGCTAAAAATGTTTTTAGTAATTGTTATTTAGTAATAATTTAACTCTCCCCATGTCTGCCCCACTCAGTCATGGATCCCAGTTGCATGGTTGCCAGGCCTGGTATAAGGATTGCCTTGGATGGTAGACATTAATGGGTTAATCAGTATCCAAGATTTGACTGTTTACTTCAACTGCTCACATTAATATTCCAAGACTATTGACTTTTTTTTTTTAGAACTAGTTAAGAATTAATAAAACAAAATGTGATAGTTTTAGCTTTATAAAGATGAATATCCCTCTAACTTCATTTAATTTCATATTCCATTGTAATATGTGAGACATTCTGCAGATGAGTTTTGTAAGTTAAGAATTGATTGGAATGAAGTCTTGCAAAGTGGAAATCAGCAGGAATTGCAATATTGTTTGTAACGCAAATATTCCAAGTTTTTCCTGGAATTGAGTGGGTGACTTTTTTCTTTTTTTTTTTTTTTTTTTTTTTTTTTTTGTAACCTGCACATTACTCTGTTGAAATGGTACCACTTGTTAAAACAAAGTTTAAAAACAATGATGACTGAGTACAAAATGATGGTTGGAGAGAATTATATAGAAAAACCTTTTTCATGTTAAAATTGTAATTGACGCTGTCAAGATGGATGCAAAGTTATTCATGAAGAAATAATGACGACAGATGTGAAAGTGTTAGATTTAACAGTCAACTTATTGAAATTTGACAAAATATCAAAATACAGGTCTTGACTGCCCCACCAACTTACCTGCAGCTTTACTTTCTGCAGTTTGTTACTCGGGGTCAACCCCACAAATAAATAATTAGGATTTAATTACTAGTAGTCTCAGAGTATAAGAGAAGTGATACTAGCAATTTTGATATGTTGAATAGAAGCTAAGATATGAATTGATTATTTTAAATAAAAAGGTGACAATTCTCAAGCTAATAAGGAAAAGAAAAAAAAAAAAAGCATTGTATGCTGAGGTTGCTAAGATCTCTCCTCCTACTACCTCCTCTTTTAGTCTTTTAGTCTTCACTGGGAAGTATGGGACAATAACTCTCAGCAATACTAAAAGTTTCTGTTGTGGTTTTCATGGTGAGTAAAGTTTTACAGGACGAAGTTGCAAGTCCCATTCTCAACTGGTTTTGTACCCAGGTTGTCACAGGTGATCTAAGATCTCTGGAAAAAACAAATTTCTTGTATTACAATATATTATCGTAATTGTTCAATTTTATTAGCAATGTTAACTACTTACTGCGCCTAATATAATAAATAAATGTGATATAGTAGACAGTGAGTGCTGGGAGGAAAAACCACTGTGCTCAATGTAAAAGAAGAGCTAAGATTATATATAATTATATTATATTATATTTATATATATATATATAGCATAATGAGAAGCCGCGTATACTTTCTTAATACGTATCTATAGAAAAAGTTGCAAATTAAAAAAATGTTTTTTTTTTTATGTATTTATTTATATATATATATATATATATATATATATATATGATATTTCAGATATATAAATAAATTTAATGATAGTGTAAATTCTTTTGTATGATACATTTTATCTTTTAGGACTTTATCAGACTAAAGTAATGTTATTGTTGATGCAATTATGTGTGTGTGGGGTGGAATATTAAAACACAAATGTTGGTTATAATTATTCATAGGTAAGATAATGCTGGAAAACTGAAATTCTTAACTTTTATTTTCTCTCTCTCTCTCTCTCTCTTCATATATATATATAGTAGTGAACATACACATGTGTGTTCACCTACTATTTCAGGTTATCCTGCTGTGGAGGTTTTGCAATATAATCCATGAGAATAAGATGTTTGGGAGAAATACTGCATAAAGACACGGTTTATAGCAGATTAATTTTCCCCACTGTAAGCTTCCACCCCTTTTGACTATCCAAAGCAATGATTTTGTCTTATTAAAGCAAATTAATGTGGATTATTCAAGGTATCTCCTCAAAAGAAAAGTTGTGTTGAAGTGATTTTTTTTGACTTGTTCTATATTTGAATAAGAACATTTGATAACCCCAAGATATCTGTTGCCCTCATGGTAAAGGATATTGCATGGTCTGTGACACAAGGCTGATCATGGAATTCATCAGAAGGTTCAGTAATTTATTTTTAAATTTCTAAGCATAAAAACTAAGAAAATTGCTTCATAAGGTAAACTAAAATAAATGCTTGAAATGCCCATTCCACACTAAATAAAGTTTTAAAATTTAAAGATTTGTTTGCTTAATTTTTAAATATTTAACAATGTCCTTTTCGGAGTAGTATAGTATCTGTGATCATTTGACTATAATGTTGCATTCAGTATGAGAGATGGGCGTGAATGCATTGTGATACTGAAAATAAGACATACAGAAGTTATAAGTCATTGAATTAACTGCTTTTATTGATGGAGGAAAAACAAAAATTGCACAATTATATATTTAGGGGCATTAAAGTTATAATCAGTATTTAATACAACTTTTACTGGTAGAAACCACAGCCACAACTTGATATGGAATGGAAAAATAAAACTTTGACTGTTTCTAGAGGTTCTGCCATTCCTCTTGATATTAAACCCAAAACAATTGCAAATTCTTTGACTTTCTGTTATGCCCCTTAACATTGCTATGTCTTCATCATATATGTCTTGTAACATTGCTATGTCTTCATCGGTGAAAATGTTAAACATAATGTATAGCAAGATGATCTATCATGTAATATTTCCTGTCCTGGGTATAACGATAAACTACATCTGGCAGCAAGGCGTCTGGTCAGAAGGTTTTGAGGTGTGTGGTACCACTTCTTATTTGCTATTCTCAGGTCCATCTTAGGCTGACGTGGTGGCATCTAGAGTCCCAACTATGGGCAAATAGTTACTCCACAAACTGGAGTCAAAACTATGAAAGTATAAAAAATTTTATAGTAAAAATACCAGCAATATATTCTTGTAACAAAAATAAAATAATGACCAACAATACATTTTTATAAAAAAAAAAAAAAACAAAACAAAAAAATGACCGAAGCAATTACTAATGCTCCAAAGAAAATTAAATTTCAGCATTAAATGACTCTTAAGGAGTCGATACATCTCTAAACAAACATGTAATATTTCATCTTCTACTATATGTGCTAATAGGTGAGACCTTAGCAAAGTAATATATTTTTTTTTACAGTTCAGTGTTACATTTTTTTATTTTTTTTTATTTTATTAAATCAACTTTCTTGTCCTATTGTTTTTATGTAGTCCTAAACCAATAAATTCCCACCACCCCCAAATGTTACTGTGTTTATATATTTTGGATTTTCTTGTACCAATTGGTCTTCAGACATAATCTCTTTTATTAGAATTTATTTATATTTTGCTTTCATCACTATATATTGCTTTTGCTCATTATTAATATTCTATAGATGTTCTTCTGCCCAGTATGTTTTATCTTGTTCAACATTTTTTGGTTAAGCTTGCATTTTTTTGCTGTAATGCATTCATTTAAATTACTTTTACATAGTATCCTGTTAACCTAACTTTCTTTGATGTCTTTTGTCTCTTTTTGAAGGTCTACTATTTTTTTTTTTTTTTTTTTCTTTTCATCATCAAAAAGTTTCCAACTTCAGCAGGTTTCTTTTTGTGGACTTGGACAGCATGCCTTGATATTCCAAGTGCTTTAGTAATTTCATGTTGACTAATTCTTTTTAAAATTTCAATAATTTTCATCCACTTCCCCAAACTCCCTCTTCCGATTTTGAAACTTAAATCAACTAACAAGACAAGTTCTGAAGGCTCATGATTTTATGCAATCTGTGTTTGATCATTTAACATGAGAAATTTACATTTATATCTTAATCTGGGATGATGTTAATCTTGACAAGTGTCAAGTTGTTCACAAATTTTGCAGACCTGATTTTGACTACCATGGTGCATTCAGGTCTTTATATCTCTTTGTACTGCTTAGCGATAAATTCCTGAAAGCAAATTGTTGAATATTTAAAACTTTTTTTTCTTTCTTTCTTTTTTTTTTTTTTTTTTTTTTTTTTTTTTTTTTTGAACGTTGTCATTATGGCTGATAGGATGTTTAAGTCATTTGGATGAACCAGAATTTGTTGAAACTTGGATCTGGTGTTTTTCAGCCGAGGCCAGGACTAAAAAATTGAAAGACATCCAGGTAAGAGAAGGAAAAAATAAAATAACTGACCTCTTTCTAGCTTTGGCAAGTTGTGAAGTTATAATGAAAATTTCTCTTATGGCAAACCCCAAACAATTAGAGAATTTGGCTTTCATCAAAATTTCAGAAATTATAAAAAGTTGACTACTGATCACGTGTCATAGAACAACATGGATTGCCCCACATTAAATTCGGCCTTGTGCCACATCCTACCCCGTTGGTAGGTTGGTAAATATTACAAGCTGGGATCTGTTGAATATGACTCGGACGCAAGAACTACTGATCTTCCAATAGCAGCATTCACTACTGTTACCTTTATTCTTATTGTACTGGTTTCGTACAATAAACTTTTACTTATTTTATCCACCTTTTTTTTCAAGTATATATTCCTATTAGCATGGAATATAACAGTAATTATCTGAAATGATTTGAGAACTGACCTGCAAAGTATCTCTATATTAATTTAGTTATTTTTTATTAATTTATTTTATAAGCATTTATTTAGGTAGGCATATTGCTATATCATGTTGAAACACCAGTTTTTGTTTATTCAATGAAGTTAAACAATGTTGAGCCTCATCAGTACCTAAATGGGTGACAACTTGGGAATACCAGGTACTGTAAACTTGGATGTGTGGGTGGTGTAATGGATAATGGCTCAGAATTGTTAATTGGAGAGCTGAGTTCCAATTCCAGTTGGGTTCATTATATTCACTTATGTGCAAATACCCTTGGGAAAGGGATGAATCCACCTCTTCTCACCCAACCTATGGGTTAATTTGTAGAACCTCTATCACTAAGTCATTATCTTAAAAAAAAAAAAAAAACTAACAATCTAAAAATATTTTCTGGCTTTAAATAATCTGTAAAGGGTTGATAAATCATAGAAAAAGAATTTATCAATTATATTATTCAGGTGAATATAAAATCAGATATAGTATTTTAGTCACATTAGTACTATAAATCATTGTAACCAAGGAAAAAATTAGTTTTAGTGGTAAGGATGATGCCTAAACCTAGCTTAGATATAGTGACTGATAAATGAATTTACAAAGGGAACTTGTGAGCAATTTTTTTATACTAGGTACTCAGCATTTAGAGTAATTTACAATTAAATACCTAGAGAAGATATGTGTGCCTATTGTTTGCTCCTTTCCTGTCTTTTGAACAGGAGTCCCTTGTTTCCTGTTTAGGACTGGATTTCTGGTACCGTCTAAAGTTTTTTTCATTCTCTTTTACTCCCAATAACTCCTTGCATCTTAGTGACATTATCAACTTACATCAGGGGAAATGATTTAAAAAAAATATGAAAAAGTCATTTTGATCAGGATGATTCAAATGTAAGTGATTTATTTTTTCTTTCGTAATGAAAACTTCAGTCAGAACAAAACTCCTTTGATTTGTGTTTATTACTTGATTTATTAAAGGAGAAAAAAAAATAAAACTGAAGAGAAAAAGACTTTGATATAATAAATAGGCTACTAGAAAGGAAACCATGTGAGAAAAACGAAACAAAATAAAAACAAACAAAACAGTATATATAGCAAAAGTAGGTATACAGTTATTGATATTATTGATTTTGTGTAATCAATACAATACATTTTGTGCGCACACCTACTTTTGCATACCCCTTTAATTAAAAAAAAAAAAGTAGAATTCTTGGGAAATAAATGGGCAAGATGTTTTGTATATCTGGAGAAGTATTTCAGAGTTTTCATTTTTGCTTGTGTTGTCTTAAAAATCAGAACAAAGATGTGTACCAGTTTTTTTGTCTTGCTTTTTGTGTTTTGTTCTTTTTTTTGTCTTGTTCTTTTTTTTGTCTTGTTCTTTTTTTTGTCTTGTTTTATTTTTGTCTTGGTGTTTTGTTTTTTGTTTTTTTTTGTTTTTTCTGTGCTTTCTGTTTTTGTTTTTTTGTTTTTTGTTTTTTTTTGTTTTTCGTTTTTTTTTTGTTTTATTTTTTGCTGTGGTTTTGTTTGATTTTTTTTTTTTTTTTTTTGTTTTTTTTGTTGTTTTTTGGTTTTGTTTTTTGTCTGGTTTTGTCTTGTTTTTTTTTATTTTTTTGGTATTGTTAAATTTTAATAAGTAAACATTAACTTAGAAATTTACAAATAAAATAATTGTTCCATCATGCATTTAACTTATGATTGATTTTATTTTATTTTTTTGGATTATCAAATTTTTGCAGGTTATTTATAGCAAGAAAACATTTTTTAGATTGTAAGAATTTTTTAGGAGATAATGATTTACTGATACCAACCTATTAACTCATAGCTGGGTGTGAGGGTGGGTGTGGAAGAGATAAATTCATAACTCTCCCAAGGGTATTTGCATGTAAGTGTATATAAAAAATGCAGCTGGAATTGGAACTTGGCTCTCCAAATTCCAGTCCCAAACAGTTATCCATTACGCCACCTGCACATTCAAGCTTACAACACCTGGTATTCCCAAATGGTTACCCATCTAGATGCTGACCAGGCTTGACATTGCTTAACTTTGGTGATCATACAAGAACTGTTTTTTTCAATGTGAAAGACCATTAAACTTATAAAAAGATTTCCCCTGAAGAATAATTTTTGGACAGCCTCTTTGGGAGAAGAAATTTTGTTACATCCACCATGTTCAGAAAAAATCTCCATTAGCTTAAATAATCTTGCTCCACTGAGAAATGCCAAGTATTTCCGGTTGCTGCAATATTTTCAAATGAAAAAGAATAAAATATCTTAAAAATTGTTCTAATTCTAGAAAATTAATGCATTTACTTAAATATCTCATGTGTGTCTGCTTGTCTTTTTATTTTAAGCTTTCCCTGAAATATCTTTATTCCTTAGATAGAAAACCTGGTCATAATCACCTAATACTTTTTTTTTTATCAAGTGACTTTAATGAACTAAGAATAATTAACAATTATTTCCATTGTTTGAAAAAGTATTTTAAAAACTCTTTTGATTGCGTTAATAGCATCTGAGAAACCAGAAAAGAAAAACAAGAACACAAAACATTCCATAGCCCATATATCTAAAAGAATGCTCAGTCTGTACAGGAAATAAAAGATTAACTAAAGACTTTGATGGTTACACCACAAAACTATTTTTAGTTGGAATTTTAATTTATTTTCTAGAATATAAAACATATTTTATGTTTGTGTATTTACTTTTAAAATTTTACATGGAAGGATTTTCATATTTCTTACATAGTAATAGTAGTAGTAATTTTTAATCATTTCATCCTGAGCAAGGCAATAAAGCCCCTAAGATGCAAGAGGTTACTAAGTGTTAGAGAATATGAGAAAAAAATACTTTTAAAGAGAAAGAAGTGCATGTAATCTAGTATAATCATGGCTTAATTGAAGCTATGTGAGTGAAATTTGGTAGACAAGACTGTACAGAAGATGTTGATGGTAATTTCTTATGCAAAACAATTGGCAATGTTTAACCTTTATGCCTGTGGTGGGGGAAACTATCAAAAGGACGATTATTCCTTTGAAACTGTTATTAGTGCATTTTTTATTTTTTTTTATTTTTTTATTTTTTATTTTAATCATATCACTCCATGTAAGGCAGTAGAGCCACTAAGACACAAGGGGTTACTGAGTGTGAAAGAATATGAAATTAAACATTATTAAGGAGCAAGAACAATAGAAGAGTAACCAAGAGAACAGTAGATAATGATTGACTTGGCATTTAAATTTTCGAAGATCAAAGTTAGTTGGAAAGCTTAGAGCTGGAAGAGTTCTGCAAGCAAAAAGTGCATGAAAAGAAACTGTTATCATAGAACTTATGGTTACATCTAGCTAATTGAACTGTGAATTGATGAGATATTGTCACCAATCTAGTACTTCACAAAGTCTTGGTACCATAGTGAAGAGTTCATCTGAACAATTAGCATGAAAATATTTATATAAAAAGCACAAGGAAGCTACATTATGGCTGTAGGAAAGTGACTGAAGCCGAGACATCAAGTCAGGACCAACAACATTGCTGATTCTTCTTTGGATTTTATCAAGAATGTCTAGATAGACAACAGTAGCACCAGACCATATGTGGCAGCAATATTCAAGCTATGGACGAATGGTACACTTATAAATATGTAAGATAGATTCAGGAGATAAATATTATCTAGCATGACAATGAACCAACTTTCTTAGCTGCTGACCTAGCAATTGACTCGATATAATCTTTCCACTTCATGTCAGCCGAGTATGTAAGCCTGAGAAAGTGCAACGAGTCACTCTTTTGGAGGTTAGCATTAACCATGCTGATGGGAGGCAGGAAGAAGTCTTTCAGGTGATAGAGAAGTTTCATTTTGGAGGGGTGAAATTAAGAAGCCATTCCTTGTTCCAGTTAACAGAACATAGGTCATTCTTGAGTTCAGCTGCACATAAGAGAATATAATGAACCCAACTGGAATTGGAACTTACATTTTTTTTTATTGTTTATAAAATGTGATCATTACAATTTTAATAAAACTCAAATATATGAAAATGTATTTATTTCTTAGATTGAATAAAAATCTTGATTTCATAGTTATTTATAAAATGGTAAATAATAAACACTGCAAAGTACTTGGTTTATATATTTCTGTAACCTTGTAAATGAACATTGCTGAGAGAATTCAGTGTATACATTAATAGCAGTGTCAAGGGAATAAGTGTCCTTTTGACGTAACAATTTTTTTTGCGAGTATGAAGGTTAAACATTGCCAAACAATTATTCATTTCTTAAAATTTACTTTTGTTATTTGAGGATCTTTTTAAAATTTCTCTTACCCAAAAATGTTTTGAAATCTTAAAAACTGATTTTTTTTGTTTTTATTTGAATGAAATTTCTATTCTCTTGTTTTGCTGAATGTGAAAACTGAAGGACTTTTATATCTAAACATTTTCAGGTATATATATTGCTTCATGCCAATTCTTAAATTTAAACAAAAAATTGAAAAAAAAGTTATTAAACTCATAAAAAATGAAGATTTGAATTAAATGTACATTTTTTAAAAGTTGAGGTAATTAAATATACATATGTTCAGTCTGTGTTTTTTGTTTTTCTTTTGTTTTTCTTTTGTTTTTGTTTTTCTTTTGTTTTTCTTTTGTTTTTGTTTTTCTTTTGTTTTTGTTTTTCTTTTGTTTTTGTTTTTCTTTTGTTTTTGTTTTTCTTTTGTTTTTGTTTTTCTTTTGTTTTTGTTTTTCTTTTGTTTTTGTTTTTCTTTTGTTTTTCTTTTGTTTTTGTTTTTCTTTTGTTTTTCTTTTCTTTTTGTTTTTCTTTTGTTTTTCTTTTCTTTTTGTTTTTCTTTTGTTTTTCTTTTCTTTTTGTTTTTCTTTTCTTTTTGTTTTTCTTTTCTTTTTGTTTTTCTTTTCTTTTTGTTTTTCTTTTCTTTGTTTTTCTTTTTTTTTTCTTTCCTTTTGTTGTTTTTTCTTTCCTTTTGTTTGTTTTTTCTTTCCTTTTGTTTGTTTTTTTTTCTTTTTTTTTTTTTTTCCTTTTGTTGTTTTTTTTTCTTTCCTTTTGTTGTTTTTTTTCTTTCCTTTTGTTGTTTTTTTTTCTTTCCTTTTGTTTGTTTTTTTTTTCTTTCCTTTTGTTTGTTTTTTTTTCTTTCCTTTTGTTGTTTTTTTTTCTTTCCTTTTGTTTGTTTTTTTTTCTTTCCTTTTGTTTGTTTTTTTTTCTTTCCTTTTGTTTGTTTTTTTCTTTCCTTTTGTTGTTTTTTTTTTCTTTCCTTTTGTTGTTTGTTTTTTTTTCTTTCCTTTTGTTGTTTGTTTTTTTTTCTTTCCTTTTGTTGTTTGTTTTTTTTTCTTTCCTTTTGTTGTTTGTTTTTTTTTCTTTCCTTTTGTTTTTTCTTTCCTTTTGTTTTTTCTTTCCTTTTGTTTTTTCTTTCCTTTTGTTTTTTCTTTCCTTTTGTTTTTTCTTTCCTTTTGTTTTTTCTTTCCTTTTGTTTTTTCTTTCCTTTTGTTTTTTCTTTCCTTTTGTTTTTTCTTTCCTTTTGTTTTTTGTTTCTTTCCTTTTGTTTTTTGTTTCTTTCCTTTTGTTTTTTGTTTCTTTCCTTTTGTTTTTTTGTTTTTTTTTTCCTTTTTTCTTTTTTGTTTTTTGTTTTTTTTTGTTTTTTGTTTCTTTCCTTTTGTTTTTTGTTTCTTTCCTTTTGTTTTTTTGTTTTTTTTTTCCTTTTTTCTTTTTTGTTTTTTGTTTTTTTTTGTTTTTTGTTTTTTTTTTTTCTTTTTTGTTTTTTCTTTTTTGTTTTTGTTTTTTCTTTTTCTTTTCCTTTCTTTTGTTTTTTTTTTTTTTTTTTTTCTTAGTTGAGAGATGGCATTTTCAGGATGTTTTTTCACTTGGGTGTGACAGTGACAGTCTGGCAGCAGTGATCTGCTTTCTGGATGGTGTCTCTTCATTGCAACTAAGAGATTCTAGGCATTCTTTGATGTATTTAGTTATTAGTGATATACCAAAAGCGTTTAAAGTGTTTCAAATTGTGTTCACTATACAAGGTATCTGTAAAGTCTTCAAGAAATTTCAAAATTTTTAATAAATTTATTCTTACAAAAGATACAAATATCCAAAAGTAAAAAAAAGCCAGCAAAGTGACTTAAGTGAGGGTTAGATTTACAATGTACATATACCCAAATAGACTTTATTTGTATTATACTCTATATTTGTAATTTTGCCTCAAATGTTATATTTACAATATTGATATATAGTGTTAATATGGGTCATGATTTTGTGTCCAGCTTGATGTAAAAATGTGTATAATGTATAGAAACCTAAAAAGAAAAGTTTATTTTATCAGATTAATTGTATATGGTTGAAGTATTGTGAGTTTTTGGGAGGGTAGGGTTCTCAACACCATGAAGTTAATCTTGTTTTATCTTGGAAAATTCCACACTTTAATTAGGGATTTTTATAGACTAATGAAAAATATTTACTATTTTCAGAAAAACAATGTCATTAGCATTAAATTCACCATCTAAATAGAATTTTTTTAAATTTCAATAGGTTAATTTCCTCAAAGAATTAATAATATTCATCCCAAACTATAAAAATTCTTCAGAAAATACCTTTCTACAAAAATACCCACTTTGATTTAACCAAATTGTTGTTTGATATTTACTATTGAATTACTTTTTCTTTTCTAAATAGGAGTAGATAGGTTTATCTATTATCTGGTTCACACTCCTTAGCGATCTTTTAAACTTTAGGGGTTTATCCGTTATTTCCTGTTTAGGACTAGATTTCCAGTTCCTTCTACTTCAACTTTATACTTATGTCTTTACCTAAAACTCTGAACTTGTATTTACTATTGATTTACTTCTTTTTTTCTCACTAGGGGGTAGGATATGTTCAGCTATTATCTGGTTCACTTGCCTCCCGTTTTTGAACAGGAGTAGAGGTTTATCCCTTGTTTCCTGTTTAGGATTAGGTCTATGGTTCCTTCTAAGATTTTTTCTTTATCTTTTACTTTGCTGGCCCCTTGTGTCTTGATGGCATTATCTCCTTGCTTGGGGTAGTGCCTCTTACACTGTAACCTTCTACCTTGAGTGGCTCTTGTACAGGGTGAATATCATTGCAACAAAAAATCTCTTATAGATGATATTAAGCCAGTCTAAATGGCACAAGTTTCTTATAGAGACTTTTAACATCCTTGTATAGTTTAAGTGTTGAATAATTTCTCTTCTGTATAAATGTATGGAGGACATATTGAATGAGACCTTATTTTTGAAATTGTCTGGGAGCAGAACAAATTTGATCAATATTAAAACTGAAGAACAATTGCAGAATATTGTCTCAAGTTGTCCAAATGTCTTAAGATATTATTAGTATTAATTATGGACTATTTTCTCTTTACAAATTTTGTTTCTTTATATAAAAAAAAAAAAAATTTACAAATAAATAGAAAACTGATAATCTGAGCATACAACCATGGCTCTTGGTCAGCATTTCAATGACTTGACAGCTTCATCCTCATTTCAATTCTTGTTTATGTTGTTGTGAACAAAAATTGGAAAAAGTCCAGTGTGCTTTCAACAAAGGAACAGAAAATGAGATATTGCCCGAGCAAGAAAAGAAAACACAAATCCAGTTTTCAATACACTGTGTTCTTTATTCTAGAATAGAGCTTGCCAATATAAGCTCATGACTGGAATTTCCTAGCTTCTGGTCAAGTGTCACTTAATCCCAAAAATTCTTTTATTTTATTTTTCCCTACTTGTGGACAGCAGGTGGTTACTTTAGAAATTACTCTTCTAGATTTTACTGTGTATACAGTCATAAAACTGCCAGCATTTCAGGCTTAGATAAAATCACTTACATTACAAATTTGCTACATGTGTGTCCTGAGCCAATCTAGTGGGAGCCCATTGTGTCACAAAAAAATAAAAATTGAATAACTATATTTCATCTCAGTTTAATTAAGACTTCATTGAATTTCAATCTGGTTTAGATTTATCAGGTGAATACAAAAAGGTGACAAAAATCCATTTTTATATGGAACAGTCTAATAGAAAATAGGTAATCAACTTTATATAATATAAATTTTAATACACTATATCTGGCAAACCTAAAAATGGATTAACCTTTAATTTATCTACTAAGGTTTTAGTCTCATCTATATAATAAATGTCAATGTGTCACACGTTTTTTAATTAAAGAGACACAACTCTCATTAGCTCTTCTATATAATGCCAATGTCAGTGTTGCACTTTTTCCACTTTACTCATTGCCCAACATATCATTGTTTGTATGAAAAGTAAGGACCTATGTACATCAGATAATCTTTAAATTAAGTGGTGGCAGAAGAATTATTGTTGAACTTTTAAAAGGTAAGCTTAAATATTAATGCAATACTTAAATGCAGCAAACAATTTTGAGTTCTTCTGTAGTTTACTGTTGCATCTACTACTTCCTCACTACCTATTGTGATGAAGGTTCAATCACGAGCCCTCTGCAGGAGCTAGCTTAAATGACACCTGATAGGGAAGCTTTTAAGCTAGTTTATAATAAATGCATAAACCACTTGCTGCTTATGGTTTCTAGTGTTGTAAGGAATTTCTCAGGTTTATTATAGTTTGCCTTTAGCAATCAAACAAGAATTGGAGTTTTAATTATCCAGCTTTCTACAAGGTCTCAAACAAGGTTTCAAACTGCTTACAATGGTGTTACTAAGAAGTGATCCATCAAGCACAATGCAAATTAGCTTTCTAGATTAGATAATAATCTAATCTACCATAATTATTTGTGTACAATGTTTTTGCTCAGATTTACCTTTTACCTAAAAATTGTGTGTATTTATTATAAATGAGAAGTAAATATTGATTTTCTGGTTATATGTATTGCCATATTTGAGACAGCAAAAACAGAAGTAACTCATATCTATGATTCAAACTAAATAATGTGTAACAATTTAAATCACTAACCAAACATCACATTGAAACACTAGTTCCTGTATGATCATCGAAGTTAAGCAACATTGAGCCTAGTCAGTACCTAGATGAATGACCGCTTGGGAATACCAGGTGCTGTAAGCTTGGATGTGTAGGTGGTGTAAAGGATAATGGCTCAGAATTGTTAATTGGAAAACTGAATACCAATTCCCATTGGATTTGTTTATTCACTTATACACAAATACTCTCGGTAAATGTATGACTCCAACTCTTCTTCCCCCCAGGTATGGGTTAAATAGTAAGGCTTATATCATTAAAACCATTATTATTTTCAAATGTTTGGTTGGATTGATAAATTCATTTTGATTTTATCAATCTAACCAAACATGTTGCCCTGGCAGAGATTGGAGGTTTTGAGGAGCATGGAACCACCTCTTGATTGATTCTGTTCCCAGGTCCAGCCTGTGTATATGTTAGCAAGAATTGCAATCATAAAATAGAATGACTAATATAAAAAGAGTCTTGTCATACTTTATTTTATTTTATTTTTTTTTTAATTTCTTTCTCAAGAAATGGTTGCAATGTCCTTAATCAGTGACTTGTATTATTGAAGGTTTGCAATATAAAAGTAATGAGAAATACTTTTTAAATAGCAAAAATGCATATACTTATACTTTAAAAACATATTTACATGTTACTTTTTTTATTTAAGAATAAGAAAAAAATGCATGTGGTGTAAAGTCAGAAATATATATGTATTTTGCAACAAGTTGTCACATTTGAAACCATTGTAGATCTAAGCAATTAGTTTTGATTTTTGTGTATTATTAAATTATACTATTTTATATTTGTTTGCAATGCTATTGGTCCTGACTTGGCATCTCTGCTTCAGTCACTTTCCCACTGCTGTAATGTAGCTTCCCTGTGCCTTTTCTATAAATACTTGTTCAGATGAACTCTCTGCTATGGTACCTAGAATTTATGAATTTAAGCACGCTACTAGATTGGCAGCAAGATCTCATCATTTTACAGTTGAAATAGCTAAATGTAACTAAGTTCTATGTTAAGCTTTTTTTTCTCTGCACTTCTTGCTTGTGGAACTCTCTTCTCCAGTCAACTTTGATCTTCAAAAATGAAATGTCAATTGTTATCTTCTGTTTTAATTGGTGTTCTTTTGTTTTCCCTCCTTAATAGTATTTTTTTTCTCATATTCTCTAATACTTGGTGACCCCTTATATCATAGTGGTGTTATTGCCTTGTTTAAAAAAACCTTTTAATGCATTCTTTGTTGGATTTCCTTCTTGAAAGTTTTTATAATTCTTTTTACTGCTTTAATTGACTGCTCTCTTGTTGGAGCCATGTTTCCTTTCTGTTGACCATGTCCAGCAAATTAAGATCTGAAAACACTTTCTTAACTGCTGGCTGATTTGCATATTTAGATTGATGCCAATTTTATATATTTTTCTTATTTGACGTTGAAAAAAAACTGCTACGTAATTTATTAAACAAAAGTTGTTTTATGTCTGTGATTTTAGTTGCAGCACAATAAAATTTGGTGGGTATATTTGAAATGTGGTGATTCCATAATTTTTGCCAGGGGTTGTTTGTGTGAGAGGAGGGGCTAGTATTGAAAAGGTTTTCTCTACAGTGGAGTAATGGATAGTGGCCCGGATTGAGGAATCAGAGCCGAGTTTGAATTCCAGTCGAATTCGCTGCATTCAATTATGTGCTAATACCCTTGGGAAAGGTATGAATCCTCTTCTTCTCCCCCCAGCTATGGGTAAATAGCAGGACAGACCAGGTTCTATAGCCTTGAATGGCAATTGGTCTACAACAGAAAGAAGTGGCAACTTAGTGCAGGAAAAAAATTTGCCTTATCAGTCATGTATCGAAAGATACATGATTGCCTTAGCATGTATCATGCATGGCACATAACTTGACCAAGACAAAAAAAACAAACTGTTTGATTAAATTTTTGGGGAAGCGTGTTGTGGCCAAGAATTTTTCAGCAACGCCTTAATATTGACCCAAAGTGCTATAAAAAGCAAAAATAATAATGAGTAAAACTATCAAAAAAATGAATTTGTCTTTTCACAACAGTTTACTGTAAGCGTTGAATGGGGGTGAGTTGTATCTTTCCCTGCTTGCCTCTGTTTTGTCAACTGGAGCAAGCGTAGAAGCCACCAAGTCTAGCAATTTGCACAGAGCCAGGAAATATTACATGATTTTGCTTCCTTTAGACAGAGATGTCATCAGTTGGCTGGGTGACTGGGCTGGTGTGGAGGTTCTTTCAGGCGGAAGTATAAGGGGCAAAACTGACTGGGGTTGGGTGGAAAGGGGGCTAAGGTTACCCATATTAATAGAATTGATGAAAGGTTAGGATCTATTCTCTGCCATATACCTGCTGACATTCAGCTTTTCTTTAATTATACTTTATTATTATTATTATTATTACACTATCAAATTTTATTATGCAAGTTAATGTTTTCACAACAAAATTGGTATTAACCAAGGGATGTTTTAAGTTTTTAGGATGTACTTACATTAATATGTGCAATATACCATGTAAGTTTCATTTTATCTTTACTCATGAAACAAATATTGATAACTTGTTTTACTTTTGGGGTTATTAGGTTCTGTTATGCCAACAAAGTGCAACACAAATTTTTATTTTAAATCCAAAAGATATATAAAAGTTATAGAAGCATATATTTGATTAATGCAATATCTCATAGAACTAGATGAATTAATAATTAATATTTTATTATCTGACTCTTTGACATTCTATAATGATCAAGTCATTTTCTTTCAATTGATAACTTTTTTATTAATTAACATTAATTACACTCAGACTATTTTCATCTTTGTCGTCTCATGGCGTAATAAGTGTTGGTTTGTGAATTTGATATGGTAATTGTGAGTTCAATCCATGGCCCAAGTAGTATATATAGACTTGGTGAAAATAGGGTGAGCAATAACTGAACAGAATTAAATAATAGGACAAGATATCCCCAGACAGAAAATGAAAACAATCTAAGTCTTCCAATTAAATAAATGACCTATGTACATCAAATTGACTTTAAATTAAGTGGTAGCAGAAGAATTATCATTGAACTTTTAAAAGGTACGCTTAAATATTAATGCAATACAGTGATCAATTTTGACTTCTTCTGTAGTTTATTGTTGCATATCACATCTACTCCTCATTACCTATTGTGATGAAGTCTTAATCAAGAGCCCTCCATTGGAATTAGCTTAAATGCCAATAGGCTGGCGTTTAAGCTAGTATATAATCTATTCTATTTTTTCTTGTGCGTGTAATATTATTCACAATCTAGAGATACTCTAATCCTAAGCAGAAATCCCAATCTATACAATATTTTGCTGTTATTTTATGGATACTACATGTGTTAGGTTCTCTTGCATTTTATCACTCAATCTACTATTAAATGAGGACATGTATTCTTTTTCTCTCTCTCTCTTTCATATATATATATATATATATATATATATATATATATATAATTTATTTTTTTTATTTATTTATTTTTTTTAATTGACATGTGTCAGCACAGTTTTTGTGAAATTTGTTTTTGGCTGGTCTTGCAGCTTTTGTCAGTGCTTGAAATATTAAATAGTGTTTTTGAATGGGGCTAAATTTCAAATCCAGTAGATATTAATGACTTGAGTGTGAGAATCATCAATCTTTTGGTTGCATATATGAAAAAAAAAAAAAAAATCATGTACATTACTTGTATATATTTGCCAGTTCGGTTGGCAATGGATTAAGTTCTTAAACTTCAGCAGAATATATTGGGGTTGGTGCATAATTATCTGGTGTTTTTAAACAATATTTATTATGAAAAAAGAAACATAATTCAACAATAACATTTTTAAATGATTGTTCCAGAACATATGATTATTGAGGTGCATTTATATAACCTGAAAATAAAATATTTTTATTAAAAAAGTAAACAAAACAACATTTTTTTATTAACAAATAATTCACCTACAAAAACGCCTGATAATTATGCACCAACCTAATATGAATTTGATTTTATTGTTTCTTAACTATTCATAGATTTATTAAATATTAATACTAATCTACATAGTCATAATGTGTATAATGCTTCCAATATTCTTATGAAAGAACTTTGTCTACATTAAAGTGAACATTTATATCCTTTCACTAATGAATTTATTTTTAATCTGAAATTTTTTGTTACTTCAAACACTATTATAGTGGACACTATACAGGAGTGGACAGGAGTTTGAGGAATGCTTCCATCAATGGAAATGGCACTAAAATATGAGGCTTCAGAAGGGAACTACTTTGAAGGAGATTAAATGATGAATTGATATGTGTTGTTGTAGCTGCCTTGTTGGATTTTTTTTTTTTCTCCCCCAAGAGGGAAAAGTCACAAGGGGCATAATTTTGGGCATATGGTGAATGTTGTACTTGGCTCAAAACTACTGCACAAGTTATGGCCATTGATGGAACCTCTGTGGTGTGTGAGATGACCAAACTCTAAATTTCATTCCAAGAATTGGTATTATCAACAGGAGTGAGGATGTTATAACTTAGTGTGTATACGTGAGAGTTCAATTTCAATCTGTGCCAATTGGCTTCACTCTGAATACTTTAGCTCTGTTATCATAGCAACAGTTCTGATACTTTTTGATCAGACCTTGTATATGGGGGGGGACTCTTGAATGTACAACATTCAATGATAACAGCACAACTTTCCTATCCTTTTATGACTTTGTACAATATTCTGTTCAGCTTAATAAATATCAATAATGTTTTTCATATTGAAAATATTAAATAATAAAAATCAGTAAGTTTGTAGACTGACACAGTTATTAGCTAAGTTTGATCTGTAATTTTCATTCTATGTGATTAATACTCACTCTAAATTAAGTGCATTGACATTGAAGATTCTTAAAAAATATGTATTTGTTGTGTAAAATAAATACATTTTTATGTTTGGTTTTGGACTTAATGATGTGCTTAAATATAGAATTATTTTATTCTAACCTGATTAAATTGAGCTAGAAAGATTTTGTGTGTAACATTAGTTGAGGTAGTTCATCATAAATCTGAGCAGAGTTAGAACCCACTAATCTCAAATTTGTTGCTTTTCCAAAGTTTTGCAAAATATGAGAAAAATGGTAAAGCAGATTTTACTAATTTTTGTAGAGTGAGTGACCATGGTTAGATGTAAATAAATGACAGAACTGCCCAACAAACAATTGACAAAGTTTGTAATAAACAATAACTAGAAAAGAGAACAGGGACATAATATAAAGCTAGCAAACAAAATATGCAAGGCAAATTAATAAATTAAAGCAACAGTAATATGGCAAAAAGTTTACAATCTAAGAATTGGGGCTTGGCACCACAGGAGTGAATTTGGATAAAAAAAAAAGTAGCGTTCTGACTTTAAGATAAGACATATCAGAACTAAGTGAGACAAGACCAAAAAGTGGCCTATTTAATTGGCTAGGAAGAAATCTCAGCATGCATTTGTGATTTTTGTCTATAAATTGGGGAGGAGAAAATGTTTTGCAATCATTGCCATAATTGGATTGGAACCAATATTTATATGTCATGCTTTCAATACTCTCCCTAAAACATATTTGTTACTGTCACAATTGCGAGGAAAGTTGGTTCACAGTGTCGTGTCAGACAATTTTTCTTGTCAGAATCCATCTTGCATATTTAAATCTACCATTAATCTATGCATTGAAAATTGCTGCCATATCTGATCTGGTACTCCTACTAGATCTCTCTAGATTCCTGACAAAATCCAAAGGAGGGATTCTAATGTAATCGATCCTGACTTGGCATCTCAACTTCATCACTTTCCCACTGTTGTGACATAGCTTTGTCTTTTCTATTAGGTTGGTGCAAAAATAATGACGTAATAATGTCATTTTTAGACGTAAAAAAATACGTAAAAAAAAACGACATTATTACGTCATTATTTTTGCACCAACCTAATATAAATATTTTCATCACAATTGTTCTAATGAGCTTTCTTCCTTTGTACCTCAACTGCATGAATTTAAACATACTATTAGACTGGCAACTAGGTCTTACTGTTTTTTACTGTTGAAGTAGCTAAATATAACAGTGTTCTATTCTAACAGTTTCTTTTCTTGCCTATGGAACTCTCTTTCATTTTCTTGCTTTCCTGCCACCTACAATAAATTTAAATGCAACACCAATTACCATCTTATGTCTTCTGGAACCCTGTTTTTTTTTTTTGTTTTTTTTTTATTGTTCTTTCTCCTAACTTAAGTCCTCTCATTCTCTTTCACTCCTGGTAACCCTTTGTGTCTTAGTGGTATTATCACCTTGTTTTGAGTGAAATGATTTAAAAAAAAAAAAACAAAAAAAAACGAGAGTTCTAGTTGAATGGAAAAACTCTATATACTATTCAATAATAATAATTTCCATTACCAAAGATTAAATAATACTGATATTATGTGTTTTTTTGCAAGATATGAGAGGAAGTGAGTGAAGTAAAGAAAAATTGTAATTTCAAAAGATTAAATTTAAAAACGGAAAGTTGTGGAGTTACAGTCACCAATAACTTGAAAGAAACACAAGTTGTTTTTATTTATTTTTTTCCCCTCTTAACCTAATTAAATTTTATAAGGTTCTGGTTTTATAAGGTTCTGGAAAATTAAGGATAAATAGAAATCCCTATTTGAAACTGTTAATACTATGTTTTCTTTCTTTTTTCTGCACCTTTAAAAAATTAGTTACTGTGCATTTTACTCTTTAATCTGTTAAAGAATTTTATTTGGTCATAAACCAGTTTAAAAAGGATATAAACAATAATGAATTCTGAGTAACTCTACTATTTTAGCTGTTGAAGTATCTATGGAGCAGGTTGATGCCTTGAGATCATTCTTGAAAAACCCATACCATTATCTGTTGACACCTACTTAATTGTTTGGTAAGAAGAACTCGAGTGAGTTACAAAAAAATCTTTTGATTTTGTAGTTTATTAAAATAGCAATGAAAGAAATTACTTTGATTTTGAAAAGCAACACATTTTTCTTGAAACCTGATAAAGTGTCTGACTACTTTTCTAATATAGTTGTTATATTTGCATACAAACTTGATAAATTCATTGTAAACTATTCATACAGACATAATATTGTTTATAACTTTGAAAACAGTTACTGAAATATCATATATATGAGATATATATTTTTCTGAAAAGCCAAGAATTTTAAACAACTTATGAATAGATCTGTCAAAACATATTGATAACCTGTACAACATGAAGGAGGAATTCAAATGTTCAAGCAAATGTTTCAACATTTGAAATATCTAACTTGTTATAAACTATCTTACATATGTATAAGTCTACCATTTGTCTATGCTTTGAATATTGCTGCCACATATGGTCTGGTGCTCCTACTATATATTTAGAGATTCTTGATAAAATCCAAAGAATCAGCAATATTATTGGACCTGACCTGGCATCCTGGCTTCAATCACTTTCTCAATGCTGTAAAGTTGCTTTCATTGTCTTTCCAACGTCAAAAAACGACATTATTACGTCATTATTTTTGCACCAACCTAATACTTTCAAGGTAATTGTTTGGAGGAGCTCTTTGCTATGGTACCCAAACTTTGCCAATTTAAACGCATTACCAGATTAGCAACAAGCTCTCATAAATTTACAGTTGAATTGGCTAGATGCAACCATAATTTCTATGTTAAGAGTTTCTTTTCTCACACTTCTTGCTTGTGGAACATTTCTTCTGGCTCCATGCTTTCCAGCCAACTTTGCATTTAAATTTTTGAAAGATCAATGTTAATCATTATCTACTGTCTTCCTGATTACTGTTCTATTGTTCTTCATCCTTAATAATGTTTCTATTTTCTAATTCTTTCACACTCAATAACCCCCTTGTGTCTTAGTGGCTTTACTGCCTTGCATGGGGTGAATTGGATTTAAAAAATCTTTTTCTTCTTTTAATATTTATGCATTTGCATATTGACAGTGTTTCTGGGTATTGAGTGACAGTAAATTTCCAGCACCTTCCTCGGTATTCTTGCTAACTTCAGTTGGGTTTCTAGCTTGAACTACTTTAAAAGCTTCTAAATTTTAAATTCCAATACTTATGACTTTTCAGTTACTCTCAAAATAAGCCGGACTCAGTTGGGCTACTAAAAGTCAATTCAAAATTTAGTTAGTATTACAAGACTTTCAAATGTAGTCCTGTCTGGCAACTTCAGACCCCCTTGATCTTTCTCTTATCATTGATACTAACACTTAGCACTACTGACCTTGCATCTTCCTGTTTATGGTACTGTTTCTTGGCATTTTGTTATGAAGAAAGGAATTTGACAACTTGTGTTTGTAGTCTCTCAAGTGAACCAGGCTACTTTATCAGTTTCCTTACCTTGCTTTCTTTTCTTCCTGGTTTGAAGGTCACAACAGCCTGATTCATTTCGACTTTAAATTAAGTGAAAAACTTTTTTTTTTTTTTTTTTTTTTTTTTTTTCTTTTTTTAAGATTTTCTGCTCCATGTATTTTAATTTTCTTTTAATGATATTTCTTTTCTATGAAATTTATATTTTAGGCATTGTAATTGTATGCTGTTTTTTATCAAGACTATTTGTTTGATATTTTTTGTCCCGGAAATGTTTCAACAGTAAATCTTCCAGCCTTCATTAGTTTGGGGTTGCCTATAAATCTCTCGCATATGTCTCATCCATTTATATTCCTGGAGTCATTCTCCTCGACTTCTGTGCTGATTTTGTCAAAAACTGAGCTTTGTGTGCACTACCACATCTTTGGGGCCCAAAACTCATTGCCTGCTGTCCCTTGATTTGTAGTAGTCACATTCTACTAATGCCAATACTTAGCTTATTTATTGAGTCAGCTGACCACAGTATGTGGGCAGATTCGTCCAGTTTTCTTATTTGCCACTTAGTTCTCTATTATTTTGACCTCATTCCACAAAGGTGCCCACTTCTTCCACTATTCATGGTCAGCCATACCAGATTTTAAAGTGCCTTTGCATATTGTAAAATTTAGATGTTCCTAACATCCTTTTTTTTTTTTTTTTTTTTTTTTTTTTCCTTTAGAGGATGGCATGTCTTGCCCTCATACTCTGTTATAACCGCACACGATGTTAGACACAGTTTTGTAAGGAAAGAGAATGATATGAATAAGTCCTTTCTCTTTTTTATTTATTCACCGCCTTATGTCTACAAAAGAGAAATTCCTTTTTCTTGTGATGTCTACACTTGAAGAAGAATGGATCAGTCAAAATAATACCAATGAAAGTTCACTGGTTGATTTTGTTTAGCATATCAACCTCTATAGGTTATTTCATGCTGAAATCTAAATATTTTGTATGTAATTTTATTCTTTCAATTAGAGATATTGTACATAATTTTATACTTTCAGAGTAAAAGGTATACTTTTAAGCATATATTTTGTAGATCATAAAATGTATTGTTGGTAACCTTACTATAAAAATGTATTTTTATATTTTTTTTTTAGTGTTGCATTGATTGTCATTTTGCTATAAAAATGTATTGCTGCTCATTTTATTATAAAAAGTACTGTTTATTTTTGTTTGGGGGTTTCACTATTTGACCATAGCCAGGACTCTAACAGGTGGACCTGTGAACAACAGTTTAAGAGGCAGTTCCATGCTCTTCCTCAGAAACTCCAATCTCCCAATCAGAAGCCTTACTACAAGATATAGTTTATCATACCCAGAATGAAATAATGAAAGCAATACAAAGAACATGTTCAGTGCTTTGAACAAGTTTTGGGTAGAATGAGATTAACTTGGATATCTTTGTTAGAAAAGGCAATTCTTATATAGATATATTTTAATGTACAGGATTGGGAAGATGATAAAGTCTTAATTTTAGGTACTAGTCTAGAGTTAGTAAAATTTATTAAAGTATCTTAATTTCAGTCTGAGATTTTTAACTTGTAATGGAAGAATGTAATTTTTGCTTTAGTGATAAATTAAATTTTTATTTTTTATTTCTATAGTATTTTCACTTAAATCCACACACGGATATTTTAAATTACCAGAGTATACATTACTCAACAATTAAGCTATATATAGTTTCTGTTCCTTTCATATTTTGTTTGGATAATTGAACTCCTTGATATTAAGATAATGTTCAAGCATATAGATTTAAAAAAAAAAATTTTTTTATTTTTTTTTTTTTTAAATCCCTCATGACGTGTCTAATCTATATGAAAAATGAATTTTTTTTTTTCTTCAGAAAAAAAATCCCTTTAAATATTCTATTTTTCTTTTTCAGTATAAATTTCCCTTTCCTGTTTTTATTGATTTTCAATTTTTTTTTATCTTTTTCATCAGCTGTTCATTAACTATTGAAAAGAGTATACAAAAAATGAGTCACATCAAAAGTAATGTCTCTTATTTTATGCTTGAGGCAGATTTTAGTGGTATAGCATTAGTTATTTACATTATTTATATTCTAACTATTATCCTCATCATTGTTGCTGTTAACACTTTTTGGCTGTTGTACCTTCCAACCTTACTCAGGAAGGGCACAATGGCTGAAACATTGTGAGAAGAATAACAAAGAATGGCCCAAATATAAATAGTGTAAATAATCATAACTCTTCATCCCAGAAATTCAGACAGAAATAGCATTAGAGGTTGAACCTTTGGGTCGATAACTTTTTTTTTTTTTATAAATCACAGCTGAGCAACTGTCTTGCAAAATTTGTCTGGCATAAATGTGTGTGTGTGTATCATTGAATTGTTGTTCCATACAGAAAAAATTGCCCCACTTGACATTCATTGATGCTTACAGAGATGAAACAATGGATGTGAGCACAGTTAGGCAGTTGGTAATGTTTCAATAACAGTAATACATGTGATAAGCAATTCTGTGTTAGTGAATGATGGACTGTTTGGACAGCATTTACCTTACTTCATTGCTGCTGTTTAAAAAAAAAAAAAAAAGAAAAATTAGAAAATTATTTTGGCACTGAAAACAGTTATTTAATCCAATAATGTTATTGTGCTCTCTGTGTCAATATAGTTTTCTTTGGATAAAAAAAAAGTAAGTTATTAATTTAAAATTTGATAACATTTTTTTTTCTTCTTCCAAGTGTGGGATGTTCAAAAAAGGAAATAAATATAGCATTAAGATTTACATGTCTTATTTTTTATTTATTTATTTTTTTTTTTGTTATATCAATCGCTGAATACAAATATTTCTGAGATTTCTGAATTGGATGAATAATTTTAGATGAACCAACTTGTAGCAGTCAATGAAAAACCTCTGTTGTATAAAAATAGGTGTATGTCTATATGAACTACAGACATGTTGGTAGTGTAATGGTTAGTGACTCTGAAAGAGGAAATCAGCATGCTAAGTTCAAATTCTAGCAAAGTATATTCACTTTTGTGTAAATACCCTTGGAAAAAGTAGAAATCAATCTCTTCTTCCCCCAGTTATCAGTTAAACTGGTTTGTCTTGAACTCTGAATTTAAAATCAGCCTGAAGTATGGCCTATCTTGCCCTAGATATAATACTATTGCTATGGCAGCAGTACATGTGGTACCTCTATGACTCTAATGGGTTATGGAACTTGTGATGTGATATAAGAACTACACACATTAAGAGATTCTTTTGAAAGGAAGATAAAATATATTACACATACTATATGATAAATAGCAAATGTACACACACAATATATATATATATATATATATATATATATATATATAAGTGTGAGAAAAATATCCTTAGAAACCATTAAGTTTAAGCAAATCTACCTGATCTCTTAGAAAAAATATTAGTTTGTGTCATGTATTGCAAGAAACTGTAATAGGATAGGGTGGGATGTTATTTTATTTTCCTTTTCTTTTTTTTATGCCGGCTTTAAAAAAAAAAAAAGAAAAAAAAAGAGGCTTTAGCCTCCCTAGAATAATTCCTTGTCCATCTGTGTGGGAGTTTTTTTTAGACTTCTTTGTATGTTTTTTTCTATGTGGATGTGGGGAAGTAGGTCAGTAAATCTTCCTTCTGCTAACAAGGAACCTGTAAAAATACTTATCACTGTCTTTTTTGCTTATTTAGTCAGATTTTTAGAATACCTAATTTGGATATTGGGGAACAACTTTGTTTCCCAAAGAATGTAGTTATTGGGTACATCACACTATGTTCATTATTATTTTTTTTTTTTTTGTTTGTTTTATACTAATGTTTGCTCAATACAAGGCCCAAGAGCCACTCGAGGTGGATGGTTACTGTATTGTGTTGTATGAGTTTTAAGAGAAGGCAAGGATTGTAGTTATGTAGGAAAGAATACAGTTAACCTTAGACTTGAAGATGTTAGGTTGTAGCGATTGGGGAAACGTTTTGTCAGTAGTCTGTTCCATAAAGCAGCAGTTCTTGGGAAGAAGCTGTTAAATTCTAATTTAATTCTTACTAATGGAAGGTGATTCATCCTTGTATATGAGACATGATGGGTCTCAGCTGCAAAGGCCAGGGCTGGTGGAACTAAGGAATGTAGCTCATCAGAACTCTTGAAAATGGAAATAGTGATAGCAAGTGTTCCTTGGTTCCACCTGTGTCCTCACTTATATTGAATATTTAAGTTTGAGGATGATTTAAATATTTTAAACTTTTTTTTTTTTTTTTTTTTTTTTTTTTTACAATGAAATAATTATATTGTTATTCAAATATTTTATTTTCTTCTTTCCACTGAGAAATGTTTGCTGTTGATAATGACTAACTGGCTTTGTGTGACTCTAATGATTTTAGAAATAAGTTGTTGGGATGAACAAAAATGAATGAAAAGACAAGTGTATTTTAACACAATAAAATAACTTTTATTCATTTACTGCAAAGGATTTGTTTGGATTTAAACCATGAGTTCCACATGCCTGTCAGTTTATCACCATGTTGAATTCAGAATTGCTGCAACCCAACTAGCGAACAAGGGAGGTAACTATATTGCATTTTGAGTTATCGTCCTTTATAGGGGGAAGTAAGTTAATACCCCTTAACATAAAGATATATGTCTGTTTGTGCATTGTGGTGTAATGGATAGCTGCTTGGAATAAGAAATCGGAGAGTCTAGTCTTAATTCCAGCAAATTTCATTACATTCACTTACATGTAAATACCCTTGGAAAAGGTATGAATCTCTCTTCTCTCTCCAGTTATGAGTTTAACAGCAGGACAGATAGGGCTCTATAGTTGAGGTTGGCAAACAGTCTATGAGAACAATTCTGAATTCAAAAACGTAACAATAGATTTAACTTGTCAGTGATGGTCATACTTGTCTAATGAGTTCACACCCATCATCTCGTATATATATATATATATATATATATATATATATATGAGGCATGGTGGAGTTGTGGATAGCAGCTCAGATTGAGGAATTGGTGCGCCAAGTTCAAATTCCAGTTGAATCCATTACATTCACTTACATGCTGATACACTTGGGAAAGGTATTACTCCTCTTCTTCCTCCAGCTATGGATAAGTAGCAGGACAGGCTGGGTTCTATAGCCTTTGATGGCAACTAGTCTAGGAGAAGGACAGCTCTGAATTCAAAACCTGTGGAGGGTCGTTTGGGGACCTTGTGACACGCAGTGCACCAGGTTTCTGTATTCAGCGCTTCAGAAAGTGTGGTTGGTTCTACACAAAACCTTCACCACTATAATCAAATCACATATGCTGGTGTCTGACTGTCGGTTCCTAGGAACTGAGCTGCTTGACCCTCGTACATAGAATATGATGGGAGAGTCCACTAATATATATATATATATATATATATATATATATATATATATATAATTTCCTAAAAGTTTGAAGAACAAAGCAACATAACCACTAAAAAAGAAAACTAATTGATTTTGGTTTTCCTGATGGAATAATTTCTAAGGTATGTGTGAAATTTCTGAGGTAAATGAAAGGGTGGCTAACTGTTAGATGAACAGATCGATCAGCCTGGATAGCACTTGTTTGTTTGTGTTTACTTATTGTGTCAAACTTCATTTTTAGTGAATACCTGTATAATGAGTAGAGCTTTCATTTTATTTTAAAGATTATTTATTTTGTATACTGGCCTGCACACTCAAGAAAACTTAAGAAAAATATGCCTTCCAGCAGGATTTGAACCCGTGTTCACATTTGCAGGAGAAAACACTCTGATCTGACATGCTTTAACCACTCCTCTATGAAGAACATCACAATTAAGTAAGATTCTATTTGCCTTTTAAAACACATTAATTCAGTTTTTTTATTGAAAAGCATATCTGCTCAACTTGGTATCTGTTTTATCAGATAATTAGATCATAATCATCTGGTGAGCACATTGGTGTGAAACTCAGAGTAATTGGTACCAGGTTGACCATCTCTTGATGGATTCCTGGTTGTTGTTGTTATTCTTGATTTTGTTTCCTATTTTGGGTTTCTTTATTCTCCAGGCATTAAGCATTGTTGATTTTTATTAAAGTAATTCCCAACTGCTATGTCATCCTGCAGCAAGGCCTCTTTTTGGGAAGTTTTGTGTGGAATGGCCACTTAATTGCGGTAATTCTTGGGTCCACTCTGACCCGGGGTGGTAGTGCCCATTAGGGTCTCACCTCTCAAACTGGAGAATGATTACTGGGAAAGTGTACGAATGTTTTTTTTTTTAAAAAATTATAATGCCAGCAATACCAATTGCAGTATTTAAAAACCATTCATAAAAAATGATGTACAAAAATTAAAATTACCCTCGATGGGGCCACCTGTTTGCCGTAGGTGGCAACCCATGATGCCTGGAGACGAAGTGACTCCTAATCTGGTATAAGATGATCAGGAGTTTTCACAACATGTCTCTTTGGTCCCTACCTGGGATAGATGGGTGGATGGAATAGCCCAATCCATTCCAATCGGCTTGTCACGCAGTGGCAATGGTTAGTTGGGACGAGAGATAACGGGTATGACATGGCCATGAAATCTAACATCATTCTATACTTGGGTAGATATGGTGGGGGAGTGCGGTTGCTCATATCCACTCTCATCACTACTATATAGCCCCTGGCAGATAAGAGCGAATGGGATGATTCCCCCTGATAGTGTCCCTTAAGAAGGAACTCCAAGGTAGGTGGGAAGCACAGACAGCAAATTCAAAAAGCAAAAGTAGATGGCTACCTCTCACAAACAAACCAAGAGACAATATGAGTTCTCAGAAACGGAAAGCAAAAATGAAATAGAAAATAACCATTTTCCAACATTTATCGTCATAGAAGCAGTAGAGGGTGATATAACAAAAGTATCTCTTTTTATGTTGCAAAAGGTGATTTCTGGAATGATAAATCTACAATCCATTAAAAAAAAAATAAAGAAAAATAATACGTTATTAATACAAGTGAAAACTAAAAAAGATGCCGAAAGACTACTAAAAATCAAGCAGATTAACAACATAAATGTAAAAACTTACCCCCATCAATTTCTGAATTGAGCCAAAAGTGTAATAAAAAGCCCAGAACTATCATTTTGTACACCAACAGAAACTGAAAATGATGACTCTAAAAAAAAAAACAAGGAATAACAAATGCGAAAAGAATTCAAATTAAAAAAAAACTGATAAAGTAATAAATACGAATATATACATTCTGACATTTAACAAACCGATTCTGCCAAAAGTGATAAAGATAGGGTACTCGATTGCCAAGGTAGAGCCTTACATCCCAAATCCTTGTAGATACCATGTCAAAAATTTGGACATCTACAAAATAGTTGTACTGGAACAGAAGTCTGTAGATGTGGGGAACCCAAGACTGATCATGAGTCACCCTGTGTAAGGCCTCCTTCATGTCCAAACTGTAATGGAAAGCACACAGCAGACTCCAAAGAGTGTAATATTTGGAAAAAAGAAAAAATAATTAGAAGGAAATACATGCAAAACATCACTCCAACATTATGCTAATATTATGAAAATAACCAATCAACAAATAAACATCCCAGAGAACAATATATTAAGAAACCAAGATCTGATAACTCTTATCAATGAACTAAAGGGTTTAATTGAACTTCTAAAAGGTAGTTTATCAGGCACAAAGTAAACTACCATAGACAAAACAAACCCTATACCGTCAACCACAAACAAAAATGACTCTTCATCTACAAAATTATTAAACTTGAAAAATCCAAAGGAAAAACAAAATCCAAGAAATAGAAACAATGAAACATTCTCAAGAGAATGAAAAGATACAAAAAAAAAAACAAAAAAAATGAAACAGTTATTGAAGAACCAAGAAAAATGGACATAGAGGAACAAAACTCTAGCCTATCACAAACAAGGGAAAAATCATCTAGACAAAGATCATTAAAAGAACTAAATGGCAAAACTAAGGGAGCAAAATCAAATGAGTAGAAACAAAAGAAGTTCAAAGAACAAAACATAAGAAACAAAATGCTAATAGTCTGAAGTATATAGAAATGATGGACACTTCACCCATATAAATTTTTTCATGTCCAAATTTTGTTTTATATAATTCATAATACATAATCAAGATGCAAAACCTTATTCAATGGAATTGTAACTGGGGTCAAAACACTATGAAAGTGTAAAAATAAGTTTTAATACCAGAAATACTTTGTAAAAAAAATTATTATCAGCAATACATTTTTGAAAAACAAATATTACCAGCAATACATTTTTGGATAAAAAAAAAAAAGAAAAATATGTATACCAGCTATACATTTTTTGAAAAAAAAAAAAGAAAATATTACCAGCGATACATATTTGAAGGAAACTATTACCAGAAATAGATTTTTTGAAGGAAAAAAATATTACCAGAAATGGGTTTTTTAAAAAAAAAAAAAAAAAAAAAAATTACCAACAATAAAAATTTTGTGCAAATTAAATAACCCATTGAGGTTGTTATGATTAAAATCAAAACAAACCAAATTGCTATGAGTAAATAGCAGTACAGACTGGGTCCTATAGCCTTGGTGGGCCATCAGTCTACTGCAGAAAGTAATGGCTGTCTACTGTGGGAATTCTTCTGTGAAGTCAGTCATGACTTGAAAAGAGACATGATCACCTAAATGAGCAAGTACCATGCATAGCACTGAAGGAAGTTCCCCCATTTCTTTTTTGGCAGGCTTTGTGTAAGTAGGGTTTTTGTACTTCCCTTCACCTCTTAGTCAATTTATTATATATATAATATATAGTCATCCACAGAGAGACTGCTTCACGGTATCACAGCTCATCAGTGTGGTTACACATGTGATTTCTTCAAGCCAGGATTGAAACCTGACCAATTTGATATCAGTTGGAGACTCTCACCTCTAGGCCATCAGCACATGCTAGAAAGAAAGGAAATTTTCAACACATAAGCATTACTGGTTGGCAGAGGGCTCAATTCATAGTGAAGAACTTAGCATTAATCGGCAACATCAGCCATCAAATTCCCTTTCTTCTACATTGCTCCACCTATAAAAGGGAACACACACACACACACATATAATATGATGGACTCTCCCGTTGATATCAACATATGAGAGTCCGACAACCTCATTCAGTTTTTATGTTTGTGTGATATGTGACACTTCAGTCCTGCTAGTGACCTGCATACAAGCCCACATATTGTGCAACAGTGAGGATATATATATATATATATATATTAATGGTGTTGCACCAATTAATTGGTTGATAATAAATAATTAATTACTCTCAATAAAAACTGGCAAAATAAACTAAAATGATTGAAAAACTATCAGATGAAATTCATTTTGTGTCTAACTGATGGTTCTTAAGCTAGGGATGAAATTTGTTTTAAACAAAGATACTAAAATATGAAAAATGATGAATTTTTGGGAGCTGATGACCAATTAATAAACAAATGCCAATATGACCCATTGTTGATTATCAGCTGATTAATCTGCCCAATCCTTATTAGATGAGTGGAAAAGATCCTATTGTTCTATTAGCTGGCCTCATAAGAGATATGGCGGCTCTTTAGGGACGGTGGGGGATATTCATTTGTAATTGACTGCTGCAAATGGGAAGTTAAGGCTGCTCTCATGCTTTCTGTAACCTTCCTTAACTGAATCAATGTACTGACTCAAAAAAAAAAAAAAGGCAGCATCATAAGTCTCTTGCCTCTGTTCACCTGTCTTGTTTTCTGCACCTGCTATTGAAAAAAATCAAAACCAAAAAAACAGTACTCTTACGTTCAGAATAAGCAGGCCTGCCTGGCTATTTCAAGTTTGATTCCCTGCCCCCAAATTGCACACTATTATCCCATATTTATTTTTCCATTTATTCCAACCTGTCCATTTATTTCAAACTCCTTGCCCTCCTTTTCTTTTTTCTCTCTTCTCTTTCTCATCTTTCTCCTTCTAGTCTTTCTCCTTCTCGTCTTTCTCTTTTTTTTTTTTTTTTTTTTTTTTCCTTCTAAAAACAAGGTCCATTGTAATTAATTTTTCGATCTACCCTTTTATTCCACTCTACACTTCTATCCTGGATTTAAGTATATCTAATTTGAATTCTGTTGTTTAAAATAAAATTAGAAGTGCACACTATATTGGAAAGTAATGAAAGATCAAAATGACTACTGGGACCCATGGAAATTCCTTGGTTATTTCCAAATTTGCTTGTGATGATTTATCATTTGCAGGAGGTATTCAAAACTTTGGTCAAATAATTGAACTACTTTGTATTTTTAATATTTTTGTCACTCCCCTTCTCCAAAATTGTTTAAAATATTGTAAGTTTCCTGTATTTATTACTACTACTATCATCATGATCATTTGTGTATGTTACGTTTCCTGCTTTGTATCCTGTAGAGCCATGTCCAAATATGGTCCTTAGGCCCTGTAGGAGAATTGTCATTTAATTGATAGCACTTTTCTTAGTACATAGGATGTTCCTCGTAGTGCAATCTTCTGGGCAACTTGTATGTTGATATTACCTGGGATACTGTTAGTAAAATTGCCATTCCTTTTCTCATAAGGCGCAGAGCTCTGATTACTATTGGTACAGTCTCAGTCTTCATTCCCAACATCCTGTTAATCTCAATCTCCAGGTCTTTGTATTTGGACAATTTCTCGATAATTTTCATGGAGCTGTTTCTTTTAGATGATACTGCTATGTCAGTAAGCATACACTTCCTGATTTTCTTGTCATATATGAATATCAAGCCTGTTGGCTTTTATTTCCCTGTTAATTTGAATTGGCATGTCCCAGAGGATAGTTACATCATTATTTTGGGTAACTGTGTCTGGTTGGTGCTCATACCATCTCCCAGTGGTTTTGATTTTGTGCTTCTTGCATATCTTCCAGTGCATATGTCATTACCTTATGTCTGGGTATATTCATTTTTTGCTAGTTCCAGACATCATGAGATAATATGGTTGATAGTTTCATCATATCTTGCACAGATCCTGCACTTCAGGTTAGTTCTGTCCTTGATTATAAGATTTGGTTGTGAGGTGTTGGTCCTGAGCTGCAATAATTAGGACTTCTGTCTCCACTTTCAACCTAGTGCTCCTCAGCCACTGATGTGTTATCTGTTGGTTCACATCTGCTTCTTTCGTTTTTTTTAGGTATTTGCCATGCAACACCTTGTCCTCTCAGTTTTTTGTAATTTCATTTGGCCAAGTTGTTTTGTTTTCTGTTTTACTCCTTTTTTTTTTTTTTTTTTTTTTTTTTTTTTGGTAGGATTTCGGGTATATTAAGTTGTTTCTTGAAGAGTATAACTTTGTTGATGGAGCGGATTTGGTGTTTTACTATTTGTAGGAGAGGGTCATTGGTTTTTGTGAGGTATGCTTTGTTGTAGTTTTTAGAGTTAGTTCAAGTTGGTTTAGACCTTGGCCTCCTAAAGCTCTTGGTACGTACAGCCTATCAACATTTGATTTTGGGTGGTGTCTCCTCATTTGGGTAAGCATTTTCTGGTGTCCAATCTTTTAATGTTGTTGTCGTCATTATTATTACTACTAGTTTGCATTATGCAAATGAAAATTATACACTTTTCTTGCAGGTATCAGCTTTTCCATGATATTGGAAAAGGTGTTGCCAATGAATTTAGTTTCTTTCACACACACTTTGTATTGGCTCCAAAAGTTTCTCTTCTTATTATATACCATTAAGAGAATTTAGTTTTAACAAGCTTCATTTTAAAGATTTTCTTTTGATTGTATTGTGACAGCTATCATATCAGCATGTTGATTTTTGTTTTTAATGTCGATTGAGTAAATGATGATGAGGAAAAAATAAGGTCTTTTAGAATATGCTTTTTTAAGTTAAAAATGCTATTCAGTCACAAAAATGATTTTTGCAGTTGGTGTAAAGTTGTGAATTATCAAATGTGTCAAAAATGATTAATGAAGTTTAGTGTTGATTAGCAATACTTTTGTGATCAGTATTTTTCTATTTTTTCTTTTCTTTTTCTTTTTGTGTCACAATTTTGGTGCATTATTGTAATAATTTTTTTTTTTTTTTTTTTTTTAGAACTGTTACAGTTTGATTATTCAAATTTGAAATTGGTCATTCAAATTCAAGCAAAGTCATTTGCATTCACTTCTAGGCTGTCTTTGGGAAAGGTCTGAACCCATCGCTTCTCTTTTTACCTGTGGGTTAAATAACAGAGTAAACTAGGCTCTTCAGCCCTGAGTGGCAGCAAGTCTTGGAGAAGGTCTACTCTGAATTCCAAAACTATGGAGAAGGCAGTGCTAAACCATTATGCTGTTTTCCAAGAAGTTATGACAATTCACAGATAATAATCTATGGAAATCCATTATCCCCTGCATTCTGAAAGGTTAGGGTATATAGGAAAATTGAAAAAAGAAAAAAAATTGAGACAAGTTTATGCTAAATTTAGAGTGTGTATGTTTTATAATTAATAGACACAACCTAATTTAAAATTGGAAAGGAACAAAATCTTGATCTCTCTGTTAAAAGTGGTACCGAGCCATTTTCTTATTCCTATGTCTGTACATGCATTATTTAAAAATCAACAAAACCAACAAATGCCCCTTATCACCACTGATAGCCCTAATGTTATTGGCACACTGGGAAAACTGAACTTCGGCACTCTTACAAGTACAATTTTTAAAAAAATTTCACATGAAGAACTGAAAATGTAGAATAAGAAGTTTATTACAATATACAACTTAATACTAGCTAAAGAAAACATTCATTATCCTACCGAAAACTTTTTTTTTTTTTTTTTTTTTTTTTTTTTTTAGTCTTTAGATCTGCAATGCAAATCTTTCATGGCACTTTCTACACTTATGTTTTTAAAAGATTATTTTCTATTGACAAAATAGCCAAATAAATTAATCTGTCGTGAGTCATGGATGACTTCAAGTATGTTTTTATAAGCTTTAGTTTTGGAAGAAGATCCCAAACACATGACAATGCAGCATGATGGTGTCTTCATCCCTTTTCTCAGTACCTTGAGTTTATCACTTCAAGGAGACAAGTCATGTTATTAAACACTGTATCAATGCTACCTTTTTGCTTAATGTTTTATTTAAAGACTTTTTTTCTACATTGACTACACACACACTTGAAGAATAATGAAGCATTTGTAACTAGTTGTATGCATTAATAACTTGGGATTTTGTCATATGTCTGTCTTATGAGCAAAACCTACCTTTTCCAAACAAGGAATTTTATTGAAATGCATTCAAACATCTGCCTTTTTAAATCTGTACATTACTGTCAAAAAGTGATTTGCTAAATGCTTGATAGTATTTTTAATATCTTGTTCTATACTTTAGCTTAAACACATTTTATTTAATAAAGCATTATATAAATTAAGTTGAAATAAATGTTGTTGAATTCTTTTCTTAGATTCTTTCATATGCTTATTACCTAGAAGTTGGAGTCTGAATACAAGTATTTTAATTCATAAAACATTGTCTCTAATAATTTTTCTTTATATCAGTTCTTTTAATTAACTCCTATTAAACTTAGATCTTATTCCTGCTGTAATGTTTCTAGTAACTTTTAATGCCTTTCACCATTTTAATCTGACATTTCATTTGGTTGGAAGCATTAGAACCATTAATGTGGCTGTTTATTTTCACACAAGTTAATTGATCATTTAGCAGTAAATCTAAACATGTTCCATACAAAATAGGCATTTAAAATTGATATATTTGGCATATATATATATAAACTGGATTTGGCATTAAATAACCCACAGTGGTTGATATGCCATAAAACCTAGACAAACAATTAGCAGTAAATATAGAAGTAAATTTAATTATATCTTTTTATTACAGCATTTTAATATTGTTAATAACTGCACACTACATTTAGTAAGAAATACTTACAATTTTCATAGGTCTTCTATCACACTTCTCACTTGTGGAACTCTCTTCTGGTTTCTTGTTTTCCAGTCGGGTTTGATCTTCAACAATTCAAATGCAATATCAATCTATGCTCTTTTATTGTTCTTGACCTTTATGAAGGTGATACTGTGTATATATATCGAGACTGGAAAGAATTTATTTACTGAGATCTCTTTCTGGAGAAGTAAGCGATTAATTTCAAACAAGGCTTCATCTTCTATGAGATAGGTCATGACTCTTCACAACTTCCTATCCTTTGCAGCTCTTAGCAATGTTTGTTCTTTATTATCTATCCCCCTCCCTGTTCTGCTTATCTATCTACACAAGCTCATTAGGTAGTGTCAAAATTTCCAGGTCTTTTCTCATTAAGTCTTACAAATTTCAACTTCCTGATTCTAAGTATCAATATCCTTTTAGTTTTACATTTTTCTTAAAACGTCATCGTTCCTTACATGTTCTGTCCATGATATTGCTAGCATGTAGAACCATGTTGTTGCTTCAAGTTTCTTCTTTATCTGTGAGGAAATTGTCCCACATTCACTGCCATATATGGGGATTGATATTACACAGCAGTTGACCACTTTTTTAATTTTTTTTTTTTTGTTTCTAACAAAAATTTCCTGTTTCTTAATACTTTGTTTTTTGGAAGGCATCTTTTGCTAATTCAATACAGCTTCAGATTTTGATGTCACACTTTCCATTTTCTGTTAAGACATTTCCCAGGTATTTAAGTTTCCATAATTGTTTGATTTTGACATCTCCAAATTTTAGCTCTCATGCTTTCTTTTTTTTTTTTTTTTTTTTTAGATCAACTGAATGTAGCAATTGACAAATAGCATACAGAATTAGTTCTAAGAAAGGGCGTAGTATACATATGCATATTTCTTTGATGATCAGTTAAATATTTTTACAGCTTGGCTAGGGACTTTTTACTCATCTGTCGATATTCATTAGATAGTGTATGTACTTGCATTACCATTTATTCTGATCTTTACAGAATTCTCTTACTGAAAAACATTTCAGTTCTTTGGAAGACTTCAACAAAATCATTTTTTTTTTCTCAGAAAGAAAATAAGTTCTGTAAAATGGCAGAAAATATTAAAACAAATTAGAAATAAGTTGTTCAATAAAATTAATGTTGATAATGAAATCTTGATCTTTTATTTTTATTTAAATTGAACATTTTTATCCAACTGAAATCATGTGTGCACGCATACACACACACACACACACACATGATGAAAAAAGTTCTCAGCTTGACTCCATTTTCCAAAATCTGACCAATTTTTTTACCTAATACAAGGCCCAAGTGCCACTTAAGGTAGAGGGTTACTAAATAGGGATGTTGCAAGAGTATATAGAGAGGGAACAAGGATTGCATATTATGGGGATATGTAGGATAGATTATAGTTGATTCTCTACTTGAAGAGGTTAAGATTGTAGTGGTCAGAGAAGCAATGTCCTGGGATTTTGTTCCACATTGCAGTAGTTCTGAGGAAGATGCTGTCCAAGTGGAACTTATTCATTATAACTAGAATATGAAGGGAATGAGGCTGAGTTGACTCAGTGTATGTGGCATGGCAAGGTTCTAGCTGTGAAGGTTTGTGCTGCCATCTTTCACTATTCCAATGTGTCTTTGGATTTTGGTGTTTCATTATCCTTCATCTGTTAACTAACTTCCTAGGTAGTTAAATTTCTGTACTTGCTTGATTTTGATGTTTCCAATTTGTAGCTTGAATTTTGGGTTGTTTCTCTTGTCGACAACCATATATTTTTGACTGTTTTCCTTTATTACCAATGAGTTTCTGCAGCTTTCTTTCTGTGTTTGCCATCTACACGGTGTCATCTACATAACTTATGTTAATATTGCACCCACCAATAATAGATCTTAGTAAAACTTTTAATTCTCTTAGGACTACTTTTTTGTATAGGTTAGATAAATCCAATGAGAATAAACCTCCTTGCCTCATGCTCCCTTCTGTTTTTGTGTATTTACTCAATTTTCTATCCATATACAGGTGGTTTGCTCCCAGTATATATTTTGGATGCTTCTAATGTCTTCCTCAAATAAGTCAAGTTTTCCTAGCAGTTCAAATAGATCTTTGTGTTGTCTTCCCACACTATCTTATATAAGATATGTAAAGAAACTCCTATCAATATTAGAAAGAGCAATGAAAGAAGAGGTTAAGAAGTTTAATATCCTTAAAAAATAAATTTTGAGATTTTATTAATTTCAACCAGCAATAATGCTAAATGTTCGATCAATGGATGACAAATGTTTCCTTTACAGAAATGGTTAATTTCACCATTACCATTTGCTCTGAGGTAATAGGAGTGTATTTTAACTATTTGTCTGCTTGCAGGCATCTATGTATTAATACCATAGTATTTATTTTCTACAGAAGGTTTGCTGTGCATCTTATTCAAAAAGAAAAAAATAATTCTTCACCTTATCTAAAGGATAAAGGGGATAAAGGATTAAAGAACTAAAGACAGCAATAATGTCTGTTGTTTTTCCCTCTATCCTTTTCTATTCATTTCTCTCCAGCTTTTTTTCTCACACATTCTTTCTCCTTTCTTATTTTTCTTTGCTTCCCAAATTTAGTTGTCATGGGGAAATGAACAGATTGGCAGTTGATGGGTAGATTAGGGTTGCACTGATTAATAATCTGATGGTCAGAAACTGTTTATATTAGAATTGGTTTTCATCCTTGAGGAGGTAGTGCTGTCCTGGGTCAAGAGGGTAGCTGCTGTAAGACTGACTGGCAACAGGACTCTGCACCATGCCACCCAAGCAGGAGAACCCAGTCATGGTTGTCAGACAACTTCTGTGACGATATCACCTCTTACATCTGGACACCTAACTCCCCAGACTGCAACCCCCTGATTATTATGTATAGGGGCAGTTGAACAAGAGACCAACAAAACTCCTTGTAAGACCAAAGATGAATGAACTAAAGGCAAGGATTATGGCAGCATTCACCAACTTAAACAAGGAGACCATCCAGAAGAGTTGCAGAAGATTCCAAATTCATCTGGAGGCTGTGGTTGAAGCTAATGGTGATTTTATTGAATAAATTTGTCCTTAGTATTTCAAGATATTTTTGTGTAATTTTGGTAAATATCTGTTAAAATGAGATGTTATTTCCATTTTTGCATAATTTAGATGACAATTTATTTATCATACCCTGTATGTGGGCATAGGTGACTCTGGATGAGTTAGTACCTTTGATGTCTGGCATGCTGCACCTTTGGGTGGACTGGCATTATTGGTCCTCAACCATCTAAATCTCTCACATGATGGTTCCAATGCCTTGGGTGATAACCAGTCTAAGAGAAGAAAACCCCTTAATTAAAAACCTGTGACTGAAGCTATCACCAGTCATCTAGAGTATTTTTTTGTCACTGGTAGTTGATGTTCAAAGAGTGCTGTTCATGTTGTGCAAGTGTATGTCACTTTAATCTCTGAGTTACAGCTACTCTCTTACATTATATTTTCAAGCAATGGTTAATTAAAGAAAGTGGTCATGCTCAAAATTGAATAGATGCCCATTATATATATATATATATATATATATATATATATATATAATCTTTTAAAGAGTAGAGAGAAGCCACAAACGTTTTTGGTTTTAATGTGAATTTTTAAAAATATATTGCTTCCATATTTTTGCTACATGTGTTTTGGGTCTTGCAACCTTCAGCAGGTGGAGAGTAATTATTTTCACGTATCATTTAAAAGAATTAATTTTTCCTTATGTTTTGCGATGTTTAACCATTGTCTTTTGTGTGTAGTACTAATCCAAATTTTCTTATTTTTATGAGCCTTTTGTTTCACATTGAATATAAAATAATTAGGGTACTGAAAGTGTTTTCAATGATTTTATTTCGTTATAAGAATAGAAAATTATTAGATAGTCTCCAGCAGAAATCAACCAACAAAAGCTAAGTTTTAAATAAAATATATAATAAATTGGTACTTTAAACATTATAAATTTAGTGGATACATGTGTTTGAGTAGTCATGTTTTTTTTTTTTGTTTTTTTTTTTTTTTTTTTTTAAGTATAAATTTACATCTACCAACCTGTACATTTGAGAGTCCTAATAATGAAAACCTACCTTCTGGCAGGTTTGAACCTGTCCTCTCCCCTGTAGGGGAAACTATCATTAAGCCTAGTATACTTTAGACTGCTCAGGCTCATAAAGCTTTCACAGTTAAGCAAAGTTAATTTATCCTATTTAATAAATGCACATCTCTGCTTTGGATCCTACAAAGCACATATCTGCTAACTTTATTTTTGCATAAAAAATGTAAACAAAGTAATTACTAAGGAATTAATGGATTTTATTTATAATCAAACATTATTTCTTATTACTTCAAATATTTTAGTGGATACACCTGCTTGAATCATATCATCTTTTTGTTGTTTTTCTTAACAGGAAATTTATGATGCTTTTTTTTATTAAGATCTTGTAAACAGCATCTAGGTGAACTTTGAATCCATGAAACCTCCTTAAAACATATTATTATTGGGCATTTAAAAATTTATATATGACTCAGTAAGTTTAGTTAAAATTTGTGCAAACATTTGTCAGGGTAGTGTAGTTTATTCCTGTTGACTCCAAAAGGAGTCTGCAAAAATAAACTACACTGATGTTGCTGCAATTTCAGTAGCAAGTAGGTTTTCTAGAGTGGAATTGTTAGCACACGCCCAAAATACCTACTCTGACTTGTCTACCATAATGGCTTGACAATCAGAGCTCTAGAGCTAAGTTTACCATGTTTTTTGTTGAAAAGAGATGTATTCATGCCTCTTTGAAGAGCATTAGTGAGATGTGAACACAAATTGCCTTGCACAGAATTTGAACTCTGATCATTTATTTCATGATGCTAACTGTTAGGTTACTTTAACTTCTGAATTTTTAAGACAAAATTTATTTTATAAAAACATGTATATTATATGATTAATACTTTAGTAATTATGTATGAAACTCATTTAAAACACATTACACTGCAAAAATGTAATTTAGCTCGTGATTAAAGATTAATGTCATTTTTATTAAGAAAACTGAAATGAATAGTTGGCATTTGGATGAAGAATCTTTAGTTGGAAACTTGATGACTGATTTTTAATTCGGGGTATCTGGCTCTCATAAGTTAAAAGAAATATATTTTGGAATAAGAGACAGTATTTTGTTAATTTCAAATTTATTTCTGAGAATATTTTTTTCTTTTTCTTCAATGATTGCTGAATTGCAATGCCAAGTTGCTAAATAAATGGGATTAAGTTTGGTTTTGTTTTCTTTTTTTTTCTTTTTCTTTTTTTTTTTTACCAGAGTTTACTGTTACTTAGATTCCCTGTGTTGATTACTGTAGTCTTTGATGCCCCCCCCACCCCAAGATTTTCACATATCAAGTGTCTTAAGAGTGAAATATAGGAAATTCAAACTGTTAGAAAGTGAACATATATATAATTGTCAGGTTTGAAAAATGAACAGTGCGTATGTAATTATCATAAATTATACAGCACTGAAATATTTTTCATTTCTGGATTGATTTTCAGTGGTGGAAAAGTCAAGTGAAGCAATTGGGTATCATGTTTAACATTCTCATTTTTAGTCAAATCTACTAAAATTAACCATAATATTTATATTGAAAATAATCAAGTATTTTTGTTAAACAATTATATATGAAAAAAAAAAAAGTGCACACTGAAGTCAACACAGAGTGGCAACAGTCTGTTTCATGCTTGAATGCAATCTTCAGGTCATCTAATTTTCTAATTTTTTTTTTTTTTTTCTCTGAAATTTTGAAATGGCCTGAAGATTGCATTCATGCATGTAATATATATAATTTGTTTCATTGAATAATATAGACAAATTGTGTCTATTTATTTTTATACTGATTCTTTCCAGTTCTCTAATCAGTTTCTTGATGTTAAGATGAAATGCATCAAGGAAGGCACAGTAGTTTTTTCTGATCCAAGTACTTTCAATACTTACCATGATATTCTTCAGGGGTAAATTAAAGACAAACTTATTGTAATTTACCCCTGAAGATGATCTTGTTGCCTTTTTTTTTTTTCTTTTTCCTTTTTTTAACAGTGAGGTTCACCCTTTGCAAGGCCTAGGTGCCACTCGAGGTAGAGCATTATGTTAGGCCATTTGTGTGTATCAGTGAGGGAGATAACGATTAGCCTTGAATCAGTTAAGATTGTAGTGATTGGGGAAACATCTTGTTGGAAGTTGATTCCACAGGGCATTGGTTTGTGAGAAGAAGCTGCTTGAGTGGAACTTACTTCTTGCCAATGGAATATGGAAGAAATATGGGTGGTTTGCTACTATGTAAGTGGCATGGCATGTTCTTGCCATGTAGTAGAGCAGTAAGAGACTTGCCACATTGCACCTGTGAGAGAGGGGTTGAAGGGTGAGGAATAATTTGTCACCTATATGGGCTTGGAGACACTTTTGAACTCTGTCAAGGCTGGAGAGTGAGGTCTTGGCAGCTCCTGCCCAAATAGGACAACATTTTGGGCCTGATCAGGTTCTTGTAAAAGTAGAGGATAGCAGGAGGAGTCAGGCATTTACTGGACTAGTACAGGCTGCCAACCGTTTTACCTGTATGTATCCTTAGCAACAAATCATATGTACTTTTTCCTCTTGAGGTTGGGTGTGAGTTTGAGGGCCTTTCAAGGCATGGTGCTTCCCCAAGAGGACATCCGCTCATCTTGATTGGTAGTAGTTCAGGGTCAGATTGGAGATGATGGAATGTAACTAACTTGGTTTTTGTGGCATTGAATGTAGCCAGCCAGTTTTTACCTCATTGGTTAGTTTGTATAAGATCAGAAGAGAGATCAATTGCCAATCTCTGGCCATCGAGAAATTTTTTGTATTGTCGGCATAGATGTTTTCAAATGATCTGAATATATTCATGCAGCATGCAGTCATGTCCACTGCATAACAGGCAGCTGCATCCCCTGAGACCTCCTGTATGGAGAGCTGGCCTCTGGAAGGACCGCCACTGGGCAGCTTCAGCTGCGGTACCATGATGTTGTGAGGCACGGTACGAAAGCTGTGGACATCAACACAGTCCTGGAAGAGCCTAGCAGCCATATGATCCAAATGGAGAGGAACCCTGACCAAATGCCTTAAATCAGGGGAGGAGAAGCTGACACAAGTCACTACAGGAAGGCAAGCCCGCAGAAAGCCAAGTGACAGTCTCCAACAGACCAGAGACAGAACAGACATGCAACCTCTGCAACAGACATTGTCACTCCTGCATCGGCCTCTACAGTCACAGATGTCAATGCTCCAGCCAAGCAGACAATTAGGATGCTACCCATGGTCAACCCTGGCTGATGGAGGCCTAAAGAAAGAATATATTCGTAGGTAGATCATTTATATAGATCAAAAAAAGGGTTGGTCCAGGGAGTGACACCTGTGGGATGCCTGCATTAACCTTCTGGGACCTAACTGTTAGGAATGATTTTATGATTGCAAAGACACTTCCAGTCATTCCATAACTGGAGAGCTTGTGCCATGATAGATTTTATCTTAACATCAAGAAACTGATTAAAGTACTAGAAAGGATCAGTATAAAAAATAAATATGCAAAATACATCTATATATTCAGTGAAACATGTTTGAATAAAGATATACTGCCTAAATACACACACACACACACACACACACACACACACATGTATGTATGGTGGACTCTCCCATTGTATTCAATGTATAAGGGTCAAGCAGTTCAGTTCCTAGGAACCAATAGCCCAGACACCAGTACATATGATTTGATTATAATGGTGAAGGCTTTGTGCAGAACCAACCACACTTTTTGAAGGGCCCAATACAGAGACCTGGTGCACTACATGCCACAAGGTTCCCCAGATGACCCCCTGCAGGTTTTGAATTCAGAGTTGTCCTTTTCCTAGAGCACTGGCCATCCAAGGCTGTAGAACCCAGTCTGTTTTGCTATTTACTCATAGCTAGAGAGAGAAGAGGATTAATACCTTTCCCAAGGGTATTAGCACGTAAGTGAATGTAATGGATTCAACTGGAATTTGAACTTTGCGCACCAATTCATCAATCTGAGCCACTTACTTCCATGCCTTATATATATATGTATGTATGTATGTATGTATATATATATATATATATATATATTATATTATATTATAATATATAATAATAATAAAATACTGTTTTCCTGTTATCTTTAATACATTTTTTTCTTTATCAGTGGAGAGGGAATAGCATTTGGGATGACCGGAAAAAAATTATTATTAAATAAATAAATAATTAACAAAATAAATAAATAATTAAATAAAAAATAAAATAAAAATATTTTCTACATTTTTTTTTTTAAATTTAATTTCAATTGACAATCTCTTTTTCTCTTCTAGGACAAAATGGATTAAAGGGTGTTTACCATTAAATAACAGATATTCTCAAGTTGGAGATAAGGTAAAATTTTTACTTGCAAGTATATTTAAACTCTTTCTCTTCTCACAGATGGATTTCATCTTTCCATTGTTTTTTGGGGGCATATATTTTACAGTTAAATGCCTTGTCAGGCTTCATTTAGTATTGAAAATCTTGACTTTTCCTAAAGACTATTGTTATATTTGTCAGAGTAAGCTTGATTTTTACTTTAATGTTGTAGAAATGTGTTTGCTGTAATGAGAAGAATTCCATTTTTTATATTTTAACAAAAAGGGGCATTCAAAATTATTTTGCATCTTTCATACTGAAGATCATAAATGTCTTTTCCAGCAAGATTTGGAGATTTGTTCAGTCTCTCCCTCCTTATATCTCTTGAGGAATTTTTTTTCTTTGAAAATAGTTTTTATACACCAGAAAAATAAAGTAAATGGACTAAAATTTACCTTAACTTTCAAAGAGTTACAAAAATATTTTAAACAGGTCTAGACTAAATTCTATTTGTGTATAAACTAACTTTTTTTAAAATCCTTATGAAGATGCAATGAAAAGAGTGCAGACTTTATTTGCAACAAAATCACTGTAGAGTGATTCTAATTTTTTTTTTTTTTTTTTTTTTTTTTTTTAATTTAAAATTTTTTTTTTATTATTTTTTATTACCTTTCACATGATAAACTACATCTGGTAACAAGGCCTCTGTTCAGGAGATTGGAGGTTTATTTTTCTCTATAAAAAAAAAATTACCAACAATACATTTTATATAAAAACATATTTATAGTAGAATTACCAACAATACATTTTCTCTATAGTTGAAGGTATATAATATAATTTCTTTCAAAATATTTAGATTTTGGCATTAAATAACCCATAGAGGTTGATATGCCAACCAATCTTTCACAAGCAATCTTTCCATGGCATGTGTCCTGACAAGCTATGTTCATTGGTTCTACCAGTTCTAATCTTTGCAGTTGGGACTCATCATGCCTCATACACAGGATGAATAATCTTTGTTTCCTTCATCTTGCATTAGTAAGAAGGAAGTTCTACTGATGTGGCCGCTGCTTTGAGGAACAAACTCTCAACAGGGTGTTTCTCAATCACTATAATCTTAACCTCTTCAAATCTAGGGCTAACTGTTATCTTTCCCATATAACCTCATAAACTGCACTTCTTGCTTTTTCTTATGCTCATACATAGTTCAGTAATGCTCTACCTTGAGTGGCTCTTGGGCCTTGTATTGGGTAGACATTAATAAAAAAAAAAGAATTTTGTCAATCCTAAAGTTGTACCTATTTGTGCTTAATGAGCCACATAGATATTAGTGTACCAAAAATTTTCCATTTTTATAACTAAAAGCATCTGTCTGTTCTTAACATGGTTGTGAATGGCTCTTGTGCCTTTTATAAATTCCTGGAGAATTTTAAAAGGAAATTTGAAATAAGGTCAATGATTTGCAGATTTTTGCAGCTTAGTCCATTATAATGTTATGCAATAGAATTTTAATTCGGTTGATCAATTTCTGAAATCAAACTAGTTATTGCTTACTTCTGGGAGTTAACAAGTTCTCGTTTTTAATTAGATTTTTTAGCATGCATAATTATCTAAGATACTTGTGTGTGTCTGTCTTGGTTTCATATATATGTATATTCATGTAGATATATATTTAGGGAGAGGCACATATACATCTACCCTCACACATATATAATCTACCTCTATTTACATGTGAGATTTTTATTTTTATTATAATTTATGTAATACCCCAGTTAAATCAAAATATGTAACTGGAATTCCTAGAATGTTTTTTGATCAAATCCTCTTCTGTTCTTAAAAGGCCTCTTTTGTAGTGTGCACTATCAAAGAATGTTTCTTGGTATGCTAACAGTAGATATAGTGTAAACTAGTATGGTTATATGGAATTTTTCAAGCTGAAAAAAATGACTGTTATTAACATTGTTGATTACTTTCATTTATTTTATTTATTTATTTTTACTAATATTTAATAAAGTAAACTTATTACACCTTGCTACATTATTAGGAAAATCTCCTTATCTCTTGACTCTATATTCCAGGCATCAGTTTAACATCTTTTTTTTTATATATATTGTGAGCATTTTGTTTAATGTTTTCTTGATTTCAGAGTAATTTTTTTAACATATTTCAGTGAAATTTTTACTTTCAAAAATTAAAGTCCAGAGATGTATATATAATTATTTATTTAAAAATATGATTCCAACATGCTACATAAGAGTTCTCATGTTTCATGTTTCTTATGTAGCGTGTTGGAATCATATTTTTAAATAATTATATTTATGCTCTACTTTTGTATCGAGCACTATTTTTTAAAAATAACAAAAATACTAAAGAACTTTGGATTATTTACCTAACGAGTTCTTTCCTATTTTCTATATATTTTCACATATATAGTTTTAAGGTGTGCTATATTTATGGGATAAAATGCTCAATATCAGAGATAGAGCGTATGTTAATATAAATATAAAAGTGGACATTGAAGTCAACTCTAAGAGGCGACAGGTTGTTTCATGCTAGGCGCAATCGTCAGGCCGTCTGATGATTGCATTTAGCATGAAACAACCTGTCACCTCTGAGTGTTGACTTCAGTGTCCACTTTATATATATATATATATATATATATATATATATATATATATATATATATATATATAGTGTCAGTTTAAACTGATGCCAAGAAGATATGGATTAAAAACCTGAAGATTTTCACATTGTTACTGAAAAAAAAAAACCTGAATATTTAAAGAAAAAAACAAAACTTTTTATTCATTTATTTTGGCATATAAAGAGGCTAAATATTAGAATAGAACAGTCATGGGCAAATTGCAACACATTAATTTCATAAGGAAAATAATGTTAACTAAAATTTTATTTGTTGATTTTCTTTTCCCTTGTTCTCGCACTATCTCTGATATAACCAAGTACAATGTTTCTTGAATTTTCTAAGTTTTTGTTGAAGGTAATGTTTTCATCATTTAAACCATTGGCAATTTTCAGTAAAGAAGATTGTATGTGTAAACATCTTTTGCTTTAGAAACAGAAAACATAATTTTTTTTTTTTCTCTGCCGGAGAATAATTCAATAAATTAGAAACAACTCCCTTGCAGAAGCTTGTGTTAATCAGTGAGGAAATTATACCAAGACTTCAAATTTTTTTAGTTATAGAAAGATCTTTTTCTCCAAAGGAAAAAAAAAATGAACTTTTCTAAGGAAGATACTTATGTGCATTGTCTTCTGTACTAAAAATGGCTGACATTCCTTTAACAAGAAAATTACCTTAAATTCTTTTTAGTTGTATGTGCCATATCTTCTCTGGGTCCTCTGTGCCATAAAGGTTATTCGTGCCTGGAATAGAGGATAGATATCTGAAAAGACTAGGAGAGTGTTTGAATTTAGTATCTTAATAGTGTTATGCAAGCTTATGATTAAAGTACAGTAGAGCCTTATCTGAAGTGCATAAGTTTTTTTGTAGATGATAATAGCAAACCATATATACTAAGTATGACTAGAAAATTTTCCAATGCACTGTTGATAACAAAGGTGATACTAATCCTTCCACTAGAATATTTGACCAACTGTAAAAATGAAATGGATAAAAAGAAAAAAAATTAGTTTTCAATGACAATGATCAAAATTTATTTATCTATTATGTTTTCTCAGGATCTGATAGTTTGGACTTTGATGACAAATTGATTATTTTCAAAAAACAGATAGGTCCTTTTTACTCTTTGTGGAATATAGAGCTGGCACATCATCACACTAGTGTTGCTGCAGTGGTTTCTGTAGCAAGTAGGCTTTTTCTGGAGTGGGGTTGCTTTCCCTATGTTCAATTGATTCTCCTCCTCCTAAACTGATTTTCTAAATGAACCTATAGAGCCCTGTTTACCTTACTAATAAGCTTATATTTTTAAAATCTTATTATTGCATTTTGCTTTGTGTAGTATGAGTTGTCTCCAAGTTTCATACAGAGATTTGAAAAGAGAACAGATTTTTTTGCATCAGAAGATACAAACAGATGAGGCGCCATACAATCAAAGATGAGATAAAAGTAATTGTAGTCATTGCATGGTGATAAATCTATACAAGATGTGAGAAGTACTCATGAGTATGATTTTTTTGTAATTTAGATATTTTAGAGCCTCCAGGAATTTGATCCACATATTTACTTACTCCTGATATCATTTCCAAAGCTCCAATAACAACAGATAATGTTGTGGTCTTCAAATGCCACACTCTACTGAATTTTGTCTCGAGGTTCTTGCATTTACTTAGTTTGACAAAAGTTTTCAAAGATTTGTTTGTTGGCTATGGTTGTAACATCTATAACATGATCTTTCACAATTATTAAAAATGTTTTTTTGCAATTTTTTCCACAAATTATTTTTTTGATAATTTTTCGCAATCATTAAAATTATTCTTATTTTGTTACCTTTAACCTATTTTCTGCCCCTGACAAGATAAATTTGCCTGATCAAGTCCATCACTCCATTTTCACGGAGGCAATAACTCGCATTACAATAAATAGCTTGTTATTTTCAAAAATGTTTTTTGACAGCTGCTTGATGAATGACGACAATGCCATCTGTGTCATCTTTCTTATTTTAACCTTGGAAACATTAGTTTTAGTTTATTAAATTTTGAACATTAAAAGTTTAGCTGAAACTGGTTTGTGACCCACTGATGATAATGCCCTATTGTTTAGTTTCTCTTAATGGAGTTGAAAGAGAAAGCATAAACTAATAATTATAAAAACAAAGCCAATTTTACATTTAGTGTATCTAATCCTCCAAGTGGATAAGAAAATTAGCCTCTTTCAAACAAAATGTATCAAGCGGACATGAAAAATAGTGAAGTTTATTTTGATTTTCAAACATTCTTGATGATACAAATGAACAGACTGATTAAAAAATGGAGGATTTGATTGATATGTGGGAGTGTACAAAGTGCTACCCACAAAGAAATAGCTCACTCAATGGTGAATGAAACTGATAGAAAATGAGATACTTCTTTTCCTGATGGGTGTGAAATACCAGGTATGACTCTGCAGATGCTGGGTAAAATTAATAGTGATTGCTTTGTTCAATTCTCTGAAACTGTTTGGTACCACCTTGCATAGTTTTGTATGAATATTATAATACCTTTTAAATGCATAAAAATGACTTTTAAAAAAATTCACTATTTGTTTTTTTCATTTTATTTTTGTTGCTTTTTATCATAGATCAACTTTAGGCCTGCTACTGGTAACATGTAACCCAGTGCAACTTGTCACATGAACAAGTGGTTGTCATCTAAACCAGCTCCTGGACTAACTTTTCTGCTGGTGAAGAGGGTTGCATGTCACACCACAGGACAAAAAACAAGACCTGTCAAATGAGCTTCTTATAGGTGCCAACTGCCAGCATATATATATATATATAAGTAATTCATTGAGTCTAGAAGAAACCTCAACAGAATGCAGAAAGCACTGGACAGCCGTTTCGTCCTATATTTGGGACTCATCAGCAGTGCACATCCACTACCGAGAATTGAAACCCAGACAGTTACATTGACATGCAAACGTCATACCAACTGTAGTAATGGGCCTCGGCGACGAAGTGGCAGCGAACTAGACTCGATATTGTGCCGCTCATTCACAATTTCCGTGGTGGAACTCATCCAAGTTCCTTTACCCATAGGATTGTGTCCCCTAGAGCCACGACTACTATCCCCAAGCGGCTCCATCCAGAGCATTAGAAGCCGGTTCAAGCAAGGATATACAAATGATAGAAATTAAGGAGGATTTGAGATAATTAAGTAATTCATTGAGTGTGTATATATATATATATATATATATATATATATGAAGATTATGTTTAAGTATGAGACACTGTGGCTGAGTGTTGACCTCAGTGTCCACTTTTATATTTACATATGCTTTATCTCTGATATTGAGTTCTTTAATCCATAAATATAGTATACCACAAAAGTATATTTTTATCAAATCTATATATATATATATATATATATATATAAAGGCTAGAATGGGGTCTCAAGCTTTGAATAGTAACTTTCCTAGAAATGATGTCCTGATAAAAACACTTGGTTGGGTATCAAGAAATGCATCCAGCCTTGTGAAATTTTGCCTCAAATCATTATGACAAATCCTTTATATGGCAGAATCCACTTTGCTTTGTGCAAGATTAATCCAAGTCCTGCTTTAACAAAAAAGAAAAAAAAGAAAAAGTGTATGTATGTACTTGGGTCATTTTTTACATTCTACATTAAGCAGCATGGATGAGAAATAATTAGTTTATATTCCCTGACTTTGAAAGCCTGTCTGACAGCATTTTATCACAAAAGCAACCAACAAAAAGCACTATTCAGATTCAGTTATACAGCTACATTCTTCGTTTATAGCTTAATCCTGTTTTTATTGGTCCTTTGGTTAAGAGCTCAATGTCTGTATGAAGACATGTTGGAGGGCTTTTTTGGGAAGGATTTTCCAATAATAATAACTAGAAAGACCTATGAAAATTTCATGGTTTTCCTATTTAAATTTTCTGATGAATATTAATTTTTGACACCTAAATTAATGGTTGAATAAATTCATGGCAATGTTTCATGCTTAAACACAACCTTCATATATATTTTGGCAGTTAGAACATATAAAAATAAAAGCAGCAAATTAAGAAAATAATAAGTCAATATAAAGAACAAGAATGTTAATTGAGAGAATTATTCAGATTGCTTACATAATTTATTGAACATAATACTATTCAAACCTAAAGAACATTTTATATCTGCAGGTTTCATACAGGCAATATTTATAATTTTATTTCTATAAGAATCCTATTATAATTGTGTGTATCCCCACTTCATTAGTTAGTACGGTCATTACGTTCTGTCAGTAGCTTATAAACAATGGACTATTCCATATTTTGATCTGAGTAGAAAGAGGGGAAAAGATATTACTTGGTTTCAGTGAGGAAATGAAAGAAAGAAGGGAAGAGAGAATGAATATCAGATTAAGCTGATAAAAATAAATACTACATATTTTATTGTCTTATCCATAGAAATCCCCTCTATTACATTGTTATATATTTGAGCTTAACAACTTTAACAAAATATTGCAATAACAATCATAAATATGAATGTTGGTTGTTATTTAAAGAAGTGAGTACAAATGAAAAGATTTGAAAATTGATAACTTCTTTCATTTCACTGAAATAGCCATTAAACACTCTTATCGTTCCTTTATTTCTTCATATTTTTTTTTTTTTTTACTGAAATCAAATAGTCTTTTCCCCTCTTTCCACTAAAATGGAATAGTCAATTATTTATGATGTATTGACAGATGTTAAACACTTTTATTTTGTCTTGTTTTTTCTTTTTTTCTAGCCAAATCCCTATGTTATGAACATTTCTCTTAATAATAATAATAATATTAGAATAATTCAGCAGATGTTATTTTATTTAATTTTGGTTTCCACAGTTAGATATTGTGTATCTGAAAAATTGCACTTTTATTGCAGTTGTTATCATTTCTTAGCCTCAGATCAAAGTGTAGTATTTATTATCAGATTAATCTGATTCTCTCTCTTTTCCCATCTTTCATTTTCTCACTGAAACCAAGTAATATCTTCCCCTCTTTCTACTCAATCAAAATATGGAATAGTCCATTGTTTATAAGCTATTGACAGGACATAATGGTTATGCTAACTAATGCAGTGGGGATACACACAATTATAATAGGATTCTTATGGAAATAAAATTATAAATATTGCCTGTATGAAACCTGCAGATATAAAATGTTCTTTAGGTTTGAATAGTATTATGTTCAATAAATTATGTATGCAATCTGAATAATTCTCTCAATTAACATTCTTGTTCTTTATATTGACTTATTATTTTCTTAATTTGCTGTTTTTATTTTTTTACTGATATTGTTAGTCATTAATATATACAGTGTTCAAAATACTGCAACAATGAATTGATAAAAGCTTCTTGCTCAGAATTTAATTGAGTGCATAGGATTAATAAATTGAAACTAAAACCTGATTCTTTTCTTGATTTTAATACAGTTATCTTAATAGCTGACCTATTCTCCATATTTATTTATTAATATCCTGCCAAATGGAAGGTCAACTTAATTTTGTGCAAAATGATTGTGAATGACCCTCTAGCTAAATTTGGACACCAGACTTTTTATCCTGCCTCACTTGACTGACCTTTTTGTTCAGGTTTTTACTAACACATCCTGTGTTTTATTAACTTTTTTATTCTATTTCTAAAAAGAAAGAAATTATTACTATTACTAATACTTCTAGCATAATACCCATAAAAAATGACTGGATTGTTTGTCTGGTTCTGCACTTCTGCAGAGAATCAAAGTGTTGCTCCCAAACATTTCTACTTTGGCTCAATGTTGTAATTGTGTTTTGTGAAGTCATGCACTCATCAATATACACATAGTGTAGTTAGTATTTTATTTATTTATTTATTTATTTTAATCATTTCACCCCAAGCAAAGCAATAAAACCACTAAGACACAAGGGATTTCTTTGTATGAGTGAATATAAGGAAAAAAAAACATTAAGGAGAGGGAACAATAAAGCAAGAATTAAGATAGAAAATAACGATTGACATTGCCTTTACATTTTTGAAGATCAAAGTTGACTGAAAAATAAGAGGCCATAATAGTTCCACAAACAAGAAGTGCAAGAGAAGAAACTGTTAGCATAGAAGTTACAGTTACATCTAGCCATTTCAAGAATAAAATGATGAGTCATTGTGCCGATCTAGTACTGTGCTTAAATTCATAAAGTCTAGGTGTCATAGAGGAAAGTTCATTAGAAAAATTGCCATGAAACTGTTTGTAGAAAAAGTACAGGGAAGCTGTTACAGTGGTGAGAAACTGAAGCGGAGATATGCATGGTGTCATCCTGCTAGAGAATAATTTTAAAAGCCTAATTACCAAGTCTCCTCCAGTGTCTATGAATAAAAATGGCACTATAGAAGAGTCATCTATGCACATTTGGGATGTTTCAATTCGATGAAGAGGACTTTGTGCAGTTCCTTCTGTACAAAGTAATCTTTTGTAGCTCTGAGATACTGATTTCTAGGAATTTTTCTCACATTATTTTCAGTTGGTACCCTTCTTTATCATACTCAACACCCCCTCCATCATAACAGGGATAATCATAGTTTTAAGTGTCTTCATTTTTGTTACTTCAATTTACAGGTCCTTATAAATTGACAGTTTTTTTTTCGAATTCTTTTTTAGAAACATTGGAATCCTGTTGACAAGTCATGTCAGTTAGTAGGCATGTTCCTTTTTTGAAATCTTTATGACTATGTCTGGTCTATTTGCATCAATATTCCTGTCTGTGAGTATTGGAAAATTCCACAGTATAGTCACTGCATCACCATTTTTGACATCATTTGTGTAGTGTTTGTACCATGGATCTGGAATTTCAATACAATAGTTTGAACAGACAATGAATACAAGAAGCAAATAGTAGTTTAAAATGTAAATTAAATGAGTGCAGGTCTTGAATACTCCAACACTTTCCTCAGTATTCCTGTTTTCAGTACTACCATGTTCTAGATGGTCTGGTTTCTTTCTCACATTTCTGGTTCTTATCTTTTTGCCTGACTTTTTGGGATCATTTCCAGTGCTCATGCTATGACTGACACAACTGTTACCTTTTTTGTGTTTTATAATTTCTTCAATTTTTTTTCATTTTTACTTTGCAGTCTGCTGTAACAGCAAAATCTACTAGTGCACATTTTTTTCTCCTTCTTCACAATTTGATCTTGCTGACTTAGATTGGGTGAACCATTTGAATTTCAAAGTCCCAGAGGTATTTTTTTTTTTTTTTTTTTTTTATCAGACAGGGTCTGGTTTGTGTACATAACATTTGTACATTTTAAGTTGCAGTCATGAAAAGGCAACTATGATTGTAAAGGATAAGAGAGAGAGAATGATAGGATACAGGTGGTAGATAAGAGCAGTGAACAACGTAAGATAATAGATAATCTTAGTTTTCAGCACCTATGCAATTTCTACTCGCTTAGTTATTTTTCTCATTGCTAAAATTCTTAATGCTAAAACATCTATTGTCATCAATATGATGATAATTATTGTAAAAGATGCCATCATTGTTTTCAGATTTGCTTCTCTTAACATTATTAAATAATGACTGAAATGTTTCACTCTGCTCTTAGCAATTTAAAACATATATTATTTAAAGTTAATGTTGGCATTCTTGTTTCTGCTTAGTGTTTTGTTTAAGCAAAATTAATTGTTTTTCAGCATCAATTGGTAAGATATAATTTAACAAAAAAAATATCACTTTTATTAAAAAAAAAAAAAGTGATCCCATATAGTGGATGACTGAGAAGTGGTTCATTTTTATTGGTTATGAAGAAATTGCAGTGTCTGTATGAGTGTGTGTGTATGTATGTATGTGTGTGTGTGTGTATATATATATATATATATATATTGTCATCCACAAACATTGTCTTGCTGTATCACAGCTTATCAGTATGGCTAGACATCCCGTTGCCTCTAGCTAGAATCAAAATCTGACTGAATTGCCATCAGTTAGGGATTCTACCACTAAGCCATTGGTGCACGGCAAGGATGAAGATGAATTTAAGTGTATTTATTTTTAGATAAGCACACAGTGACTGAGAGAATTCTATTCACTTTACCGAAGAGTCTTGCATTATTAGTTGTAATAGTCACTGTTTACAAACCCATACTTACTTCCTTAGAGAGCTCAACTGAAATAAATTTTTCAGGATGTGTGTGTATGTACACCCCTACTTTGTTTTTTTTTTTTTTAAAAAAGGACTTTTTTCAGGCATTTCTTACTCATATAAATGTTATTTTTAGTGGGTACACATGTTTGAGTTATTACGCCTGTTTTAGTCCTAAAGAAAATTCTTCCTTTGACAGGGAGACCCAATTTTTCTTGAGTAGGACTTCTCAATTTTTGTTGGTTGTAGCTATGGGTAAATAGCAGGATAGACTGGGTTCTATAGCCTTGGATAGCAACTGGTCTACTGCAGGAAGAAATGGTAACCTACTGCAGGAAAAAAATCTGCCTCGTCAGTCATGTATCGAAAGATACATGATCACCTAAGCATGTATCATGCATGGCACATAACTGACTGTTCTTAATTTCACTGTTTAAAAAAAAAAAAAAAAAAAAAAAAAATTAAAAAAAAAGAACAGGGATAACAAGTCAAACATGTGTACCCACTAAAAATATTGTTTATAATAATAAGACACATACACATATATATGTATGTGTGTGTGTGTATATATGTGTGTTTGTGATGAGAAAAGAACAAAATATCTTTTATATCCACATGCTAACATATGAGTTTGGTTAAAGACCAGCTTGAGTTTTTTAGGGTTTTTGTTTATTTGTCTATATTTTTAATCATTTTCCCAGTTTCTGATTAAAATTTAAATATAAATTGTCCAATGTATGAGTGCTTTCAACTTTTCATGAAAAAATCAGATGTTTTTTTGTTTTTTTTAATGCTGTGTCTGTTTCATTATTTGTTAAATATTGTGTCTTTATTTGTTAAATATTGTGTCTTTATGTATAATTGTCATATTTTATAAAGTGTCAGATCTTCACATGTCAGCTCATTTTGTATTTAAATTTTTAAAAATTTAAGCTTTCATTGGAAACCAGGAAAATGGTTCAAAATATACATTAAAAACATCTTTAACAAAGTATTACTGTTGATTTTCAACCAAATTTTTATAAAGGTAAAGTTACTGCCCACACACACACACTAGCTTAAAAGCTGCCCTATCAGGCAGCATTTAAGCTAGCTCCTGTGGAGGGCTCTTGATTGGGCATTCATCGCAATAGATAGGGAAGAGTAGATGCAGTAGGCAACAATAAACTGCAGGAGAACTCAAAATTGATTGCTGCATTTAAGTATTGAATTAATATTTCAAGTTGGCTTTTAAAAGTTTGGTGATAATTCTTCTGCTGCCAATTAAGCACAATTTGATGTATGTAGCGCCTTACTTTTCATACAAACAATTTTTATTTCATGGATGACTTTTGCTGAATTTTGCAGTTAATTTTGATTATTCCCAAATTTACTTCTAAGTTAAAAAAAAAAAAATTATAGTATCAAAAATTTAGTTGCAAAAAATCACAAAAGAAATTGCTGAAAATAATCGCGTAATGAAAATTTGAGAATCCAATGTTTCAGGATTACGGGTTCAGAACTGGCCTGAAATGTTTTTAATTTGCTCACAGTCAGCCTAATTCCAAAATGGCATATGTTGGGCTACAGCCTCTTGGAATAAAGTTGAAAATATATGACACATTGACATTTGCATATATATATATATATATATATATATATATATGAAGAAAAATATACAGAAAAAACAAACAAAAATCTTTTTTCTGTATATTTTTCTTCGTACTGTCGGATCTATATCCATATATTTGCTTACATACATACATATATATATATATATATATATATATATATATATATATATATATATATATATAATATTAGTGGTTAATATACACATACATATGCAATCATATATCTAAATTATATATATATATATATATAAAATAATTCCAAGAGGATTGAATCCAGGTAGAACTCAATGTCCAGGACAGAGTAAGAATATAATAAAAAGGCTTAAACACTAATATTCCATGGTCATAATTTATTCCATTGGAATCGTAAATATGATCCAATTCATCAAACATACAAATTCAAAAATTTGAATTTCTAGGTCTGATGAATTGGATCGTATTTACGATTCCAATGGAATAAATTATGACCATGGGATATTAGTGTTTAAGCCTTTTTATTATATATATATAAGGTTGGTGCAAAAATAATGTCGGTTTTTGACTTTAAAAAATACGTCAAAAGCCGACATTATTTTTTGCACCAACCTAATATTATTGAATAATATTGACAAGTTCTGTCTATTAAAATTTTTTGTCAATATTTTTCAATTAAACATTTTTGAAAGAATTATTGCTCCTGAAATACACCTATATATGCACACACCAAAACCTAATTTTGGTATAAGCTAACCTGAAATGCAAGCAGTATTTAGTTAAATGTTTTTGTCTCAGTAAATCTATGAGAATGCTTAAGCTAAATTAAAGCTAAATATTACTTTATTTTTTTTATTTTTGTCTTTCTAGCTATCTACATACATACATATGAATTGTTTAAATGCCTAAAGCATAATATTAGGAATTCGTTGGTTAAATCAAGAATGAGATTTCTGTAAATTCTTCAGAAATCTCTGAAGTAGCCAAGAGACAGCTGAAGAAATAGTCCTTGTCAGTTTCTGATCTTCTCAAATTTGTTCATGTCCCCAATACAAATACTGAGTCTTGTGTTCTTAGCTGAGCAGGAAACGGGATTTGGCCTGACCTAGAAAATTTTAGTTTGAGATTAAAAGAAAAGGAGAAAAAAAAAAGTGATGATTGCTCACAAGAGTAGGAATGTAAAGATATATTCAGTTTACAGTAGAATTCTATTTTATTTACTTACTCTTTTTATGAGTGATGCTCCAAAAGTAATGTCTCCCATTTATTTCCACAGAAACTAACTGATACAGAGAGCATAATGACACAATTAGATAGATCAAGTTTTCCAATACAAATTGCTGTTCTTCCACACAGACACCAATACTGACTTTTCATTTTCACCAGTAATAAATAAAAGTTTGCATGTTACTGTTTAAACATATTACTTACAATCTGGGATCAAATTCTCTGTTTATTCTCCATAGCTATTCAGCTAATATTGATGGTTGTCAATGTATATAATTCTTTCAGCATAGAAGAATTTATGGATATGCTTCTGCTTTGTCTGTACTTTCATGTCAGATGCCATTTTTGCCAGATTTCTATCTGTAATCAGGCAAAACATTGTGCATTATTTGTGGTAAGGTTTAACCACTGTCATACTGTCTATATGATAAAATAGTAGGCATTACTTTCAGTGACTCTTATAATATTTTAAAATTACCAAATATTTCACCTGTTTTTAGGCTGATAGCTCTATCTGCAAGGGTAAATAGTAATGTTAATGAAAAAGACAGGAAAGTGACAATGCATGTTTCGTAAGTAAATTCAGTTGTATGTTTGATGTTTGGTTTATTCACAAGCTTGGGTAATATTGTTTTTTTTTTTTCTATGGGGGAGTATATTAAAACATTTTTGATATATTTAGTGGATGCTTTCAGTTAAAAATTCAAATGTTCTGATTTGATTGAGTTTGTTTTGAAATTTTTTATTTTCTTTTTGTATGTGTTGCAAAAAAAAATACCAAACTTCTATGACTAAAGAACAAATGATCTTGAATGTTATATCCAGTAATTTACACTGCAAAGTTTCATTTATAATAAATTTTAGAAGTGAACTTGTGTCCGTTTCTTATATCATTATATCAAGCTTCATTTGCAAAATTAAGAAATTAATTGTGGTATATAAGTTGATGAAAATTATATTATGCATTATTCTTGTCTAAACTATCTTTCTTGATAACAGTTAAGCCAATAAAACTGGGAACCTGGCCCTGTATCATCATATTAGAGACGATGGGAATGTTTCCTATTAGCTGACACACTAATCACTTACTACAAATTGGCACCATTATCATTTTACAGTCATTCTTAGTTGAATTAATACAATGCAGTGAAGGTTAAATGTAGTTTTTTGCTGGGATGCACATTATCATGCAATTTACAATGGCCGGATCAACTGGTTGAGATGGTATGATATTGAAAAACCTAAAGCTATCAATGTACCTAGTACTAACATAACTGATGATGCACCTTAGTGCATATTTGTATGTACATTGAGATATTAAAAAACAAACAAAACAGTAACTTTATTTTAAAAATATTTGACTTCTAAAATTCTCATGAAGCATCATTTATTTTATTTCAAAATGTGGTTGTCATTTACAACAGCTTTGCAATTTAAAGATTGTATATTTATTTTTTAATCTACATTAATTAATTATCCTATAAATAGTTGGTTAGAATATTGTCCTTTATAAATGAATGACTTTGTTAACCCTTTAAGGCAGGAGGTGTCTAAATACACCAGCAAGTTTCATATGCATACAGTCTGGGACAGGATCTCCTAAATGCCTCCACAATCAGAATAGCACTGCTTACTAATATAATTTCTATAATAGCACTGCTTACTAATATAATTTCTATAATAGCACTGCATACTAATATAATTTCTGCACTGATGGCATTACTCATTATAAAAATAAAATAGAAAATAACTTTTTATGAACACCATCAAAAAAGCAATGACGATGATGAAAATAACTCGGTTTCCGTCACTCAGATATTTAATCTAAATTTATTCGCGTATCTGCTTTAAATTACGCTTGTGAAGCCATTGCATGTGCATCTGGTGATAATGATTGTGTGTGGGTGCAGAACTGCACTTAGTTGCTGTAGTTTGATACCATGCATAAGAAGCTATTTCGTGACCAATCCCAGCCAGAGCTAAAGACTTAGAACTGCGAGGTTCAAGTTTAAATCCTGGTTATTTGGTTAAATGTGCTACAAATTGATTTCTCTTGAATAAATAGGAACATACTCTTTAATATTTTTCAGTAATTCAGCTTAAATTAATTTTTTCTTTTTTTGAATAAAAATTTCTGCATTTTACTTATAATTTTTGCTTTTATCACTTTAAACGTTATTTTTAGTGGATGCCCATATTTGAGCAACTGCTCTGTTTATAAAACCATATTTTTATTAATTTTCATCTATTGGCCTGAATATTTGACAAATCTTGTTAAAGAAAAATATGTGCCCTCTGGCACGATTTGAACATGTGCCCCCTCCATCTAAGCAGGAGAAACTGTCGTTAGATCTGATGTTCTTTAGACCAACTTGAAGGGTCTTCCTGATCGAACAAGGCCAAATAGGGCCTTATAAGTGCAAATTCCTCTCAGCTTCTTTGATGATCAATACACTTCTTTGATGTTGATACACTTCTCAGTATTTCATTACTAGCTTCATTCCTGTATGGATTTCTAAGATGAGGAGTTATCATTATTTATGCTATTTATATTCAAACTATTGTCCTCATCTTTGTTATCACAACATTTTGACCATTGTGCCCTCTGCCCTTTCTCAGGTGTATATTAATCTGGGTAACCTACAGGGAATTCTGAACTGAATTCTTTATTTAATCTCTGGAGATAGACAGTTCTTTTGACACACCCATTTTTTATGAGTCCAAAAGTTAAAATTTGCTGTCATATTTTGTTAAAAATGAAATTTGGTTAAGAAAGGCACTTAAATAGACCAAGTGGAAAGAAATCTTTATTTATATGAATATGAAAATTGAGATGTAGTATAAAAATTTTATTGTAACCTAATTATGTACAATAATGGATAAAATTTCACTAGCAAAATTGAAAATAAATACAGTGTATCGAAATAAAAATTAGAGACATGTCATAATAGATCATTCCATCTTAAATCTACAGTGTTTTGTGACAATTTTTAACATCAACTTGAAATTTTTGTTAAAAAGTTGAATTTTAACACATGTAACATTATGGATAAAAAATAGTGAATTTTATATAGGTTTTTTATTTTTATTTTTTTCAAGACTTAGCATGAGCAAAACAAATTCACAGATTTGGATAAAAAAGAAAAAAAAAACAAAAAACAACCACCCCAGAATGTCAATATCCTCCACATGGTGGGTGGTGGGGTCATGGGACTATTACGCTATCCATTTCTTGTGTGCACAAGTTGTATTAAAAGTACTGTTTTAAATACTTTAATCGTTTTTTTTTTTTTTTTTTTTTTTTTTTTTCAAAATTAAAGCCATCAGCAACCCTTTTGCAACGGAGAATTTTAAATTTACTTTGTCCTTAACGAAATTGCCATAGAGAATTTGGCAAATGAACAGAATATTGTGATTATAAATGAAATATTATTGAAATATTGACCTATAAAGTTCAGTTCTAATATTTACTAATCGTAAGTGATTAGAAGATGAGGCTAAGTGGAGTGGTAGAAGACTGTATTGCACCAGTAATCTAGCAAAGTAGGCAGGACAAGATGTATTGGTTTTTGTTGCTGATCTACATGTATTTTTCTATACATAGAAATCTGGGAAGAGGAAGAGTAAATTTGTATGAGAGGGCAAGAATGCTTGATATGAGCAAATTATATACAGAAATATATTATTTTTTTTATACTTACAATGGTTTCTCTCTCTCTTATCTGGAAAATAAGAGTTTCATTTTGCTCATAATTCAATGTTTAGTGATGTATTCCTAATTCCTGCAATAAATCAGTTATAAAGCCTCAAAGATGAGGATAGCATCAGCAAAACAGACATTTTTATTATCGTTAAAGAGTTGGCAGTATATTTTTCTTTTTTTAATTTTTGTTTCTTTTTATACATATAATATATATATATATATATATATATGTGTGTGTGTGTGTGTGTGCGTGTATGCTTTTGCTTTACATTAGATGGAAATCCAGGAATGAACAGTCCATAATTGAATTGGTGGAAAGAGTGAGTCCTAGTATTTTGAGGCATTCCATCAGTCATCATCAAAGAGAAGGCATGGACAAATATCAGTTGTTGATTTTGTTTTAGTCTATTACTCATTCATGTTAAATGTTTAGTTTGACAACAAAAAAAAGGAGATTAAGAAAAGGTAAATGTCATTTTCATCTGTTGCTTTTAACAACACCTATGGTAAAGGAAAATTTGCTGCCTGAATATACATTATTCAATACACACACACACACACACACACACACACACACATCACTGAAACAGTACATTAAGGGCTAATTGTTACTATGAGTTTCATGCAGAGCAATTGTCACATAACAAGAACTGGCTCTTGTTGTCTGTTGATTATTCTGCATGAAACTCAGTAATGATTTGGGCCTAGTCTCTTCATGCTGTTTTCTTGGTTATAGTTACTGCACTGTCTTGGACTGTTTACTATAGGCATTGACCACTTTGGGTTATTGCCTATGTAGGTGTCTATCCTTTCTTTTCTTTTTATGCTTACTTTTCCTTTTTTTTTTTTTTTTTTTTTTTTTTTTTTTTAAATTTGTTCTTTTGCTTCATGTTCCCATTTTTTTGTTTGGCAGGCTTTGTGTTTGCAGGATTATATATGTTCATGTTATAATTTTCGAATAATTATAAATATATATATATATATAAAAAGATCTGGTATGCTTTAACCTCTCAGCAACAAAGAATCCAAATAATGCTTTTGAACACTGACCTTTCCCCATTATCAAAATATACATCTCTGTTCAGTTTCATATCCTAATATAAACAAAGACAATTTCTAGGAAAGAATTTTTCATTTATTAATCTGACATATTTTTATTTTATTGCTTAAACATTTTTTTTTTTTTTTTAGTCAATACCCATATTTGGGTAGATGCTCTGTTTATTTATTAAACAGTATATTTATTTTCATCTCCCAGCCTGAATATTTGAGAAATCTCAGTCAAATATGTGTTCTCCAGCAGGAGAAATATATATATATATATATATATTGATAGACAGAACTTTCACCCTCTCATAGACTTTATCAAGACAAATTTCCTTTTGTCATATATATGACAAAAGGAAATTTGTCTTGATAAACTCTATGAGAGGGTGAAAGTTCTGTCTATCAAATTTTTTTGTCAATATTTTTCAATCAAACATGTTTGAAAGAATTATTCCTGCTGAATAGCTAGCATAATTTTTCCTTTTGTCTTTATTCATATTGTCCTTTTACAGAAATATTTTTGATTATATCTGAAATTTTATATACACACAAAAAAAACTTGCACAAATAATAAATGTATAAAAAGGAAAAAACTTAAAAATATAAGCAGTAAATTGTTGATACTCCCTGAAGAATGAAGAGACATGAACTCCTATGAAACTCTACAGTTGGGATGCTGAAAGTAACATCAATCAGCTAAGTGACAAACCTTTTACTTATATTAATACTATTTGGTCAGTAATTTCTCATCTATGCATGTTTTAGTTGAAAACCAATGCAAGTCTAAGATTTTTTCCCATTTTTTTTTTCTTTCTTAGGTTCAGATCCTTTTTCTGGTTTCTGGGCAGTCATTGATCTTCAACTGAACATCTTAAATATTTTATATGCATTTTAAATTAAAATGCCATCTCCTACAAGGAAAGATATGTAATGCAGGAAGTTGTTTCTTTTTTTTAAAATAATAGCTTCAGTCTTCCTTGAGCTGTATATCCTAATCATCTTGTTTTTTTTTGTTTTTTTTTTAATGTTACATATCAAATTTAAATGTACATATTTAAGTAAAATCACATGTAGAACAGTTTTGAAGAGCCAGACAGCAGCAGATAAGAAATTATTATTATAAACATTTTAAATATTTTTTTGTCAAGCTAAGATCAAATTTTTATATGCTAAAGAGAAAAATAAAAAAAACAAGTAGTAGTTGACTTAACTAAAATTAGTTAAAGTGTTGTTTTTTTTTTTGTTTGTTTCTAATACATACCAGTTTCTTAATTTCTTTTTAGTTCAGCCTAATTATGAAAAGTGACTTTGAATTCCACCCTGGTTCATTATATTCACTTATATTTAAATACCCTTGGGAAAGGCATGAATCCCACTCCTCCTCTGGCTATGGATTAAATAGTAGGACTTGCATCTGGAATAATGTCTGTTATTTTCAGAAAAATTGTTAATGTAATATTTCCTTGCAAAAAAAGAATTATTCTTATAATCCAAGATATGTTTCTGCTTTAAATAACCCACAAATTGTTAAGTAAAAATAAAAATAATTGCTCAGTCCCAGCTGAGTACATCAAAAATATATTTATGCTAAACTTGGTTGAGTTTTCATATAATTTTATTTATTTGTTAATTTAATGCATTCCAGGAGAAAAATATAAAATACAGTAAAGTTATGAATGGTTGATTCCTTAAGTGCAATGTTAAATATTAGTTGTTTGAACATATAGTTATATCCAGTGGTGGCATCCTACATTTCCAGAAACTGGTTCTATAAAGGCAAGCAATCTTTAGGAATCTATTCTGCTTATTTTCTTTTCAATCTGAGAATGAAAACAAATAACTTTATAGCCTTAAAAAGAATTAAACCATTTTGATAACTTAATAGAAAACATTTACTTAAGATGTTTCCAAATAAATTGAAATTCTGTTCTCATCATATTCAGAAGTTTGAAGCTTTTTGACTCTCTAGTGTCATTAGCTGTGTTATGGTTTCTTAGCCACATTCAAACTGAATACATACAGTCCCAAAGATCCAATGGAAAACTTACCAAATTTATGACTAGAAGATTTAACATTTTTAGCTTCAAAACAGTAAGGGGTGTATGTCTATTAGAATTCCACTAGGTGCAAGCACAAGTGTAGTATAACTATCATTTTACCTAGACCATTGGCTATTAATATATAAGATTATTTTGGGATAATTCAACAACTGGTTCATTAAGCTTTTACAATTTTCAGAATATGTTCATGCGAACAGGTAGGATGCCACCACTAGTTATATTATTAATAGATCAGTGAGTAATAAGGTAACTTGTGATATATTCAATGCGATTTAAGACGTTGGGGATAATATAATGAAAATGGATTCAAAGATAGTTAAGTTAATTGTTATAGTTAATATTTTGTAGAAAATATTATTACTATAAATGTTATTAAAATTAATGGGTACATGTTTGAGATGATATCCCTGTTTTATTTTATTTTATATTTTTTATTAGAGAGTGAAATTAATAACAACTGGCCTAGATCTTAATTTCACTGTTTAAGAAAATTAAATAACATGAATTCCAACTCAAGCATGTGTATCCACTAAAATAACATTTAATAAGAAATAATGTCATATTAAAAAAAAAAAATCTATTTTGGAAATATTATGCATAAATATGTTGATAGATTGGTACTAGTATATAATCTATTTAGAAAATATTATGTATGGGTGTATATATATATATATATATATATATATATATATATATATATATGTATAGCTGGCCACTCATATTCGAGGATACCCATCTACTATGGTGGCTAGCCAATCCCTATTGCAGACGCTTGCTCGGGCACATTTGTGTTTATTCAACACCCACAGAGCCCACCTGTGGTTTATACTGCAACTATGCAGACCTTAGTCACAGTTTTTGGGAGAGAGAGCGTGTTATCTAGCGTGATCAACAATTTGAACAAGGCCAGCATGCTCAAGCCCTTGGCCATGATGACTTGTGACTTTGTGCCAGCACAGCTATTGACGGAGGTTTCCGTCTACCCAATTTCACTCACAAGGCTTAAGTCAAACCATGGTGTGGTTTTCAGGCACTTTCCAAAGGTGCCACACACTTGCATCAACCCCTCCAGTTGAATAACATCAAGACATCTCCTTCCTGACAAATCAACCATGGTGAGATTCAAACCCAAGTCTCATGGTCAGAATGCAAACGTTCTAACCACTCAGCCACGTTCCCATTATGTATAAACATATTGATACACTGGTACCAATCTATTGATCTTGAGATATTTCACATGTATCGTCATCATGATATCTTTACAAAAAATGAACCTGTTTTTGCTTTGGGTAAAAATACAATGGACATTTGTAACAAAATTTTCACATTGTTTGTCAGGTAAGAAATGTACTCTAAGTGCTTCCTCCCTCAAAAGCAACATACAATCTTTGTATGAAAAAAGAAACAAATGATTTTTTTTTCTCTTTAATAAAAGCTAGTCATTACATTCTAGTTCATATGCTATCAAAATTCAGCTTGTCAAAATTCATCACAACAAATTACTTAATAGAAAAACAACCAAAACTACTTCCCTTTTTATCTCTCAGTGATAAATAATGTTTATGGGAAGGTCTAGAATGATTGACATTATCAGGCCAGCCACTTAAAGCATTCTGCTATTTTATACTATGGCTTCCTGTGAATTGTTAAAGTTCAGATCATTCTCTTCTTCCAGATATCTCAAATATTATCCATGATGGACAAACTATTGTAATAAGATCTCTAAAGCTTTTGAAAAACTTGTTCTTGTTTTTCATATCAGATTTTGGCATGAGTATTTTCTCCTCTTTGGACTGATGTCTTGCCCAATCAGATTTTACTGTTTAATAATATTAATAATAATTATGATTAATTAGTCCTGGTTTTGTCAAAACTAATGTCATTTCTGACAAAAAAAAAAAAAAAAAAAAGCAAAAAAATCTCTTTAATTTTTATAAGTGGACATCTTACTTTGTAATAGTGGATGTGAACTTAGCTGTTCAAAAAAAAAAAAAAGAAAAAATCTATAAAAGAGCTGATTCTCTGTCTATTGCACACTGTTTGCATGTAACTTTGTTTATGTAATGTGCATGCACATGTCTCTGTGGTGCATGGGTGGCTTACATGTGCTTGTCATTTGATTTATGCACACACACATGCAGACAGACAGACTTTGAATGAGTTTGAAATCAGACATTGAAATAATACATTCCTCACACACTCTATCATGACACCCCTTACCCTAGACTGAGCAATAAAATCATAAATTTGGAGACAAATAAAATTTTAATTTTTTAAACCCTAAAAAATAATTATAAGATTCTATTGAACATTTTGGAAATTATTTGGTAATCAATAGAATGATTTTTAATTTTAAACCTTAATTTTTTTAATGGTGTAAGCATCTGGCATCTCGGTACCACCCTTTCACTGTCAAAACGGTTAAATGTAACAGTCTCTTCTACTCCAACAGCTTCTTCTCTTGCACTTCCCATCTGTGGAACTCCCTTCTTCTTACTTGCTTCCTTGATGACGATAATCTTCAAATATTCAAGTGTAATATCAATCGACATCTTCTGATACCTTGTTCCCCATCCTTCTCTGTATCCTTTCCTCTAACATGCCTTTTTAGTTTTTACTCTTGTTCTCAATCCTCTGTAACCCCTTGCGTGTTAGTGGCACTCCCACCTTGTATGGGGTGAATTGCTTAAAAAAAAAAAAAAAAAATTAATCTACCTTTGAAATCTACATAGACACACACATACACACACACACACATGTACTGAATGAGATTGAAGTATATGTCTGTGTCACAAGGATAACTTTCTCTTTTTGTCTAGCAACAATCCCTTTGAAGTCATTTGATGACTCCTAAACTGAATAATGTAATATTTCAAATGGACAAGTTAGATCTGAAATTTGATTATCTTGTAATTACATTGTACATAAATAAAAATTAAGAGATAGAAGTTTTTATCTTAAGTAGAGTTTCTTTGACAACTCCTTTCATTTAATGCAATAAATTACACTTCACTTATTTCAATTGACCATGTTACTTAAAATGATTACTTCGCTACTTATGTAAATATAAACAGTCTTAGTTGACAATAAGTGACAGATGGCTATAAAAAGTCACTGTTGTTTATTTATAACTAATTTATTTCAATAATGCACTGATTCTTGTTTGCATGACATGATAATAATAATTCAAAATTATACACTAAAATAAGTAACCAAGTAATCGTTTTAAGTACTTTTTAATATAGATATAAAAGCATTTTTTAAAAAGAATTAGTTGTAAATGTCTTTACTTGTCATAATTGTTGTCATAGACATTTTTCTTGATGGAAATTAAAGTGTTTATTGACTGATTTGCAATTAAACACTGGTTGGACAGACTACACAAGCAAGTTTTCATGGCATACGCACTTGATGATGCAATGCAAAATGATTAAAGAGAATGTGTGTCAGTTTAATCAATAAATCTTGACTAGATTGAGTGTTTAAAAATAAAAGAAAAAAGACCCATACTCAAAATCTTGTACTTGAAGACAAATGTTAATCAGTTTTCTTCGCCTTTCTTTGTCCCTTATTAATATCACAGTCAAATGTTATAAAATTGGTAATCAGGATCTTGTACTTTTCTATGTTGAAAACTGTTGATCTTCACTGAATATAAAGCAAATAATAAAAAAATTGGAAAATTTTTCTTTTTTTTCTTTTTTTTTTCCTTTCAATTACCTTTGTGATTACTTAAGATGTCAAACTTCTGAGTTCATTAAACATCAAACAGTCCAGTGTTCTAGTATAAGCAACTGTTATCAAGTTATCTATAGATTACAGCTTATAGCCATATCGTGTTGAAAGTTAAACAAAATCGAGCATGGTTTGCTTGGGAATATCAAGTGCTCTATGCTTGGCTGTGTTGGTGGTGTAGTGGATAATGGTTCAGAATTGTTAATTGGAAAGCCTAGTTCCATTTCCAGTTAGTTCATTACATTCACTTATGTGGAAATGCCCTTGGAAAAGGTATGAATCCACCTCTAATTCCCCCTCCTCCCCCCCACTATGGTTTAATTAGTATGACTTCTATCATTAAAAATCATCTAAAAAAAAAAAAAAAAATGGCATACAAAATATTTAGATTTCAGCATTAAATGACCCATAGAGATTGATATACGGCTAAACAAAAACAAGCAACCAATACTTCTGAGTTCATCAAAGTATCTACCTGTTTAAACATCAAATTTTGGGCCTCATAGTCTACAGTCCAGTTTTCTAGTATGAGCAACTGCTATCAAAAGTTATCAACACATAATGGCCATATCATGTTCAAACATTGGTTCCTGTACAATCATTAAAGTTAAACAATGTAAAGTATGGTCAATTCCTAGATGGGTGTCCACTTGGGAATACCAGGTGCTGTAAGCTTGGATGTATGGGTGGTGTAATGGATAATGGCTTGGAATTGTTAATCGGAGAGCTGAGTTCCAATTCCAGTTGAGTTTGTTATATTCACTTATACCCTTAGGAAAAGTATGAATCCACCTCTTCTTTCTCAGCTATGTCTTAATTAGAAAAAAAATTCTGATTTTTTTATTTTATATATATATATATATATATATATATATATATATATATATATATATATATAAAACCTGCAAAGGGTTGACAAGCTGTAGAAAACTAATCAATATTTACACATAGCTAAGGCTTTAATTTTAGATATTATTATCTCCAAGTTCTTTAAAACTGCAAAATAATTAAAAATATTGTTACAAAATCAGTCTTTCTTTTCCAAGATGAGATCTAAGAAACTAATAAGAATTGAACCTCAGAAATTAGTTTAATTGGTACTAATGATTTTGAACTTGGAAGTTTAATGTTTACTTTTGCATTTGAGGAATTATCAATTCTCACTCTTCATTAACAAATAAGCAGGTGCTTGGACACTAAATTAAGAGAGCATTGCAGAATCCCTTCCTATTTCTTCAAGCTATCAAGACTTTTGACACTACTTTCTTTGATTTTTTTTTTTTTTTTTTTTTTTAATTATTTATTATTATTCTCTTGGATTTCTGTTGTTTATTCATTTTCTCCTGGGTCCCAACCAGGGACCTATGGTTAGAAATGATATCATTGTATTTCCCACTGCACATTTGTATAAGAAGTGAAAACCTACAAATGCATACACCTTTTTACATTAATAAAGCCATTTGTAAGGTGTGAGTTGTTTGTGAGGACAATGCCTTACATTCCCTTAAGACATGAGATACCCAAGATCTGTTTAGTGAGTCAGAACCTAATCAAACCCAGGGTCCCAACTACAGCTGGAATTATTGATATCCTCATGTGCCTTTTCTTTTCTTTTTTTTTTTTTTTTTTAAATCCTTGTATTTTGATAGTTTTTTTAAAGATATTTAAAATTACATTAGTCTACAGGAATTGCCATGTCAATAAGAAAGTACATTCTGTTTCGTGGTCTTTGATCACAGTTTTTTTTTTTTTTTTTTTTTTTTTTAATAAATTCATCTTCAGCAAGGTGATAATGCCACTAAGATGCAAGGGGCTACTGTGAGTGAAAGAGAATGAAAAAACTTTAGAAGGCACTAGAAACTCAATCCTAAACAGGAAACAAGGGAAAAACCTTTACTCCTGTTCACAGGACCAGGAGGAGTGTGAATTGGGTGAGAGGCAAATATATCTATTTCTATTGAGGAAAAATAAAGAGTAAATAAAATGTCACTTTGGGTGGAGACATTGGAAGTATAGAGTTGAAGTAGACTTTAGTAGAAACCAAAGGATAAACCTAGCTTTGATTGTTCTGTGTATAAAGTCCCATACACTTGTTACAGGTCTTATAGTCTGTAACTGTATTTGGGTGATGTTTATACTTATTATTGTTGTTTTTATTATAATTAAACCCCCCCCCCCCATGTTCAACTTTATTTGTCAAAAAGAAAAATCATTTTTTTGGGTCCAGTAAGTGACGAGTTACAAGAATTTGAAGTTGTTGTTGAATATCTTTTTAAATTTTGCTTTTAATTTTTTTCATTTTTGTAGCATGGGAATTTTGCTTCAGTTAAGTGCAAAAAGGGGGAAAAATATTTAATATAGTCATGGGGTCTACTTCATGAGAAAACTGAGAGAACAAACTTCAAACAATTGTGCTTGATGCAGAAGTTGGCCTCAATCCATTCATGGTATATTTTTTTAACATTCTGTTTTATTGTAATCTGAGATAAAAACAGTGATTGTTACATAATAAAAAAAAAATTATATTCACTTGAGTTTGAGAAAAAATTTTCCAAAAGAAATATCAAGTCTTTAAAATAGAAAAAAAGTTTATTCAATTGCTTCTGTAATAACAAAAGAACTTTTTACTGCTTTTTATCCTGAGAAACAGTTAAAACTATAAACAGGATCATTATACTGTGAAGAAATGTCTATTAATTTAATAGAAAAGATATTGTCAGTTGTTTATGGTAACTTTATGGAAACAAGGCACTGAAGAGTCTACCTACAAGTAGTATAGGAAAAAAATGAGATGAATAGAAAAATATTTCAGTAATGTTTAACCTTCATGCCCACAAAAAGAGTGTGTCAAAAGGATGGTTATTCCCTTGACACCATTATTACTGTATACATTGATAATGTTTATTGGTTTTAAAAAGTGATTATTAGAATTTTGATAAAACCCAAAACACATGAAAATGGATTTATTCATTTTTTACTTTTTTAATTTTGAGAATGGCAACAAAGATTTTAAAAAATATTTATTAGTTTGTCTGCATTTCTGAGATTAGGAGTTATCATTTACATTAATTACATTTAGACTATTGCCCTTATCTTTGTTGTTCTCATAATGTTTCAGCCATTGTGTTCCCTGGCTTTCATCAGGGAATTTTGAACTGAACCTGAACTGGGTGTAGATTGTTCTAGTTATTATTTTGGTTATTGCTTGTCCATTTCCACTATACACACTGTCATAAGTACGTACTGCCCGACCCAGTGTCACCAAATTCATGAACCAACACTTTAATCCACCAGGCTGTTGTTCCATAAGGACAATTCTCTGTAGTAAACTTGGAGCATTAAACTTGTCTGCTGATTGATGCTGCTGTTGAAGACTTACTGTCATTTGTCATAGTTTATTAACAGCTCCCATATTGTATTTATTTCTATGCTAGGCCTATTAAGGAGATCCTCATAGCCTAGCATATTTTAATATATGCACTGATTCTTTCAGATATCTAACTCTCTAGTGTTCTTCCTTGCCCGGTATTTTCACTTCATTCCGCAGGGGCTGATAACCACCCTTCCTCCCCCTACATGATCAGCTATACCCAATTTCATTGTCTCACCTCTCACTATGGCTTTTTGATGTTCCTCCAGCCTTACTTTGTGTGGATAGTTCGTTTCACGTTTATATTTGCTAGAACTGCAAAGAATGGTGTACACTCAGTTCTTGTTCATGTTCTTCCCTGTGTTAGACTTGGCAGAGATTTCTCTGCATTTTTTTTATTTTTTTTTTTTATTTAGGAAATGATAAATAATAAATATTGCATTGTAATTGGCTTATATATTTTGATAATTCTGTAATTTTTTTAATAAATTTTTTGAATAAAGATTTCTTTTAAAATTTATTTCATTATAAAATGGTATATAAATCTTTATAAAAGGTAAATAAAAGATATTGCATTGCACTTGGGTCATATTTTTTTTATTCTTGTAAATGAACATTGCTAAGTTAGTTAAAATGGTATACAGTAATAGCAGTATCAAGAGAATAACCATCCTTTTGAGATACCGTTTTCTTTTTTCTTTTTCTTTTCTTTTTTTTTTTTTTTTTTTTTGTGGGAACAAATGTTAAACATTGCCAATGTTTCTTTGTCTAAAGTTGATTTTTTTTATTTTTTTTTTATAACTTTTTGAAAAAAATGTAGCAAAATTGAAGCTAGAATATCTGTTCTACTGGTAGTATATAACTTTACCATTTTTTTATTTTTTTTTAAATTACTTTCTGTTCATTTTTATCTTGGAAAAATTTTGTCGGATATTTTGAAACAAATCTAAGGACAATATGAATGATCCTGAAACTTAAGAAAATGAACCATTGTTTTTTTTGTTTTTTTTTTCATTGTTAATAGTAAGCACATAAATCATTTATTTTAATATTTTATCTCTCTAAATTCTTTCTTTAATATTTGTTGGTATAAGATGTAAGTAATATTTTGGTAATTTGATTATTTGGTAATATTTTGCTAATTTGATTATCTATACTTGCATCTTTACAGCATTACTCCTGGACTAGTCTTTGTCATAATGTAATCACTAATTGGTAATAACAAGAAACTTACATCTAGGGGTTTAATGTAATTATTATTTATTTAATTTGATAAATTATTTATGCATTTTTTAAAATAATTTCACCACAAGCAAGGCAATAAAGTCATTAAGGTACAAGAGGTTACTGGGTGAAAGCACAACCACTTCATGTCACCCAGATTATTTTCTCAAAAGCCCAGATCTGCTCAGTTTCATATCCAGTATGTAAAAAGTAACAATTTCTAAAGAATTAATGGATTTATTTTTAGTCAGACATTTTTTATTACTTTAAACATTATAGTGATCTACTGCATATTTGAAATACACACTGTTTAATAAATAAAAATGTGGCACTAATTTCAAATATGGAGTATGCAGTATAATAACATTTCTAGTTATACGTAATATAGGAATACTACATCAGAATGACTTAGTTTTTAAATAGGAGCGGATAGGTTTTCTTATTGTTCAGTTCACACCCTCCCCTTTCTTTTGAACAAGAGTAGAAGTTTATCCTTTGTTTCCTGTTTAGGATTGGGTTTCCCATTCATTCTAAAGTCTTTTAATTTTCTTTCATTCATGGTAGCCCCTTGCATCTTGGTAGCATTATTACCTTACTTAGGGGTGAATTGATTAAAATGTATATATATTTTATGTATGTGTGCAGATAATTGTCTTTTTGAAAACCTGTGCACTAGATTTATGTACCTGTTAAACTGATTTTTGCTATCTTTATAAAACTAAATTCATAAATCTTTGTTTTAAAGTCACTACAACTTGAAAACAGATTTTGATGCAAGTTTAACTATACCATCAAATAATGATTGTAGTGTTATTTAAATAGTTTAAATTATTTGGTAATTACACTGGTTATTTTTGCTGCATGAGTAATTGAGAATTTTTATCTGTACAATTAAATCTATTGTTATATATAAGAAATAATTTTTTTTTTTTTTAAATCATTAAAAATATCCAAAGAAACTTGGAAAATATAAAACAAAAGAAAAAAAAAACAAATTTTAAAGCCACATTATATTTGATAGAGAAGAGATGCTGAAAGTAATGGCAAGCAATCTAGCATAGTGTGTTCAATCCTTATAGGGTGCACCAGACTAAATATGTACTTGGTTATTTTCATGACATACAAATCTAGAATAATCCTTTGGATGAATTCATCTTTTAGATATTTGCCATTTTATCTTCTGGATTTTGTCAGTTAGAAATTGGTTTTTAAGTAATGTTGCTCTTAAACTATAGCAAATGTGATGCTGATATCCTGACAACAAATTTTTCATACTAAGATAGAGAAAGGATAGAAAATCGTGACTAAATATTAATAGAAATATTGGGCACATTTCAGCCAAAAGATGTGTGGTGGTTATTGATAAATACAAGGTGTGATAATTTAATTCCTTGAATAATGACAGTATGTCACTAAGGTAATGAGTCAGGCAAACCTTTGTATCTGAGTACATCTGGACAGGTTCCAAATTCTACTTTCTTAAGATACAGAGCAGATGAGTCATTTTACTTGTTGAGCAGTAGGGGAACTTCTGTATTCCTGTAAGCTGGTTTATGGAAAATGAGTGAATCTGAAGTAGTGGATTAACATCAAGTTTCATGTGAAGATTGGTAAAAGTGCTATTGAAAAAGTTTATTGGTAAATTTGCTACTGAAAAAGGTTTATCGGTGAAAGTGCTACTGAAAAGCCTATTAGTGAAATTAATGAGAATACTATTGAAAAATGGTTTAAGGATTCAAGGAGGGGGGTGAATTTAATATGAATAAGGGAAACAGTGAAGTAGATTCTAACACAGGATTTGGGAATAAAACAATTTTCTCAAAGACAGTGCTTTATATCTTGACTTAAGAGCAAAAACAACATTGACTTCACATTTCATCTGATCTTTTGAATAATGCAGAGTTGTTTGACAGTCATTGACAGTGATAAAAATTGAAAATGTGCTGATATCTAACATCCAGTAATACTTGGCTAAATTACTGAAAAATATTAAATAGAAATATTCTTGGAACTAATTTTAACAATAAAACCATCTCACAGTGCAAAGATTCACAAGTACATTGAAGTTGTCAGAAGCCAATAGTGATCGGGTATGCAAACTTTGCTTTTACAGGGCCATTCTGGAATTGAATTGTCACTCCTTGTAATTAATAAATTTATGTAGCCTCTTTTAGTAAATAGTGTTAAAAACCGGTTAGTCAACCTTGTTTGTTCAACTTATTTCTTGGTTTTCAAATTGAATTGTGTAAGAAACAAAATTATATTTTCAAGGCTGAGGTTTAAAAACAAGGTAAATACACATGTAGACAAAATAAATATTGGGAATATGTATGTATACACACACAAAGTTCTCAGCTTGACCCATAAGAATGATGAAAAACTCAAAAAATGTTAAAATGTTCACTCTGTTGTCAGTGAAAATTGTTGTCAGGCTCATTGATTAAATATTTGGATTTCCTGCTAGCAAATGTTAAGATTTAAGAAATGAAATGCATTTTTGGCAAAATTGATGCCTGATTTTCTCACAGAGGGTCAAAAACTATTGTTTGAATGTGTGCTAGAAATTTAATTTGTTGGATCAAGTTTGAAATAACCTACATTTGCTTTCCAAAGTTGTGACTGAGGGATGAGCAATTCCAGTTATTTTTTGGTACCCCTTTGTACATATATATGTACACAAAGAAATCTGTGTCATGCATTTGTTTATGTAGAAATATATTTGAGGCACTTTTAAAAATATAAAGAATGAAAATGATCTAAAAGCTAGCTAATCTGAACATTTCATTGCATAACTTTCAGCCCCAGTGATTAGATACCTTTAAATAATTTAAAGTTTATTACTGCTGTACCTGGATCAAAATTTTAAGATCAACTTTTATAAGGGTGGATCAGTAGGTCTGTAGCAATTAAGTGATTTTTTTTTTATTTTATTTTTTTTATTATTTTTTAACACCTTATCTTCCTTTTGCAAGTTATTTAAAGCCAAAAAATATTTTTATTTTGTAAGCATTTTTGGAGATAATGATTTTATGGATACAAGTCCTCCTAATTAATCCATAGATGGGGGTAGAAGAGGTTGATTCATCATACCTTTCCCAATTTGTGCATAATTGAATATATCCAACTAGAATTGGAACACTACACTCTGATTTTCAATTCTGAGCTGTTATCTATTGCACCCCACGCACATCCAAGCTTACAGCAACTGGTATTCACAAGCAGTCACCAATGTTTCAACATTGTATGGCCATAAACCATTTATTTATCCAGAGTCAGTATCATTGATATGAGTTCAGTTCTATATAGAGGCTGGTTCAAAATCAAAGTCTTATAACTGTATATCTTGTTACAACACAATTTGTATTTCCTTCATTTATAAATTTCAAACAATCAGACTTTGAAAATAATATTTTATAAAATTATTAGATCATTACACTTTTTTCCTTTTCTGTTTGAAATATTATTTTTTTGTTTTTTGTTGTTGATCTCCAGCCACACTCCTTCATCCTGTCTCAGGAGTGGTTCACTTGCAAGCTAAGTTTTATCTAAGAAGACACTTATTTTTTTTTTTTGTGTTCTTAAGTTAATCAAACCTTTAGCTTCTTTTATTGGAAGCCTTCCTTTAGTTTTTTTTTTTTTTTTTTTTTCAAGGTGCAGACTAAGTGATAAGTAAAGTGATCTGGATTTTTTTTCTTATTTTCTTCTAAATACCAACATTCTAGACATAGTGTCAGCTTGCTCTCTATGGTATTATTTCTACAAGAATCTTCTATCTTAAGTGGCCCCCAGGCCTTGTACAGGGTGAACCTTACTGTAAAAAAAAAAAAAATTATCTTTTTAGAAATAAAGTATAAAAATGTGACACACAAATTTAATGACATATAAGGATAGTGAAAGATACTTTTCAGGAACTGAGTAAGGTATTAATGGATTGCAGATTAGGAATGAAAGGAATGCTGGACTGAGATGTAATGTGTATCATCTTACATGACAAATAAAACTGAACAGATTCCTCATGAATTTAAAAAAACTTTAGAATAATCCAGAACATGTACTAGCAGCAAATCACCTGTATATGGATAGAAAATGAATTCAGTAAATATACAAAAATAGAAAGGGGTGTAAGACAAGGATGGGTCTTCTCACCAGACATATTCAACCTATACAGTGAATCGATTCTGAGAGAATTAGATGTTTTACCAATATTCATTATTGACGGCCATGAGCTTAACATAAGATATGCAAATGGCACAGTGTTAATAGCAGATGCAGAAAGGAAACTACAAGAACACCTACAGAATGTAGTGAAAGAAAGTGAGAACTAAACATTAATTGCAAAAAAAAAAACATAATGCACAGTTGCCAGCAAAAGGAAGAGCCTAACATGCAAATTAGAAATTGGAGATTCCAAAATCAAGCCTGTAAAACAATTTAACCCTTTGAACCTGAGCAGCTTGTATACTGGCCACTGTGTGAAAATGCATTTATTGAATGCATCAATGGGTCAGGGTTCAAAATCTGGGAAGTGCTTTAACAAAGGACAGTGTGATAACAAAATCCAAGGATGCATTGGAATAGCAAAAGATTCCTTTCAAAAGCTATGTATTAAGAAACAGGAAAACTTTGTTAGAAACAAAGAAAAGAGTACTGAACTGTTATGTAATATCAGTCCTGATATATGGCAGTGAATGCTGGACAATCTTCTCACAGATATGACTTGAAGCAACAAAAATGTGGTTCTACAGAGGGATGCTGAGAATACCATAGACTGAGCATGTGAGCAATGACAAATTCTTAGAGAACATAGAACAATCAGGATAGTTATAACATGAATTCAGTAAATATATAAAATAGAAAAGGGTGTCTAACTGGATTTATTCAACCTATACAGTGAGGCAATTGTGAGAGAATTTCTACCAGGATTCATTACTGGTGGCCACAATCTTAACATAAGATATCTAGATGACACTGTGTTGATAGCAGAGATAGAAAGAAAATTACAAGAACTCCTACAGACAGTAGTGAGAGGAAAGGACAAAACATCAATTGCAAGAAAATAAAATGCATTGTTGTTAGCAAATGGAACAGCCCAACATGTAAGTTACAGATTGGAGATATCAAAATCAAACAAGTACAACAATTTAAATCTTAGGTGTCCTAACAAAGGATGGAAAGTGATGGCACATTGGGATATCAACAGATGACTTTCAAAATCTAAGCAAAGTATTAAGAAACAAGAAAATTTCATTAGAAACAAAGAAATGAGTACTGAACTGTCATGTAATATCAGTGAATGCCAAACAACACCCTCAAGATTGAAGGCAAGAGGGACCGAAAAACAATATATAACCTACTTTGTGAGCTTGAGTAAATGGATGGCAAAATGTTGTCTAGGAGAAATAGCAAAAAGACAACATTTACTAAGATCTAAAAAGGATTGGAAGTTGTGGAGAGACATGGTCGCCAACATGATGAAGAGGCATGACATATAGAAGTAGACAACTGAGATATGGTTCTACTGACAGATGTTAAGAATACCATGAGACAAACGAGAATTTTCTAAAGAGAAGAAAACTGCAAAGAAATATATTGAACTGTGAAATTACACGTGTGACATTTAAATTAAGCAAATGCAGAAATTTAACCATCTGAGTTCTGTGATAACGGATGATGGAGAGTGTGATAGAAATTGAAAGGTACATAAGAATAGTGAAAGATGCTTTTCAGAAATTGAGTAAGGTACTAAAGAATTGAAAAATAAAATAAGAAATGAAGGCTGTTATGTTCTGAGAAAAAACCTGAACAATTTCATCAAAAATTAAAAAAACATAAGACTCGAGACAATGAAGATGTGGCTCTACTGACAAATATTTAGAATACCATGTGACAAATGAGAACTTTCTAAAGGGAGGCAAAACTGCAAAGAAACTTGATAACAATTAGAAAGCAACAGTTGAAAGAACATGTCATTCATTGAAACCAAAGCACAGGTGAAGCAATTATGACAAACATTTCTTTTTTTTCTTTTTTTTTTTTTTTTTTTAAAAATATGAAATTTAGGAATAATGATTAGAATATAGTGAGCTGTGAAATTACAAGTCAGTGACATCAAGATTAAACAAGTGCAGAAATGTCACTATCTGAAGATTGTGATAACAGATGGTGGAAAGTGACATGAAAATTGAAAGCCATATAAGAATAGTGAAAGCTGCTTTTCAGAAACTGAGTAAGGTAATTCCTTGTGCCTTGTCCTTTCATGACATGGTCAATCATGGCTCTTCACAACTTCCTGTCCTTTGTAGAGCTTAGTAAATTTTATCCTTTTGCCATATCTCCTAATCCCTGTTCTGTCAATTATTTACACGAGCTTGTTAGGTCATGTGCTGCTTTTGTCTGTCCATCTCATTCAATATGTCATGTGAGTATAAAATTTTCCAAGCCCTCTTTTTTCATAATGTACCCTAGAAATTTCAATTGTTTTTTTTTTTTTTTTTTTTTTTTTTTTTTTGATGCTACAGAGAGGATTGAAAAATAACATTAGAAATAATAAGAGGAATGCTGGACTACTATGTAATGTCCATCTTAAATGGCCATTAAAACTGGACAGTTTCATCACAAATTTAAAAAAAAAACCCTGAGGAAATGAAAATTTGGTTCTAATGACAAATGTTAAGAATATCATGCAAAAAAAAAAGTGGAATTCTGAAGAGAATAGAAAGTGCAAAGAAACGAGAGACAGTTAAGGTTATATGGACAACGTGTAATGAAGAAAGAAGGCTTGAAGAATTTAACATTTACTAGACATATTGAAGGTGAGAGAAGCAGTGGAAATCAGTGATAGGTTTGTAGAAATGGATAGAAGAATAAGAAACCATATAAAGTAGAGAGGTTTATAAAAGAAAGTATAGCTGAGATTATTTAAAAAAAAAAAAAAAAAAAAACACAAAAAAAACAGGAAGTTTTGAAGAGCCATGATTGTTTTTGTCCTGAAGAGACACGGGACAAATTTTTCTTCCTTTCCACCATTCTGTTTAACTTTTCCAAATATCTCTTTAAATATTCTAAAGCTGAAAAATCAAAACTTTAAAATACGATAAGTAGTTTTTGTTTGAATTCTCTTTATTGTAAATTAATCTCGTCTTTATTTTTATGACGGATACTCTTTAGCATGAACAACAGATTGAGAACAATTCTCTCAGATTGAATAAAGAGTTCATTTCATGAAAAGTTACCAGCTATACATGAAGAAGGTCTGTGAATGCAGCAGCCAAAATGTTGTGATAACCAAGACAAGGACACAAGTCTGAACAAACCAGTGTATAATAATTAAATATCTTCCATATATTCATGAATCCCACTTTCTCTCTGTTGTAACTTAGGGAAGGTTGTTGAATAGAATAATCAAAGAAAGGTTGGTAATGAATGATAATATTTAGGATAAGAACAACACATAAGATTCGCCAGTGGTGTGTAGAAGTAGTCAACTGCCAGATGTTAATCAAGTGAATTCCACAATGAATCTCTAACTGCAGACCAACATACAGCATTTACTACTGTATTTATGTGAATGGGGACATACCTATTGTCATCCATAGACATGCTACAACACTCTTACAAGAAAAATTGTCCATAAATATATGATTTTCTTGTGTTTTGAAATGCCTATATTTAATCCAGTCTAATTATTAGGTTGGTGCAAAAATACGTCAAAAAACAACATTATTACGTCATTATTTTTGCACCAACCTAATAATCAGATTGAGGAATTGGATAGCTGAGTTTGAATTCCAGTCCTGTTCCTTATATTCACTTACATGTTAATACCCTTTGGAAAGGTATGAATCCATCTCTTCTTTTCCCAGCTATGGGTAAATAGCAGGATAGATTGGGTCCTAGAGCCTTGGTTGGTGACTAGTCTAGGATAAGTAAAACTTTGAATTCAAACCAACCTGGAGAAGGTTGGATGCCATTGATCTATCTTACCCAGGCAACATCACTGCTACTATGGCTGCAGTATGTGATTCCCCTAAAGCCCTAATGGGTTACGAGATTTGTGATTGTGAATCCAAGCAAAATGTATTAGGGTTTAAGATGAAAAGTTCTGGTTTTGAAATCAAGTTTCTCTCTTCTTTCATTCAACTTGTCTTGCTTTGTTTGTAGATCTTGAAAGTTTTATGTCATCAAAGCTTGACTGAGATATTCACCACCAGTTTTCATTCCTTTATTTATCCAATCTAAGTTTCAAAAGACTACTTCCAGGAAAACTGAAAATAGTTTGGATAAGTTGGTGTCACTTTGTCTTAATCCCTCTCACTCTTTTTTTTTCTTTTTCTTTTTTTTTTTTTTAAGATGAAAGAATTCTGTGCTGAGTTTTTGTGTCATCAGATGGAGTTACTGCATTAGTTTGTAATACTACTTAATCAACATAGAACACAAAAAAATAACATTCTTTACCAAGTGATCTAAGAAGTTGAACTCAAGATAAACCTTTCCAAAGCAAAATCTATGATCTGGAATCGGAATGAAAGCAGTGATGGCATATACCATGAATTCATAAAAAAAATCAAGATATGCAATTAGTAAATATTAAACATTTCAAATACCTTGGTTTATGCATCTGTTATAACAAATTTATTATAGGGGATAAGGAAATTGAATATAGAATAGGCTGTACATGGAGTAGTTTTCTCAGGCACTGCATATTACTACAAAAGCAAAACATTAATCTAAGAACTCATGTTGGGTTCTTAAATAGCTTCATCAGATCAAGACCATCATTGATGTCATGCATGGTGCCAAACTTGTTCAGAAATATCTAAACTGTCAGTTGTAGACTACCATTTTCTCAGATTAACGATTAAAAATGGCTTTAAGTGTATGAAGCATGTAGGCTTTAGTGAAGACCATCCTACTTTGAACCTTTTGGGCTGACGCTATAGAATCACAAACGAGTTTATCAAATAACATCACTAGAGGCCTTTCAACAATGGCAACAAATCTCAAAGAGAAAATAATGATATAATCAAGATGTTGATATTCCACACTACTTCAAATAAAAGGTTAGGAAGGAAACCCACATCATTACTAGAAAGAGCAATAGCAGCTACTGGGCATAAGAAACCTATTCTCCTGAAAAATTGTTTTAAGAGAAAGATTTTATAGACTTCAAATGAAAGCAACACCATCTGCTCGGTCAATGAATCCCAAATGTTTGTCATATAAGAAGAAAATGAGTGACTACTGACACCAAGGTTCAAGCGTGACACTCTGGACTTATGAATGTTTTCCACCAATGTATAAATAGTGGTGTCAAGTTACTGACTGCAGTGATTATTGAGTGGAACTATCCAGTTGAATTAGTGTTAATTATTGTGCATCAATGATTTGGGTTTTGATTTAGGATTTACTGAACATTAAGCCGAGCCACACTACTAACAAGGTATTCGCTGAAATAGTTGATTATCTTTTATTGACTTTTACTTCTTTATTCCTGTTAAGTATTTATTTGTGGTTGTAATTAAATACTGTTTTATTTAACATTGAAGTCTTGTGTTATACATAACTATTAACGGCTACTGTGTGTTGAAAAAAAAAAAATCCACAAGCACAACTCTTATCTACTTTATACTCAAAATGAATATCCTCACAGATATAAAATGGCTGTTATGAAGAACATGATTAACTCAGCTGAATTAATTTCTTCACTCATATTATTTTCTAAAGAATAGAACAACATAAACAGTTATCAACAATAATTTCTTCAACAATGTTGTCAACGAGCAAATAAATTTTTAAAATTCTCGAAAGATGAGTAACCATCTTGTTATAAATAATAATAAAAACATGATTAATTTAAATTTTAACATGTAGTACTCCAATAATAACAAAATCATGAAGTTATAATAATATGCCTGTAAGTATCATCTAATTGTGATAAATACATTACATTTGGCATTTATTATATAATTTCAAAATATCTGATTTAATGATCACGTAATATTACATAATAACAAAATGAGCCTAATGTAAAATAAAAGCATGAAAATTAATCCAAACTATAAACAGGTGTACGAATAGTGGTTTATTGAGTGACTATTGATTGGAACTATCCAGTTGAATTAGTGTGAATTATTGTGCGTTAATGATTTGGGTTTTGATTTAGGATTTACCAGACATTAATTATTAATGGCTACTGTACATCACAAAAGTTTCCTTGTAGGGGAACAGTTAATATTACCATTACCATAATTGTCAATGTGAGTGTGTAAATTTGTGTAGGACACCATTTCCTCTCATGAAAAACAAAACAAATATTAGAAATGCATGGAAACCAAGATGTCCATGATAAATAGTCAAATTTCTTCATGAGAATGGCTGTTATAATATGTTACCTTTATTCTATTTACTAGAATCGTAGAACTGAATGAAATGAATGTCAAATATTTCCATATAAAGAAACAGTTAATATTACCATTAACATGGTACTTAATTTATTATTATTATTAAACAGATGAATTTGACTACTTAGAAATAAAGACATAATTTGGGGTTTACATTAAGAAGATTAATAATATAATTTTGATAGCTGTATATACAACAGAAGACAAATCTCAGTTTATAGATGCTGAAAATACCTGTTGATTTTTATATAGCTTTGTAAACAAACCTGAAGATGATGGACAATAAAGTGATATTGTTTAATGAAACAATGAGTTTCCTCTCAGTGTGTCAGGCTTGGTGTATTAGGTTAGAATGAAAGATAAAATTTTATCTGTCTATATTTCTGAGATAAGATATTGTAATTATTTACAATATTTACATTGTTTGGACTGTTGACCCAGTGGATAAAAGTGTTGGTTGAATCCAGTGACTTGACCCAAAGAGTTGCAATTTCAATACCTGGCTACAGCTGAGGTGAACAAAAAACACTGAGAGTTGAGTTAAAGGGAGGTAACTGTTACTGAGACATCCAGAAGAGGTATGGCATGTGGAACTAGAACAATCTATCCCAGTGGACGAAATAAAGGGTTCAATTCAAAATTTCAGTCACCTGAAGAAGGCTGCAGTGTACAATGGTTGAAACATCATGAATAGGGCAAAAAGATGAGGGCAACAGTCTGAACAATGTAAATAATATAAAGTTTTTTTTTTTTTTTTTTTTTATTAATTAAAACTTTTTCTCCACTTTTGTTTGGATGCTATTCTACATTCTAACACACACACACACACACACATGTGCACAAGGGAGAGCTGTAAAGTTCTTAAGATTTTACCAACTGGCCAAATATCTGTGGCTTTTTTTTTTTTTTTTTTTTTTGTCTCCTATAGACCAAGCCAAAACTATTTCAGCCCCTCCCTGTATTTGAATATATAATACAGTCTGATTGATAAATTTTTACATTTTATATTTTTAATTTCACACATGCACATTGTTTGCTTTTGATTTTGTTGACTGCAAAGTATGGTAGGGTCAGTTGGACACCATCTGTGAGAAAAAGAACACTATGACACAATACACTCCCCCAGAAATATGGAAACCGCATGCTGTACTGCTTGGCATTTGTGCTGGAAGCTCCAGTACAAACATTTCAAAGTGTTTGGGTGTCAATCTGAGGACAGTGCAGAGGATTCAGAAAGAGTTGGATGATATATCCAGTCAACATCATGGTGCTTGGAGTGATCACTTGTGATGGTGACTTATGCCTCCATCATCCCACAGGTCCTCAGACACAACACAGAAGCCTATATCAGCTGCCTTGAGGAGGTAGTGCTGTCCTGGGTCAAGAGGGTGGCTGCTGGAAGACCCTATGTCTAGCAACAGGACTTTGCGCCATACTACACAAGTAGGACAACCCAGTCATGGCTGTCAGACAATTTTTGTGACCACATCACCCCCTTCTAGCCACCTAACTCCCCAGACTGCAACCCCCTTGATTATTATGTGTTGGGCGCTGTTGAGCGAGAGACCAACAAAATTCTTTTTTAAGACCAATGATGAACTGAAGGCAAGGATTATGGTAGCATTCACCCACTTAAACAAGTCGACTGTCCAGAAGAGTTGCAAGAGATTCCAAAGTTGTCAGGTCGTGGTTAAAGCCAATGGCAATTTTTATTGAATGAATTTACTTTTTAGTATTTTAAGATATTTTTGTATAATTTTGGTAAATATATCTGTTAAAATGAGATGTCAATGCGAGTTGTATTCATTTTTGCATAATTTAAGCGACAATTTATCCTTCACATCATGTATATATGTATAATTTCTGAACTATGAAAATAATGAAAATGTCTGTAATCTGAAGAATATCATTAACCCTAAGTAAAAATCATTCCTGAGATTACATACAGATACAAATTCAAAGTAGAATTGGTAGAAGTAATCTAATCTAAGAACTTATTTTTTTTAGTAATATTATCTGCTAATGTTGGTTTTTATTTCAAAGTTGTTAAAATAATATTCAGATTGGGAAATAAATATATTTGAAAGCAGTTGTAATACAGAGTTGAAATTCTTCTCATTCATTGCCCAAAATGCTGCAAAAACTAAACATTTAGTAACATTGGGCTTTCAGTTGTAGCTCAATTTGCTACTTAGAACCAAAACAGGTAGCCTGGATTATAATGTATAAAATTTCAATATGGATTATTATAATTTCAGTCACAGTATAATCAACCATAACAAATAACATAATTATTAGAAGACATGAAATCTTTTCCAAGAAGTCTGGAGCAAATTGTCTGGAGGGCAATTTGGTTTGAAGAAATTTTAAAAAATATCCTTTCTATTTTAGATCTATTATATGTATTTCTTAAGTAATAAAAATAAAAGGTGAAAAAAAAAATAAAAAGTTAGAAAGTAAAAACTGCAGAATATTTTTAGTCTCAAAAAGTCCTAATGAAACATGCAAGTCAAATTAGACAGCAACTAAATGATGCACATTGATTAAAAGATCAGATAACAAAAGATAAGGTCTCTTCTCTTTTTTTTATAAACCAATTTTTACAGAATAAGTATGTCTATTTTTATATATACCATAATATAATTTACAGGTTTCAGATAAGACACTTTAGCAGATAAGATTTTACAAGAGAAAATTGCTGACAAAATCTATTAATTTTGAATAAATAGATATTAGTAATTAAAATAATTAAATTACATTTTAATTTATTTATCAAAGTACATAGCGTAAAAGTATTTCATGTTGGGGGTATTAATTTCATACAAAATTAGCAAAGTTCATCCGTTTTACATTTGGAATCCCTTAAAGTGCAAATTGAGCAGAATTTTATAGGAACTGTGTTTATCCCAAAATTTGACCATGTTCAATTCTGTTGAAGAAAATGATCTTTTATAAGTTAGAATGATTTCAACAATTACTTTGATTTTTGGATCAAGTAATATTGATATTACCAGTTGGATTTGGGGAAATTCCACAGTTTGACAAGTAAAATTATTTATCATTTTTCTGTTCGTCTCCCACCCTTTATCTGTATCTTATTTTATCTCCCTTTTTATCCCCGCTAATAGTCATTGCTCATTTGTTTTTATTAAATGTTTTAAAAGGGGCTGATGGCCACATCATGTTGAAACACCTGTACAATCACTGAAGATAAACAACTTTGAGCCTGGCCAGTATCTAGATAGATGACCAGATGGAAATTCCTGGTTCTAGAAATATCGGTATTGTAATGGATAATGGCTCAGAATTGTTAATCGGAGAGCAGAGTTTCAATTCCCATTGGGTTTGTTATATTCACTTAAGTGCAAATACCTTTGGGAAAGGTATGAATCCACCTCTTCTGCACCCAACTATGGGTTAATTTATCACTAAATCATTATTATCTCAAAAAAGAAAAAATTATTACAATCTAAAAATACTTTTTTGTTTTAAATAACCTGCCAAGAGTTGAAAGCAGTTGAAAACAAATTATTAACTTACTAAAGTACCTCTGTGCAACAAAAAAATGTCATTTTTGTGAAAAAGGGCTTTCTATATTATATATTTCTAAATCTATATTAGTTAATTTTGGGTAAAATGAACAAAGTATACAGATTCAAATTATAATGCACACAATTTTAGAACATATTCTATTAATAAATTTCAGACAAAATAAAAACCTTTTATTTTTAAAATTTTTAATAAAGTATCCCAACTTCAGGGATATCAACTTGAAATACAATGAACATATAATTTATGGGTAATGATAAAAATTACACAGCATTTAAAACATGCATCAAAGTATTAATCTGCAAAGTTACAGATTTTAGACATTTGCATTTATTAGAAATTTTATACTTTGAAAATAAGACACTTTCAAATAGTTTAACATATTTCTGTTAAGTATTTAGACATATCCTTGGGTGTAATACTTGGTCCATTCTTTTAGTGACAAAGGAAATGATTCATCAGATTGATCAGTTGAGTCATATAAAAATATCTTCCTTTGTCTAATCTATTTCTGGTCATATGAAAAGTTTGTCTTCAAAAGAAACAACTTAAAACATTCATTGTAAAGTCACTTGAACAATTCTTGAATGTAAAATATCTTTTATTTGGATTTTATCTGCTTTCTTTCCCTTTCTCTTTGAGGACATATTGAATATTTTGACAAGACCAAATTTACATCAAACTTTGAAGCTGGTTATAATGACAAAATGATTCATTGCGCTGTAATAGTGAACTAGTAATACTCCATTAGATTCAAATTTACTGGATGTTGTAAAAAATAATAGTACTTACTTTTTGCTTAAGATATAGTGAAAATAGCATTAATTTATATATGGTAGTGAGTTGTCATCAAGGTCATGTTTTCAACAGTTGTCTGGGTCTGTATTACCTAACCCAGAAATTTGAACTCACAAATACTAGGTTACCAAATTCATGAACACTTTAATCCACTAGGCTTTTGCCCCAAGGGACAATCTTAAGTTTAGAACTTGGAGTCTTAGACCTAATCTGCTAAACCTAATGCTTGACTGAATTCACTGTGGCTTCTCTTTTCTTATTGGTGCGGTTTAAGTCTTGCTGTTATTTTTCTTTATTTATTAATGGCTACCATATTGTATTTATTTTTATAATAGACATACTAAGGAGACCCTCATCATACTCTCATAAAGCAAGTGGTGGTGACAGGATACTAGTTGTAGTCCTAAAAACAAATATGCTCATGAGCTGGATCCTGTTCTCTCCAAACTATAAAACTATTGCCTCACTGATTCTTGCTTTCCAGCCTGTTAGAAATCCTCCTCTTTCTCCCTGTTCTTAAGAATTCTGGAGACCCCTCTGAGACTACTGTCCTATCAGTCTCCTATCACTCTTCGGCAAAGTCTTTGAGGCTTTAATCAATGCTGAAGTGGTTAAGCATCTTAGCTCCCATGATCTACTCTCCGACAAACAATATGGTTTCTGCTTTGCCTGGTTTACTGCTGATGTGCTTATGACCATAGCTGAATATGTATACCAAAATCTTGATGATAATGGTGAAGCTCGAGCTGTGGCTCTAGATATCTCAAAGGCGTTTGACAGGGCTTGGCATGCTGGCTTTCTACGTAAGCTTCAGGGATATGGTATTACAGGACGCTTATTTGATTTACTCCAGCCATTCCTTTCAAACTGTGAAATGAAGGGTGATTGAATGGGTTCTCTTCCACTTCCTTTCATATGAATGCTGGTGTTTCTGGGTCCTATACTGATTTTGATCTTCATCAATGATCTTCCTTTATGGATGGTGGGAATTGAAGTTAAAGTATTATCTGAAGGTTGGTTTGTGATGTATAGATATCTTGAATTCATATTAATATTATTGAAAAAAAATAGTTAAATGATGTTTTTTTAGTTTTACTCATTGCATTTATTTTTTGATTATTTTCTTACTTAGTTGATGTCACAATATTTAATTGTGCCCAATGAGGTCTTTTGTAATGATTCTGATTTTACAGTTTATTAAACTAAAGGAATTGCTACAAAAAGAAAATAAATAATATATTGATAAAGATTTATTGATACTGTTAACTGATTGTTATTTTGTTTTTTTGAACTTCTGTAGAAAAAAATCAATTTAACAGTTGTAAAGCAAAAAAAAAAATTATAAATGTTCACTTGAAAATGGCATTAAACTTTACATTTTTTTATTCTTCAAACATGTCTATAATAAAAGAAAATCTTGTTGCAAAATTTCAAAATTGTACTAAAAAATTACAAGTAAATTTTATCTAGAAATATATATTGAATGTGGATTTTTCCCTGTCAAATCTAAAAGAAAATTTTTTCTATTAAATTATGCAAGCTCTAACTCTCAACAAAAAATATATTTTGAATTATTTTTGGTAAGTTCATGGATGACCTCGTTTTTTTTTTTTTATTACTGCGATAAAATTTTCAGGGATTTTTTCTTTACAGGGTGCAGCAGAAATACCTCTCAGAAACACATTCCACATAAATGTAAGACATTAGTAGCAATAGTGTCTTCTCTTAGCTAATGTCTTACCATTATGTGGGAGGTATTTTGTTTGCACCCTGTATAAATGTAAAAAGTTGTGCAAACATCCGAAGTTAAAAATGCTCATGATAAAAGGTGGAAGTGAAATTACTCCCCCTAAAATATTTTCACAAACATTTTTAAAATAATGACTAATTCAACATAAAATTTATTAATTAATGCATGAATACTGAAAGTTTAATTTAAATTTGACGATTCTCTGACTACAGTTTTTTTTGTTTTTTTTTAAATGTGGTAGCATTTTTTGATTTCATTATAGAAAGTGCACATGCATATATACCTACATTAAGATAAGCATGGTCAGGAGGTATTCCTTGATGTCTGGCAATGTACAATTTCTAGATGTCTATAAAATTTGACAGAGTTGTATGTTGGATGAGTGTGCATATGCCCATACTGTAAAGATCTTTTCATATTTTCCTAATTAGGTGACAAATTTTAAAAAATAAAATAAACCACCAAACAGGAAAAAAAAAACTTTTCACTGTAGGATGAATTTAGTTTTAGTTTTTTCTGTTGGGGGAAAAAGAATAAGACATTTGTTACAAAAATCGCAAGATAGTTCAGAATAAAATATAAGCAAGAAGAAAACTTGGTGAAGAGTTTAAAGGAAAAAATACATTTTTTTTTTTAATTTTATTTTGAAAATAAAGGCAACTGCATTTCAGTTTCATGTTCTGTCAAAATTCATCACAACAAACAAAAATAACAAAAACTACTATTTTTTTTTTTTTTTCGTTTGTTTTTGTCTTGGTTATAGGGAATAAATATAGTAGTGTTGAATATAGAACAATTGAAAGAAATAAAAACCCAAGTGAAGGTCTAAGCCTAAGATGACTCTGGCACATCAGTGTTTTACTTTGAATTCAGTTTTCCTTTACTCCTTTTTCCTAACTGAGCCAATGTTATCAGATCTTCTTATCTTAATAAATATACTCCCTCTACTATTCTCCCTTTCTTTGATCATGATAGTTCTCCAGCTAAGGTTTTCACTTTCACTTAAATCAGTCTGAAAAACTGGTCACTTCCTTTTCTAATAAGGAAGGTGGTGGGAGTAGTATTTGAGTACTCGGCTTGAAGTAAACCTGACCCAGACATCCAAATGTCTTTTTGGCAAGAAACAGTCTAAAAAAACAAAAAACAAAAAAAACTTTTTCTTTTCTAACTAAGGGTTCAAGAATTAACTCTTTATAAGACCATTTTTTTTAAATTTTTTGGGAATATTTTTTTCATTTGTCAGATAAGGTAATATAGAAATATAATGGAAGTGTTTTTTTTCTTTTTCCTCATATAAACATTTCCCTTTTTAAAAAGAAGGAAAAAAGCCATGTCACTTCAAAATGTAGGCAGTCATGGCTCTCCACGGATTCTGTTTCTTTGTGAACGTCAGTGCATCCTTGAAAAAGTGATAGTGAAGGTCCTCCACCCTGTTACCACCTTGATGGGTTTTACTTTGAATTCAGTTTTCCTTGTTTGCTACCCAAGGCTAACCTGCCTAGTTTTTTTACTCTTCTGTTTAGCATATGGCTGGGTGGGGGTAGTGAGAAGAGATAACATCATGCATTTGTGTGAAAGTGAATGCAACAGACTATGCTTGAATTTAAACTCTGCTTGCCAATCCCACTTTCTCTGCCTATAACTATTATGCTGTCCTTACAGACTATAAAATGTTTTAAATAGAGCAAGCATTTATAATTTTCCATAAATTCATCATCAAAGCAAGAATACTCCTGCATAAAACACTGTATGTATGTATGTGTGTGTGTGTGTGTGTGTATGTATGTATGTATATATATATATATATATATATATATATGGTATAAAATGACAATTGGAAAAGATCTTAGATTTTGCCGTGTTTCGTCTTTCCGACTTTTTCAAGGCAAAAATGAAATCGAAATGTTCTTGTTGTTATAGTTACATTAAAAAATCCAAAGAACATTTCGATTTCATTTTTGCCTTGAAAAAGTCAGAAGACGAAACGCATCGGCAAAATCTAAGATCTTTTCCAATTGTCATTTTATACCAATCTGTCTTGTCCACAGAATTGATCTAGGAATTTAACTATATATATATATATATATATATATATATATAAAAAATAATGGAAAATTATTTTTGAAAAGAAAATTATCTCTATAACTCTAGATGCATACATAAAAAAAAAAATCCATACATTCTGTTAAAAGTAAAAATAAAATCATGCTTGATAATGGCAAAAAGAATATCCAAAAGAAATTGGACATACAGAACATTTGGGCAATTTTTACATACTTTATCCAGAAAAGAAAAAAAAGTACGATCACAAAATAAATTAAGTAAAAAAAAAAAAAAACTTAACTAAAATAATTTTTAACAGAACTTGTATAAAAGAGGATTGCTGCCCAAATGCGCACACATACACACACACACACAGAGACATGTGTGTACATATATATATATTTTGCAATAACAAAATTCAGTTTCCTGAAAAAAGATCTTTCTTGACCACACCCATATGCTAAATAGTAATAAGGAATACGCGCAATTGCATATTAGGAGAAATGGTATTATTCTGTTTCTTATGAAGTTGCATTTTCAGTTAAACAAATGCAAAGAGCAAAACAGTTATGAGTTGCTAAATACTTCTGTATAGCTTTCATACGTATACTTCTGTATAGCTTTCATTCTGAAGCTCAAATCTGAAGAAAATAACCTAAAAATTAATCTTTGTATGACACCCATCATTTTTTTTCTCTGACACATAAAATCAGTTTGCATGTATGAGATATGAAGAGTATATTAAAATGAAGACAGCAACACTGATTTTAAATTACATCTCAAGTAAACCTAGTGTAATTGAAAGTTGCAATAAGGAAGAGTAAAAAATGAGTAAATAGAATTAAGAAAGGTAATGTGTGGAAACAGGCATTCTCATGAATAAATTTCACTATCATGGACATCTTAGTTTCCATGCATTTCTAATTTCTAACATTTGTTTTTCATGAGAGCAAATTGTTTCCTACATAAATTCACACACTCACACAACTATGGTAATGGCAATATTAATCGTTTCCCTGCAAGGAAACATTTGATATTCATTGACCGAGCAGTTGGCACTGCTTTCAGTTGAAGTTTACAAAATCTTTCTCTTAAAACTATTTTTCAGGAAAATATGTTTCTTAAGTCCAGTAGATGCTACTGCACTTTCCAATATTGATGTAGGTTTCCTCCTTAATCTTTTATTCGAAGTAATGTGGAATGTCAACATCTTTACATCATTATTTTCTCTTTGAGTATTGGATAATGAAAATGGGAAGGTCTTGTGAAGCAAGCTGTCAAACTTAACATGTTTTTTACTCAGCTGTTTAATCATGTTTCAACTTTCTATGTATCTTCTATAAAGAAAAATATCAAAGAAGTATGCAGAAGAATTAAGGTAAGAGTTGACACTTTTGAGATTTTGCTAACAATTGCTAAGAAGAAAAAGATAAACACTGGCTTTATTAAAAACCATCTTGCAGAATAGTTTCAGGAAAGAACAAAGAAAATGTGGAAGAGACAAGAAAAGTGAAGAGATAGCATCAAGGAGTAAACAAGTATTATTTTAATTTAGCAAAGAGCAGAAATATGGATATTGGCAATGCAGCTACAATAATTTAACAAGATTGGTTTTTGGTTGATTTAGTTTAGCAGCATATCAATCTCTATGGATTATTTAATGCTGAAATCTAAATATTTTGAACAATTTTTTCTTTTTTTTTTTTCTTTTTTTGTGGGGTGGTGAATAATAATGGTTTTAGTGATACAATTCTTATTAATTAACCCATAGCTGGAGGGAGATGAAGATTCTTTTGAAGATGCTAGATATTTGTCTTTACCCATAAATCTACCTTCGTAAATAATCGCTGATAAAAACCTTGGAATTAAAAAATCCCTAAACACATCTTCTATGATAAGACATGTTTAATAAATCAAAAAATAATAATAGTAAATGTGATGCAAATGCTGATTGATTGATTCATCTTTTATGGTTTATCAACCCTTTGCATTTTATTTAAAGCCAGAAAATATTTTTAGGTTGTAAGAATTTTTATTTTTGAGATAATAATGGTTTAGTGATACCAATTTTACTAATTAACCCATAGCTGGGGGAGAAGTAGATTCATACTTTCTCAAGGGTATTTGTTTATAAGTGAATATAATGAACCAACTGGTTATTGGAACTCGGTTTTCCGATGAGCAATTGAGAGCCATTATCCATTACACCTCATGCACATCCAAGCTTATAACATCTGTTATTTTCAAGTGGTCACCCATCTAGGTATGAACCAGGCTTGATGTTGCTTAATTTAAGTGATCATACAGGAACCAGTGTTCCAACATGATGTGGCTGTAAGTCAATTTAGCAAGAGTTATGGGATGCAATTATAATTACAGTTTAAAAGAAAACCAAGTGAAATATCATGAACAAAGATAAAAAGAAAAAAGTACTGTTTCTGCCCAATAGAACTTGTTATATTAAGTGTATGAAATTTGTCCTGAAATAGTTGCTAGATTTGTAAATTAAAATATATATGTATAAAAACTCAAAAGGAAATTTTTTTAATTCTGTGCATGGGATCATTAATTTTTAGAAACACTTATTGACAAAATGCATCTCTTGTAATTTATTTATTTTAGTAATAGTGAGATTAGCTGTTTTCTTACAAGGAAGCATTCAGCATTTATCTGTTCAGAAACAGTTACCATTACTATCAGTTGAAATTTATAAAATCTTTTTCTTAAAACTTTTTTTTGGAAAAATGGATTTCACAAGGTCAATCCATACTGTAACTTGTTTAGGTCATTGCTTATGAGTTTGGCCTATTGGTGTTTTCATCTGAGACTCTGGTTAAAAAGAGTTTAAGTCTAAATTCATATGTGCTGATTTCCTGTTTACAATATCTTAATCCTGCATGAGTTTCTGGTATGTTTAGGAATCAAGTTTGTTTTCCATCTTTTGGTTCCATTGAAAGCTAGAGGGAACTCAGATGATCTAATAGTTGCATTCTACAGATGGAATCCAGAGTACAAAGGTGTCATTGATAAATGACCACCAGAAGAGATATTAATGGTATCATTCTTGGAGCTTAATAGTGAACTTATTCCATATCTATATTAGCCATCATTGGAAACAGTGTTCCCATTGCCAAGGCTTGTTTATCAATGTTTGGTCTTGAAAATTTTATTTGTATAAAGAATATCAGCATTTCCATCAGGTTGTTGTAGTTTATTGTCTTACCCAGGACGGGTCTTTGAATGGAAAATGTCGCTACGTTTGTGTCCCCCCCATCTTATAATACATTGTCTCAGTATTATTTTGATATATATAAGTTTCGTTAAAAACAACTAACATGGTACTGCGATTAAGCTTTTTACTTGTATGAACACAAGAAAAATTAACTAAAAAGCTTAATTGCAGTAGCTTGTCAGTCGTCTTTACCAAAACTTGTATAAAAGACAGTTTATTTAAAATTTTGATCCTGATATAAAACATTTGAAAATTGTGAAAAAAATGATGAAAAAGTAAATGGCTCTTGTTGCTTGAAACAAAACTTGTTTGGTGTTAAGTGTGTGTCTGTGTTTGTGTATACCTATTAAGATTTGCTAAAAAATAAGCATACATAATGAAAATATGTCAAAGTTTATGTTGCTATTAAGATTTTTTGGTTATTAAATTATATTTTTTGATACTTTATAGAAACTTCAAAACTTTGGATAAAAATTTTTTTTTCTTGTGTCAGCAGGTGGTCATAAATTAGTATGGAAAATTTTAGCATCTTTTTGCAGTGCAAAAGCCACTGATTTGGAAACTCCTATAAAAATCACATAATTGTTAGATTTTAATGAAATTTCCAAGACTTATTCACAAATGAATATAAATTATTTTTAAATGTTTCTTTTGAAAATCTTTGTAAAAATATTTTTTACACATCTGTTAACCAAATTTTATGAAATTTCGAGAAAATCTTTTTTGTAGCACTTAATGTTTATATTAGTTATAAGGACAAGTCCTTGGAGAATTTAAATCATTAAATTTTTTTTGTCAAACAGGACCCCTAGTTACAGTAAAATCTGCTCTGAATTGTAAAACAAAAAATGCAATAAAACTAAGACATTATTTAATTAGAAAAGCTTTTAATTGTTTTTATATATATATATAATATATTATGGCCACTATTGTCTTAAAAGTTTTTTAAATGAATAATGAATTTTTACAAAGATTATCTTTTTTTTAAAAAACTTTAGTTAGAATAATTTATAAATTTTATAAATCTTTTAAAATTCTGTATTAATTTGTAGCTGTCAAGTGATATTGTTAAGACTGTATTTACTAATCATAAATGGAAAAGCTTACTACAATTCAATGACCCCCAATATTTTAAAAAAATTTTGAATTTATTTCATCTGTGTATAAATGTATCAATTTTTGTAAAGATGGATGTCAAAATGTGACATTATCAGAAAATAAGAAAGGTAACCATAGTAAATTTAAAATTTATTGGTAATTTTTTAACATTTCCTCAACAAGTGTCTTTGTATGTAGGACTATAAAACCAAAATACCTAAAATTAAATAAAATATTTCTTAGAAAATTTCAAAATTTTTTTGAAATTACTGAGTAGTTAAAACAAATTATATAAAAAAAGTTGTTCACATTATATACAAGTAATTGTTACAGTTATGTCTACCTTAGAAAAAATTCCCAATCATAAGTCTAGTGAGAAAATTGTAAACACCTCATAAAAACATTTACCTGCATGTTAAAAAATGCTTTTCTGCAATACTTTTAACTAAAAGTAATATTTGTTTCAAATCAAATTAAATTTAAAATTTTCATCAAATAAAGTTTCAGAAAAGTATATTTTTAATATAAAGTAATATTTGTTTCAAATCAAATTAAATTTAAAATTTTCATCAAATAGTTTCAGAAAAGTATATTTTATTTTTGAAAGATTTTTTTTTGATAATGAGAATTATGTATTGATAGATTTGTCAATATGGACTATTTTAGAGTTCTTACTGAAAATAAAGGAAAAAAAAAAGAAGCTATATGAAATGACATTTGTTTCTTCATTTTCCTCAGGTGACAAATGAAATATATATATAAAATACATCTGAACAGTTACAAAACTGGTTTCCAAATTGATGGCTCAAAGGTTAAGGTAATGAACAAGAGAACATAAATTAAAAATTGCGCAAAATAACTAAAACTTAATTGTTTAACTAATGATAGGAAGGCTGGTCATTGAGAAAAAATAGTCTGCACATATAAAAGTAAAACTAACACATTTAGCTAACTCCAAAGATACACGATACAAAGATACATTAATTTTTAAAAATGAAAAATCTTTAAGCTTTTATTTTAGTTTTAATTTTAAGCTAAGAGATTAAATTTACTATTACCAATAAGCAAAATAATCTGCTGTATTTCAAACTGAATTTAAATTGATTTTCCAATCAATTTAAATTCAGTTTGAAATACAGCAGATTATTTTGCTTATTGGTAATAGTAAATTTAATCTCTTAGCTTAAAATTAAAACTAAAATAAAAGCTTAAAGATTTTTCATTTTTAAAAATTAATGTATCTTTGTATCGTGTATCTTTGGAGTTAGCTAAATGTGTTAGTTTTACTTTTATATGTGCAGACTATTTTTTCTCAATGACCAGCCTTCCTATCATTAGTTAAACAATTAAGTTTTAGTTATTTTGCGCAATTTTTAATTTATGTTCTCTTGTTCATTACCTTAACCTTTGAGCCATCAATTTGGAAACCAGTTTTGTAACTGTTCAGATGTATTTTATATATATATTTCATTTGTCACCTGAGGAAAATGAAGAAACAAATGTCATTTCATATTAGTAACTAGGTGAACAGATTATGATGCAAATATGTATAATTTCAGTTTTTTTTTTGTCTCTTGATTTTTATATTGAACTGTATACATTAGTGTGAAGCAATTTCTTGTTATGAAGAAAATTGATTAGAAGAAACATCCACATGGTCAGCTTACTTGGTAAACTATGAATAATAAACACAGAAAAAAAAAGTGAATGAGTAAAGAAAGATGTGAGTCATTTTGTATAGATGACTGGGGAAGGTGTGGATATAGAACTTCTATGACTGGTGTAGTCACAGTTTATGCTCCTATTCCACCTCCCCTGAATTTTATTTGTTCTCAGGTGTTGTCTGTGCTACTGGGAATTGAAAAAAAAAAATCTCACTTTTATTTGTTTTTTAAATTGCATCTGTAATAGTGTAATATATAATCATTGATTTTTGTTTTGTGTACAGATGCAGTGTTATAATTGTCTTTGTATAACTAAATTTTTGAATGCACAAAACACTTTCTCTTAGATAAGTGGATAGAAATTATTCATATCATTGGAAACTTTGGCTTTTAAAAGTATTGAGTTGACTATAGTTTTGTTTTAAATACCCCCTTACTTATTACAAAAAGAAAAAAAAACAAACTATAAAGGTTCATGAAACTTGTATTGATCCAAGTCTCTATATCTTTTTTTTCTCTCCAAATACAAAATAATTCAATGCAAATTGAATTTTGATAAACAAACCACTACCATAATTCTCTTTGTTTTGGTTTATTAAAATAGCTTTCATTTCTCTTTCATGTATATAATATGATCTTGTTACTTGTTCAGTTAAATTAAAAAGAAATTTTATTGAATTAGCAGTTCCTTCTGAAGAAATTAACTAAACGCCTGAATATAAGCCAAAAATAAACTACAAAGATCTGTTAGAAGGTAATGGTAATATCAGCAGTTTCTTTATAAAGAAATATTTGGCATTTATTGACTGAGCAGCTAGTACTGCTTTCAGTTGAAATTTATAAAATCTTTCTCTTAAAATGATACTTCAGGAAAATAGTTTTCACAAATCCAGTAACTGTTATCACTCTTTCCAGTACTGATGTGAGTTTCCTGTCTAAGTAGTGTGGAATGTCAGCATTTTGATTGTCATTATTATGTTTTGAGTTATATATGATATCCATTTTAGTTACTGCTATTGTTGAAAGTCCACCACTGATGTGGTTTCTGTTATTTGGTATAGTTCTTTGTTTGTGATTCTGTATTGCCAGTCCACAAGTTTCAAAGAAATGTGGTCTTCACCAAGATTTATAGGCTTCACTCACTCAGTTGTTTTTAACCATTGATCTTAGAAAGCAGTTGTAAACAGCTGGCAGTTTAGATATTTCTGAACAGGTTTGGCACCATACATGAAATCCATATGAAAGTCTTGACCTAATGAGGCTATTTAAGGACATGACTTGAGTTTTTAGGTCTAATGTTTTGGTTTTGTAGTAATTTGCAGTGTTGTAGAAAAACAACCTTGAGAACAGCTTATTCTATGTCCAATTGAATTCTCTGGCCAATTTCCTTTTCTCCTCTACATAAGAAACTAGTTGTCAAGGTTTTATTGACAACTCGGTCTATCTTACTCAACCTGCATTGTCAAGAGAAAAGAGGAAATATATTGAAAGGCTCCAAGAATTGACAGAGCAGCTACATCTACATGGACCTGGTGTTCCCACTTTGATATATACCGCTATACATGTGCATATATACTTAATCAAGTCTGGTAAAACTGGAGATTTACTGTACATTTCTAACATCATCATTTAAAGCAAAACTTATATTAACTGTCCAGCATCCTGGTCTTGTGGTCTGATTAGTTAATTCAAAATATATTTGTCATTGACAATCCTTTATTTTGAGGAAATTATTGACATAGTATATCAATATTAAGTTTGAATAATATAAATATTTGCAAGAGCAGTGTATAATAAATGGTTGGACAACTAATATATTTCCTTTGAAAGTTGGAAGGCAAGTTTTTATCACCAAGTAAACATGGGTTGTCATTTACAGAAAAGAGAAAATGTATTGAAAGGCTTCAAGAGTGGGTAGAGACTACATCTGCATGGATTTAGTATTCCAACCCTGTGATGAAAAACCAATAAAGTCTGATGCAATTGGGGTACTGTTAACTGCTGAAGGCTTTGTTGAAGTTGCATGACTTTGTTTATAGATTACAAGCACACACAGTGCTACCCAAAAGTTTAGAAAACTTCAGACATTAAATGGTTTCTTCAAAGAAAGACTAATTGATAGAAAATGAATTAGTACTGGATGTCATAGTGGCATGATTTCAAGAGATGTATGAATTTTCCAGTGAAACATGGTAAATGCTAGGTAATTGGACAGGTGGACAAATGATCACTATGGAGAATTAGAGGGCTAGAATGGCATAGCCTATGTGTGTGAGCAAATTACTAGTGAGGCAGACAATCTGAGCATCGGTGCAGGAATGATGAGGTGCATGTATCAGTGAGTCAGATCAAGGCTGGCAGCATGTCCAATAGGCAAATTCTCTGGCTCAGCAAGAACGTATAAAAAAGGTGAGTTCTTGAGTGGGCAGAAAGAATTTGTGCATTCAGCATAGTTAATGTCGGTGCATACTAAACCAGAATTTGTTGCAAGGGTGATTCCAGTATTTGTGCTACAGAATCCCAGGTTTCCTACTATAATCATTTTATTGAAATTCTCCAAATTTTAAAGTAGCATCTGTGTGTGTGCGCATAATTTTACAGGAATTTGAGAAGCTTATGAAATGTGGCAAACACCTGAAGAGAATACAATGGCTAAATTGTGAGGATAACAATCAAGATAAATATACAACTTCAAATGGGGGGGGGGTACACAACATTAGGAAAATAAATTTTTAAGTTTCCTAACTTTATTTCATTTCTCAGTGTTGCTTATAAATTAAAGCAAAGTTTTGGAAGGAATATTTATATTTTCTGAAGATCTGTTTCAGGTAAAAGTCTTGTGTTCACATTTGAAATTTTCTTATTACTATAAACATTTGTAGAAGATATACACATTAAATCCCTTTTATTTTAAACTTTGAAATTAATGTCAACCAACCTAGACATGTAGAAGTCCTAACTAATGAAAATATGCCTCCTAGCAGGAAACAAACCTGTATTCCCTTTCTTTACCATCAAGGAAATCACCTACCAATTAGGCCATAAGCATATTTGTTAGTCAGGATTTCTAGGTTGATTTTTAAATTCACTGTTTAAATTAACAGAAAACACATGTACGATACATACACATACATAGTCATGTTTTTTGTTGAGGCAAGACCAGGCTTAATCTGGCACAAAGCATGATAGGTCCTGCCTGACAGGATTTGTCATAATGATTTGAGGCAAAGTTTTATGAGGTCAAATACTCTCCCTGACACCCAACTCAAACACTCATGGTAGTCTATCAAGACACCATCTCTAGGAGGGTTATCATTTGAGATGCCATCATAGCTATATATATATATATATATATTGCTGGCTTCTGTAAAAACTCATCTGCACCATTGTAACCACTAAAAGCAATCTTTATAGTAATAAGAACTTAATGTTGGATTAAAATTATTTGAACTTGTGTTAGATTTATCTTTTGATGTCCTATCCATAAAGCATTTTCATGAACCTTGTGTATCTGTGTGTGATATATATATATATATTGTGTGTATTAATTGATGACAGAAGAATACTTCTCGTTTTCCTTTTTGCATGGTCATGTGTGATGTCATTAGCTGTGGTGTGATTTTCGCTTCCAACGTCTCGTATGCACGAGTTTAGTCATTGCTTGGAAATCTTCCATGCAAACAAATACAGACTATCATTATTGTTTTGTCCGTGTATTGGTTAATATATTCTAATGTAATTGTCATCTTTGATAATGGCTTATGTAAGCCAAAAGCTTAGATAGGATTAAAAAATATGTATCAATATGGTGATTTTCTTTCATCTTTTAATGATAATGTTATTAAGCTTATTAGATATGAAAAGAATTTACATAAAACAGACAAAACTTGTTTATATTATTTAATGAAACGTGCATCAATATATATATATATATATATATATATATATGTCTCTGGGGAAAAATGTATAACACTGAAAAGTTTTCTTGTGACACATTTCATCTTTTAGGATTTCATTGGACTAAATTTGTTATGTTGGTACAGCTACGCATGCACACAAATAAGGGCTGTTGGGATTTTCAAATTTTTTTACTCTAGCCAATTTTATCTGAAATTTTATCACAGTGTGGGATATCTACTAACAAAAGTGATGGAAAGAAAAAGAAAAGAATCTTAATGAAATTGGATAGATTAAAAAAAAAAAGTAAAATATTCCCAGCATTCCTCATTTGTGTGCTTGTGTAGTTGCACTAAAATAACAAATTTACTCTACTGAAGTCCTAAACTTTCAATTTTATCATACTTTTTCCCCAATATTGTTTTTGGGATATATAGTTTTAAGGTGTGCTATATTTATGGGATAATAATATCAGAGATAGTGTATGTAATTACAAAAATAAACATTGAAGTCAAAACTCAGAGGGTGTTCCATGCTAGATGCAATTGTCAGCCCTGATGATTGTGTCTTTAATGAAACAACCTGTCACCTCTGAGTGTTGACTTCAATCTTCACTTATATCAAATTTTGTGATTAGCAAAAGTAGACATACAATTTGTATTATTGACGTTATATGTTTGTATAATCAATACAATATGTTTGTGAATGTATACCTTTTGTATATATATTTTTAAAAAATTAGTTGAAGAAATGCTGTTTGTTCTGTAGTCACTCATTGGTGTGATGCAAATCATGAATCTTTTTCAATTGAATTTTAAAACCTGTCAGGTGTGATAATAAATATAAGTTGGAATGTCTGTACATTTTTAGCTGGAAACTTTTTCCAATGATGACTACTTTGTTAATAACTGGTTTTGTTTAAATACAATACAAAACAATTGTAGAGAATGTTTTTGAGAAAGTTTGTCTGAAGAGAATGTGAAAGTTCTTTCATTCAGATCTTACGCCAAATCTTTTAACATTCAACATCAACTCTCTTTAGAAAATATAAATATTCCTCAAGATTTGAGGCAATTCATAACAAAACTTGGTAAGTAAATCATGAGATTTAAATTTCAAAATATCTGCTGTCTGTATTAGGTTAATGCAGAAGTTTCCAGTACTACCTTTTGCATAAAGTTAGAGAAATCTTAGAAATGTCTGATGTTGACTCAGCACTTTGTGCATTGAGTCAATCATAGTGTGTTATTTATTAGGTTGAGTCATAATTTTCACTTTTTGTTTATTTTTTGTTATGTAGGGATAAAGTGTCACTGACGACACTTGAATTTGAACATAGATCGCCTGTGAACACACCATTATCAATTAAGTGTATCATATGACCATAAAGGAAACACATAAGTAGAAAGTATTGTGATGACTAATGATCTGCATTTCTATTCTATCCTCTATTACTATTCGGATCACCATTTCTACTCTATCCTCTATTACTATACGGACTGCTATTCTTTATACTATTTCACTATATGGATTACTATTCCAGCAAGTACTATTAGTGCAAAACTTATTTGAAGGCATCTGACACCAGTATTGTTCAACAGCATATTATAGTTGTATTTGCAATTACAAAGTCTCTACTACAACGAGCATATACAAAAGTGACAACGAGTATTCATTGTCATTACAAAAGTGGCAACAAGTGTCCGTTGACATCACAAAAGTTTTCAAAAACAAAGTACATAATCAGTTGGTACAAGGTCAGGTTAATATCGTTGGTTGGGTAGAACAGATTGATCAATTTACAATTTTTTTCCTGCACTGTTCTTTCTGAGTTCAGTCGTCATGGAGAACATCTTTCCTATTGATGAATGCAGGGTGTTTTTTTTTTTTTTTTTTTTTTTTTTTTTTCAACCAAATTTTTTTTTTTTTTTTAATCATTTCACCCCAAGCAAGGTAGGAGTGCCACAGATATGCAGGGGTTTACAGAGAGTAAAAGTGAGAGAAAAGACTGGTATATTATAGGGGATATTGAGAAAAGGATAAAAGACAAATGGGATCCAAGACAGCAGAAGATGGTGATTGACATTGTATGTAAATTTTTGAAAATTGTAGTTTTCAGGGAAGCAAGTAAATGGAAGGGAGTTTCACTGTTGGGAAGTGCAAGAAAAGAAACTGTCGGAGTAGAAGTGGCAGTTAAATTTAATTATTTGAACAATAAAAGGGAGGGGTCTAGATGCTAACCTAGTAGCATGCTTAAATTCAAGTAGTCAGGGCACAAAAGAAAAAGCTTGTCAGAGCAGTTGCCTTGGAAATATTTGTAGAAAAGACAGAGGGAAGTCACATCATGTCTGTGAGAAATTGACTGAAGTCAAGAGGTCAAGTCAGGATTGATTACATTGCAGATCCTTCTTTGGATTTTGTCAAGAACCTTGAGTTGAATAGCAGGAGCACCATACCAGATATGGCAACAGTATTCAATGCATGGCTGACTGGGAGATTTGTAAATTTACAAGATGGACTCTGACGAGAAAAACCTTCAGACATGAGACAATGAACCAACTTTCCTTGCAATAGATGCTGCTATTGATTCAATCTAGTTGTTCCACTTCAAGTCAGTTGAAAATGTGAGGTCAAGAAGATAGTGAAATGTGCTCCAGGAGTTGAGCCTCAGCCATGCTGATGGCAGGCAGGGAAGTCTCTCTATGATGGTTAAATGAGAGGAGTTTAGTTTTGGAGGCATTAAAATTCATGGGCATTTCCTGTCCCAGTTAACCACTGACTGGAGGTTCTTTTCAAGAGCAGTGACCAAGTTAACTTTGTCATTTCTGATGGATTTGCTATTGAGATATGAGTAAATCGTAGTGTCATCTGCATAAATGCCTACTTGGGAACTGATGACATCTGGAAGATCATTGATAAAGATTAGAAACAGGATAAAGCCTTGGGGGACACCCATGTTTGTGTAAAAGAATCTGGAAATGAGTCCATTCAGAATGACCTTCATTTCATAATTTGATAGGAATGATTCGATTAAATCAAACAATCGTCCTGTAATACTGTAGCACTGAAGCTTACATAGAAGACCAGCTTACACAGATAACCTGTATGCCAAACCCTGTCAAACACCTTCAAACTTTGCCGTTATTATCAAGACCTTTATATACATATTCAGTGATGGCTGTAAGCATGTCCGCAGTAGACCAAGGAAAATGGAATCCATAATGTTTGTCAGAGTCGCAAGAGGTAAGACACTTAACCATGTCAGCTTTGATTAAAGCTTTGAATACTTTGCCAAAAAACAATAGAAGACTAATAGGATAGTAGTTAGAGGGTCAGAATGTTCTCCAGAGTTCTTAAAAACAGGAACTACAGAAGATGACTTCCAACAAGCTGGAAAGTGGGAAGTAGTGAGGCAATAGTTGTAGAGTTTGGAGAGAACTGGGGCCAACTTGGGGGCACATTTCCTATCACCTCTGCTTGCATTATAGGAGTCTAATTTAGAAATGATGTCCAGGGTTATACACATATAACTCAGTTCTAGGGAGGAAAATCAGGTGTGGGTACTCCAAATGAGTCGAGTGTTGAGTTGGAAGAGAATTTCTGAGCAAAGCATTTCAGCCTTATCTGCTGTGGATGTCAGGATTTCAAATTGATTAAATAGAGCAGGTATTGAGGATTTGCTGTTCAGCACACTCTTACAGAGCCACTAATAATCTTTAGAACCAAACTTATGTGATACTATATGTTGTTTCATTCTATTAGCAAATGGTAACTTCACTTCATTGAGGACATGCTTGTACTCATTACAAGCAGCGATTTAGTGTTTCATTGTGTTTTAAGAACTCTAAAAGAATAATACCCCAACAATTGTACCACACACACATTACTTTTTTTCTATAGCGCTCAATTTTTGGAGATTTATTCTTGCCAATTCATTGCTTTTTGTGCTGAACATTGTCATGTGTTATTTTTATCCAAATTTATTCTTAAATGACACCTGTGATTATTAGTTAGAATGATACATTTTTTTTATTACAATTGTTTCTTAAAAATATAAATGACTTACTACTCAACCTAGTACAAGTCTTATGAAAATGGGGAAAATGCTATAGAAAAATGTGCCACCCACCTTTTTTTTGTTTTGCCTGATACAAAAATGTCAGTTTAGTACAACATAGTCACTGAAAATAATAAAAAAAAAATTCCAATCAAAGAAAATTATGATTATATGCAGGACAATTTACTAGAAGTGGTGGGAGTGCTTCCCTGTTTGGTGATACCAGAAATGGAATATTTTATTACAAATTGCATGAACCTGGATAAGCCATACATTATAGTGAGTAATTAAGAAGAAAAGACGTTTTTCTAAGTAAAGAAGTCATTTTTGTCGCATGACAACATCTGTATATGATGTAGCATTTACTCATGAATTGGGATGGACAGTTCTTTCTGATTCAACATATTCTTCGGGCTGTCTTATTTTAATCTTTGCCACACTACTTAAATGGTCAGCAGGTCCAACAGGTTCAAGATGTCATAGAATTCATTGGATCAAACCCAGAATTATTCTTTTATGATGAAATACACACTTTACCCAAAAGTGGTTAAGCTCAGGTAAAGCTATGGAAAATATTTTGATGATTGAATAATGTGATAGACATTTGTGGTTTTGAGTACAGCTGAATTCCTGCTAAGCTATATCTAGTTCATTCTTATTCTGGTGTGTTTGTTTCCTGGTTTTCACAGCTTGGACAAATTTATTGGAATTTGTTCCTGCTGTGTTGGACATTTATGCCTAGAGAGGAAATTAAAATTGTTGATTTCCAAAGGGAAAATAACTAATATTTCCAGTCATATATAAATGGAATAAAAACAAAGTACACTCACACACACACACACACACACACATATATATATATATATATATATATATATATATATATGACCTAACACCTATACATGTTAATTAAATGATTAGACAGAAACATGGTTGGATCAAAAGAGACAACAGTTCAAGTATAATATATAAATAGTATTTTCTGTTGTACATGTCTGCCTAGATAATTAAAAACTTGGAAATACGGTCATGTTTTATTATCATTTTTAATGTAAAAATTATATGTGAACATTTTACAATAAATTTTTTTTTTTTTTTTGAATGCGTCATCAATACCTGTACAGGGTAAAATGTTATATATTCTGGTAATTATAAAGTTTATCTATTCATATTAACATGTTAACAATAGTCACAATGGAGTAATTGATAGTGACTTGGATTGAGGAATTGGAGATCTGGGTTCAAATTCCAGTCGAGCTTGTTATATTCACTTACATATAAATACCCTTGGGAAATGTATGTAGCCATCTCTTCTCCCCCACCAGCTATGGATAAATAACAGGGTAGAATGGGTCCTATAGCCTATATCAGGAGGGGGATAACTCTCAATTAAAAACCTCCAATTATGAGTAATAGTAGGGCAGATCGGTTTATTTGGCCTTGAATGGCAACTAGTCTAGGAGAAGGCCAAAAACTGTATGTAACCCTAACAAAGCATATACTATACAGCTAATGAAAGGATTGCAGAGTTTACAATGACTCTATGATCCTGTCTGTGGTTAGTCTTGATTGTTTGATTGCCAACAGAAAATCTTAGATCTCAGACATCAAAACTTCTAATGCGTACAAAAAGAAAAAAGAATTTGTAAGCTTATTTTTACTATATTTTATACTTATTATGGATTTTCTTTATATTGTTACTAAGAATTTCTCCTAATTAGCTGTGGAGAATAATTATCTAAAAATGAATTCTGTCTTGTTATATTTGAATATTGTCTTGGATCCATTCTATTTGTCATTTTCTCTTTTACTTTCTCACCACTGAAGGAATTTTTTTTTTAATCATTGATAAAGTCTGTGTGGTTTTCTGAGTTCAATCAAACTTTACATGCTGGTCAAAATTTTCAAAATTTGTTTTGGTTTTGACCAAGGATTCTTACTATTCAACATTTTCTCAGTAATTTGTATTTTATTTTAATATTTTTAGAATGCTTATCCAGCACAAAGCCCAAGAGTCACTCAAAGTAGAGGGTTACAGAGTAAGAGGCACAGTTTACAGTGATATGTGGAGAAGATAATAGCTAACCCTAGACTTGAACAGGTTAAGATTACAGTAATCATGGAAGCATCCTCTTGGGATTCAATTCTGGGAAGAAGCTGCTTGAGTGGAAGTTACATCTCACAAAGGGAATGAGGGTGGTTTGCTACAATGTGCATGTCATGGTGGTTCTTACCCATGATGGTTAGAATTGGTGGAACTAAAGAATGTAATTCGTCTGAACATTTTCCATGGAAATAGCTATAAAGCAGTGAGAGGCTTGTGATGTTTCATCTATGGTTAAAAATAATTCATCACCTACAAGGAGGCAGAGATGCTTTTGGGCTCTATTTAGTAAGAGTTAAAGTGAAGACTGGACAACAGTACTTCATTTTTGGTCTAATCTGGCTCTTGCAAAGTTAGTGGATAGGTACTTACTGGATGTTGGTTGGTTGATTTTGTTTAGCAGCATGTCAATCTCTATGGGTTATTTAATGCTGAAATCTAAATATTTTTTATGCAATTTTATGACTTCAACTAAATATATTTTGTACATAATGTCAAGGCAAATGTGTACTTTTCTTAATTAGATATATAGTTTTTAGATAAAATGTATTATTAGTAATTTTAAAAAACCTGTATTACTGGTAATTTTACTACAAAAATGTATTTTAATATTCTTTAGTGTTGTATTGATTGTCATTTTGTGATAAACATGTATTGTAGGTCATTTTATTACAAAATGTATTGATAATTCTACTATAAAATGTATTGTTGGTAATAATTTTTTTTTTTTTAATAAAAATGTATTGCTGGTAATTTGACTACAAAAATATATTGTTGGTAATCTTTTTTTATAAAAATGTATTGCTGGTATTTTTACTATAAAAAAAAAAGAAGTCATTTTGATTTTATCTGTCAGTTTACTATTTTCCCATAGCTGGTACCCTAACAGGTGCTACTACTCCAGGTCAGAGTGGACGTGAGAACAGCGATTAAAAGGTGGTTCCACACTACTCAAAACCTCCAATCTCCCAATCAGAGGCCTTGTTGCCGGATGTAGTTTGTCAAACCCAGGACTATACTTACTGTAACCAAACGGGGAACCTACCATTTTTTTCAGTTTATGAATATACTTAGAAATTACTTTCCAAAATTCTCATTTTGTTTATATAAGAACTGAGTATACATGAAAAACCTAAGTTCTTATTTTTATGTATCATTTTACCTAATAGGAATAAACTTTCTTCCTTAGGTTAAAGCAAATTTGCATAAAACTGAATAATTAGGAAAAAAAATATCTAAAAGTACCAAATAAAAATGGATTAATATTATTAAAATTTATTAAATGGAGCATTGTCAGTTATTAATAATTTTTAATTAGGATTAATTTATCTTAACATTTGAACTCGTATCCTCATAGTATTTTGGCTGTTATTACCTCCAAGCTTATTGAAGTGAATTTTGAGCTCAGTAATCTTGAAATTTTGAACTTTCACAGAGTTCATTATTCTCATTCAAATTTATGTTTTAGAGGACCTTTCATAACAGTTGATACACTCCAATCTATTCAAACTTGGGTTACTTGTCTGTTTCTTCTAATGAATCAGAGTATTACTTTGATGCAAACTAACCCAGGGATTGAACACTAAACAGCGATGGAACCAGAAGTCTTAATCAATGAAAGTATGAGGAAAAGGGAAAACATAACACATTAAGGAGCAAGTCCAACAAAAGAACAGGAATTAATAAAGCAGAAGATAAATGATTGACATTGCATTTAAATTTTTGAGAATCAAACTTGACTGGAAAGCAAGAGACCAGAAGAGTTCCACAAATGATAAGTGCGAGAAAAGAAACTGTTAGCATAGAACTTGTGGTTCAACTGTAAAATGATGAAACCTAGCTTGGCAGAATTAGAGATTAGGAGAGATAACAAAAAACAACTTTTCTAAGAGCTAAAAATTCAGGAAATTGTGACAAGCCATTATCACCCATATCTCGAAGAGACATGACACATAGAAAAGGATCTGCATTTAGTGTGACTTGACCCTCTAAAATTATTTCTTGTACAAATGACTTTGGTCATCTTGAATTTCATTTCTATTCATTTCCTATGTTGTTCTGCCTTGGAACGGTTCCATCTGGTTAGAGAATTTATTTTATAATTGATGTTTCATCCAGCGTCTCTGAATTAGGTTTTTCCCTAACCAGGGTGTGCCTTGCTCTTGGGCAACTGTTTATACACTTATGAAATTAATCAATATTCAGATAGTTAAACCAGGTAGAATTAGTTACAGTTCTCTACATCTAAAAGAGTGTGTTTCAATATTTGTGCCAGTTTTTGATGGCATTTTTCCAATTGTTTCTATTGGTGTATCATGTCAGGTTTATGCCAATTTGATAATTTAGGTTAGAATTTTTAAAGAGAAATTATATGCTTTTCCATTCAGATTAGTATACTTGGTAACCTTCTTGGGATTTTGAAGTGAATACTTTATTCAATCCATGTGCATAGATTGCTTCACCCCCATCTCCACATTTCTAAAGTGAAGGACTATTTTGATTATAAGTCTGTAGCCTGAGATATAACTGTTAGCTGAATTCAGATTTGAAATATTTACTGTATAATATTAAATCCATGTGGTTAATATTCACCATTGAAAGTCTTGAGGACTTTTCATGGGTTATCAACCCTTTATTGGTTATTTAAAGATAATTTTTTATCTAATATATATATATATATATATATATATATAATTTTTTGGTGAGTGAATATTGCACTAATAATTTTTTTTAGATAGCAATGATATTAAACTATAGCTAAGAGGAGTGATGGATTCATGCTTTTCTCAAGGATATTTGCTCATAAGTAAATGTAACAAACTTGACTGAATTATGAACTGAGTTTTCTGATTTCTCATTCCAGGCTGTTAACAAATCTGTCCAATATTTTTTTTCATCCTTATGATATGCACTTAATCATGTTGTGTTGTTATATATATATATATATATATATATATATATATATATATATATTAAATAAATCACATTTTCATTTGTTTTTATAACACTATTTTGGTCAGTACAGCACTATTCTTCATCAGGTAGTTCTTAATACAAACTTGTTTTCTCTCTTGTTATGACACTATATTTTGTATTATAGGTTCCTTTTTAACAGGATTACAAGTCAAATCTCTCAAAATATGACACTGTGTTTCTCCTTCACTAAATTGATATAGTTTTTTCTTGCCTAACTTATGGAGTGACCATAGAACAAGTTAAAAGTATCTTTATCTGTAGAGCATTCCAGAGTTTGAAATTAGAGACCTTAAATTTATCTTTATTTCCATAGTGGTTCGAATGTGGTGTTTATATGCTGTGCTTAATGATTTTACTATAGACTCCTAGTTTTAAACATGGGTTTATTCTTTTAGATTTCATGTTTTCCTACCAAATAACAGAACCACATCAGTTGAAAACTTTCAACAACAGCAACAACTAAAATTGATAAAACATGTAACTCTGAGAAAATGACATAATCACAATATTGACTCTTTCAAACAAAAGGTTAGGATAGAAGCTCCCATTGATATTAGGTTGGTGCAAAAATAATGACGTAATATTGTCGTTTTTTGACGTTAAAAAATACATCAAAAAACATTATTATGTCATTATTTTTGCACCAACCTAATACTAGAAAGTGTGATAACAGCTACTGGACTTGAGAAACCTATTTTGCCAAAGTGTTAGAAAAATATCTTAAATAATGGCTGTCAGCATTTCAACAATATTTGACAATCTCAAGAAAATTGGCAAGCTGAAGAATCCCTATAAAGGGATTCCACATGAACTTGGTAACAGTCAGTGTTTGATGTTTTGAAATGTGTTTATCTGCAAAATTCAAGTGACTCAATTCTTGATCGAACAGTGACTTGTAATGAGAAATGGATTCTTCATGATAATTGTCATCAATTGGCTCAATGGCTTGATCCTTGATAAATAACCGAAAGACTTTCCAAAAATGACATGGCACGAACAGAAGATTATAGTTACTGTCTAGTGGTCTGCTATTTGCATTATCCATTTCAGCTTTCTGGTATCTCACCAGTGTATCACTGTCAAAGTTTACTGCCAGCATGTGAATGAAAATGTATATTTAGTTAAGCAAAATGTGACCAGCGCTGGTTAATCAATGTGGTTCAATTCTACTTCATAGCAATGCTTGGCCACATGCTGCCAGAATGATACTGTAGAAGCTCACTGACTTGGGAAAGTCTTTGCCACAACTGCCATATTCTCTTGCCCACTGACTACTACTTTCTCAAACATTTTGACAATTTTATGTCTGAAATACCTAATATTATTACTATTATCATTAGAGATAACAGATACTACACACTGATCCCAGCCTGATAGCCAGGGAGTGAAGAAAAGCATTACTCAAGTTGTACTTGCTGTTCAGTCAATGAGTCCCAAATGTTTTCTTGTAATATTACCATTAACATTTTCTGTTGCTTTTTTTTCTAAATCCTTTGTTTAAAGTTTTGCCATTTTCTAGATAAGTCAAATTTGTTGTTTTGTTTTTTTTTCTTCTTGGTATTGGCTTTGGTGACCACATAATATACCCAGCTTAAAAATACTTTAGATGACTCCCATGATTGTGTTACTTCCCTTTCAAGAAACCAACTGAGTTAAGACCCTAAATTCTACTTGGTCAATGTATGCATCACTGATGCTTGATTTAAAGGGAAAAATAATTAAAAAGATCTCTTTGTTTGTGTGATGCAGACACATTATACTAATGTGTCTGGATTTATTATCTAGTGTCAGGTAATTATTTAATGTGACTCAATTTGGACTTCCCACCTCCTTTTTCAAAATGTGATAGGAACTTATAGACCAAGGTCACTTGAAAGATTATATTTAGCACTGATGAATAATTATAATGTAATTTGGTTGAAAATAACTGATGATTGGTTAGCAGATTTGAATGAAGGTTGAAGGAGTTATTATTTTGAATATGACTTGATGATGTGACTTGACTTAGGGTGGGGACTTGACATAGGGTGGAGAAAATTAAGAGCTGCTTATCTTCTTTGCTTTCTAGATTGTGTTGACTTGGGTGGACAGAAAATTGAATCAACTGAACCTTTGTGAACTTTAAGTAGTTTTTAGTACAGTTATGTAAACTGGTGAGAAATATTGTCAATTTTAACTCTGTGTGTGTGCGCGTATATATATATATATATATATATATAATAAAATCATCCTAAGAAAGGTGATAATGCCAATAAGATGCAAGGGGTTACTGGGAGTTGAAGAGAATGAGAAGATTCTAGTGAGGAGAAAAGACAATGAAAGAACAAGATTCAGGAAGACAGAACGTTGCTTAGAGAAAACTGAAATATATGCAGGAATTTTATTTTTATAATAAATAACATATAGGTTTATTCTTTTAGTTTTCATATAGTTCATATAATGTTTGATAATTATTAAAAAGCATTTTTTTTTTTTTTTTTTTTTTTTTTAAATTTGGCAGTCATTACTTTTTAGTGTGTAAGAATTTATTCTAATAAATTTCTCCAATGATAGCTGATGGGATGTTTTGGAATTTTGTCAAAAAAAAAATGTGGCTAAAATAGAATTGTTTTATGTTCGGCAGAAGGATGCCCATAAACATGAAAATGGAGAAAAACTCAGACAGTATGTCATTGTTATTAAATACATTGTTGGTTAATAATTATTTGTACCAAAAAAAAACAAAAACAAAAAAGAAAACCCAAAAACGATAAAACCTGAATTTAAGACAAAAATTTGAATTTCAGCTGACAGGAATCCACTTTTTTCTGCACTGTTCCCTTGTCAGATATTTAAACAAAATATCTTGTCATTGACATGCCAAAATAATTGACCAATAATTGAATGGGTGAGGGCCCATTTGGTCAGATGTATTCTCTAAATTTGGCAGTAAAAAGCTGTTTGAATTTTGGGGATGAGCAATTATCATTATTTACATTATCAGTAGTTGAAATAAAATGTTTAGTTAAAAAATTTCCTGAAGATTACCCAGATTGACACACAATACAATTTTTTTTTTATTTGTTCATTAAAAAGAGAATTTTATTCATAACATTTTCTGAATTGACAGAACATCACTACTATTATACTTTCAAGTTATTATTAATTAAAACTCATGAATTGAGATTGTTTTTTTTTTAAAATTTGGATACAGGAGAAAATATAATTTTTATAAACAGGAAACCAAGCTTTATTTAGTTTAACTCTTGTTTGATTAATTTTCTTTTCCTATGTTACACATTTAACATGATTATTTATACAAAGTTAAGATATGATTTACAAATCTATACATGAGACTAATAGTGCGTAATAAGATTAGATATGTTTGCCTATTGCCAGGTTTACAGTCCTTCCCGCTCTTTTGAACTGGTGTAGAGGCTTATCACTTGTTTCATGTTTAGGATTGGTTTTCTGGTTCCTTCTAAAGTCTATTTCAACTCTATACTTCTAATGTCTCTGCCTGAACTTTATTTACTAATTATTTTATTTTTTTAATTTTATTTTTGTTCCCCTTAATAGGAGTAGATAGATTTGCCTATCATTCAATTCACACACCTCCCTGGTCTTTTGAACAGGAATAGAGGTTTATCCATTGTTCCCTGTTTAGGACAGGGTTTTCAGGTTCCTTCTAACTCATTTCATTCTCTTTCACTCTCTTGTACTGAATATGATGATAAACTACATCTAGCAGCAGTGTCTCTGATTGGGAGATTGGAGGTTTTGAGGATCATGGAACCACCTCTTAATTGCTATTCTTCCCAGGTTCGCCCTGAACCAGGATGGTAACACTTGTTAGGGCCCCAGCCAAGAGCAAATAGTACCCCCCCACCGAAACAGAAACAAAACTTTATGAAAGTATAAAAATACATTTTTATAGTAAAAATACCAGCAATACATCCACCAACATGAAAGAACTCTTTCATGACATTAATTCTCTACATACAATATGTGAAAGGTTGTGCAATACCCTGCCCTCGTCATCCACTAACCAGAGGAGGTAACGCAGTTTCAGTGGCTAAGGCAGTACTGCCACCTCTGGTGCCACTAGCAGCTTTTGCTACTAGACAGGGTATTGTTTTTGTATATGTCAGTCTCTTGCAATTTATTTTTACAATTGCAGTTGAAATTTTCAATGTTGTGTTAAAATACATAACGCCTTCGTAAATGACCGTTATTAATGACATAGAATGGAAGGATTGTGTTGTGAGCATGGTTTTATTTAACTTTATTTATTCTGGTCTTCACCAGATCCAAATTGATGCCTGTTGAGGTGTGGTCTGGAGACGATGTGAAGCATGCTCTAGGTTCTGGCCATTGATGCCCATCTTTCATATAATATCCTTCAATTTCTTAAAGAAATCAAACTGTATTACAAAATATAACTTCAACAAAACTACAATATAAAACCTGCATATCACTGCCCCATGTAATCACATCCACCCAAACACATATATGCACAAAAGCTGTGTATTATCTACTATGTATTTAATTATGAAAGGAGAATAACATATATTTTTATTACTTCAAAGCTCCCAAGGAAATTAAATTTCAGCATTAAATGACCCATAAAGTGTTGATATGCAGTAAAACAATCAAATCAAATCTTTCACCCTCAGTAGTATCTCAGTGGTATTATTGCCTTGCTTGGAGTGACTCCCCCACCAAAAAAAAAAATTGGCAAGATAGAAAAAAAAAAAACAAATCTATGTAGCAATTTTTGTCACTAGAAGGAACTTCTTCAGATCAATAATAGTTTTATGCATGCAGTCCTTACACAAGTGTGAAGGAAGAAATACAATAAATGTGAGTTTCAATTTTACGCACTGAAAACACTAAATATACAGGATTGTTTAGCTTTAAATTTAATTTAAATTTTTAACTTTGACTTTCACTGTATTTAGATGCATAACCTTAGCTATAGAAAACTGAATGAGGTTATGTATCTATATATACCAGATGTTAAAAAGCTAAGCATCCATGTATCTATGCCCTTTTCAATTTAAAATTGTAGCCAGCATTTGTTGTACTTTTCTCCCCCCGCCCCATTCAATATATGTAAGACTGACACCATTAATAAAAATGATATTAATTCAAAGAATTCTGTTTCAGGGATTGAAACATGTTCTATAAAAGTTTTTTTTTTTTCATTTTGTCGTTCAACCACAAAATTAAATGTAAATTACTTTGGCTTTTGCTGCCTTTGTCGGCCATTCAACTCATTTGAGCAGAGGGTCCATTTTTTTTTCTTCTTTATCCTTTTGATAAAGTCAGAAAACAAATGTTTTACTCAGTTATATTCTGTTATGAATGACCAATTCCAGTTTTGATTCATTGAATTCTTTGAGAAATTTCTTTTACATCTTGAAATTGTTGGGATGGTTGACCAGACAAGTAATCTGGCATTGTCTAAAACAAAAGATAGTTTGAAATTGACAGGTCTTGAAAATTTGTTACATTTTATCTCTGTAGTTCCTTCATAACTGTTTGCAGCATCATATTTGCAACATGAGGAGATGCATTTCAACAAAGTCACTGGTTCACTTCCTTGCCCAATAAAAGTTCTTTTTCTCTTCAAAGAAGCCAGCTTCCCTCTAATCTTTTCACAAGTTCACATATTTATTGTTTTGTATTTGCATTTTCAAATGTTTCTCCAGTTTTCAAGCTCTGACATATTATAGAAGGGCTTACAACCATATCACATTGAAACACCAGTTCTCTCAAAATCACCAAAGTTAAGTAATGTCAAACCTGGTCAGTACCTAGATGAGTGACTGCTTGGTTATACCAGGTGCTGCAAGCTTGGATATGCATGTGGTGTAAGGGATAATGGCTCCGAGTTGGAAATTGGAAAGCTGAGTTCCAATTCCAATCAGATATGTTATACAGTGTAACCCGGATATAAGAGAGTTGCCGGGACCGGAGAAGAAGTCTCTTATATCCGGGTTTCTCTTCTATCCGTGTTTGGTCTATTTTGTTTAGGTAAGTATGGGAACATTTCATATAATGCTTTTTACGTACAGAACACTAGTTTATTTAACAGTTATAGACATAAAAAACAGACAAAAATACATTTTCAATCAGTTTTCAAAATAATTCAATCAAAAATTACTTTTTCTTAAAGTCAGTCATTTTTGGTTGTACAGAAATCTCTTTGTTAACATCATGAACACTTTCATACAATCCATAAATCATTTTCAATGTGCCATCAGGATTACTGCTTTTTGCTTCAAAGTAGGCTGTCAGAGTTTCAAGTGCATTCAATGCAGCCAGAGAATTTGGCACTGGTTTGTCACTTTCAGAAACTTCAGAACTTACGCTTTCAGCATCATCATCTTCATCAAAATCTTGATCATCCGATTTTATACCACGTGTGATGTCCGTGTCAGTCAGTTCTCCATAACATTGTGTACGGTCGTCGAAGCTGATAAATTCGTCAAAATCTGTTTGCTCCATGCCTGATGGTGGAGAAACTTGATCATTTTCAGCCTGTGATTCAATGACAAAGCCGGCCTTTTTAAAACAATTTTGAATTGTTGACGGTTTGACCATGAAAAGTGCTCGCTTCATCATGTGCATGGCCTTCAAAACAGTTATCTGCTTGGCCACCTCGGACAGGGGCATGGGTGGTGTAGCATCGATCGCTGCGATTTGCATTCGAACAAGTTCCTGACAATAATACGCTTTGAATGAATGAATGATGCCTTGATCCAAAGGTTGAATGAGACTGGTGGTGTTTGGTGGCATGTACGACAATTTGATGTTTGACAGATTTGTACCCGGCAGTAAGTTATGACAAGTTGCATTGTCCAAAAACAATGAGCAATCATTTTTCCATCAAGCATTTTCATAACGTCAGTAAACAGCTGACTAGTCATCCAGGCTTTATGCTTAGCAAAGTAAGAAAATGGCAGAGATTTGATATTTTTAAAGCAGCGTGGTTTTGCCGACTTACCAACAACTACAGCTTGCTTTTCACTGCCGTCTGTTTGTGAACTGAAGCATCGTGAGTCTGTCTTTGGGAACTTTTGTCCCATTTGACTGTTTGTTGCCGGCAAATCACAAAGATCCAGACGGCATGGCTTTGTAGAAAATTCCTGTTTCATCACAGTTCCAAACATCTTTTGGATCATATCCATGAAAAAGTTGTGGCAAAACATTTGTCACCCATTTGTTGGCAGAACCGTGATCTGCTGACGTTGATTCACCGTGAAATTTTTGGAACGAAACGTTATTGGCCTGCTTCCAGTGCATGAGCCAGCCATTGCTCGGTTCAAAATCAACTTCAAGATTTATGGCCAGTTGTGATGCTGTCTGCCTGATGATGTGATTGGTGACGGTAGCTCCATGAGCACATGCTTGCGTAAACCATTGTGTAAGCACTTCGTTAACGTCCTTGTGCACGGATTGTCGCTTTCGTTTGCGATTAGTGTTTCCAGTCATTTGCATGCAAGATCTGAGATCGTCTTCTTTCTGGAGAATTTTTGCTGCGATTCCTTACTTTTTGGCTGCAGCGGCCAGTTTGAGTTTCTTCACTTTGACATTGTCGATGAGCTCCAACTGTTCAGAAATGCTCAGAGTTTTTTGTTGAGACGCCGACATCACTAATTGCAATGATGGCAAGCAAACAGTTTTCAGTGGCAAAATTAACAAACAGACAAACTTCTGACTCAACAGAACAGTGGGTAAAGTGAAAGTGCTGTCCACTAAATGCAACGACAAGCAAAATTGGCAAAAAAGCAGGCGGCACTACCCTTAGACACACAAAGCAAAATCATAAGGTAGAGGGTGTCTCCTACAGACACAGATTGGACACACCGTGTCTCTAGACTAGTCAAGATTAAGTCATTGAACTTCACTCTCTCTCTAACTGACCTCTGTTTGACATTACACTGTCACTCAAAACGAACTCTCTTATATCGGGGAGGATGGGACCAGAGAAAATATCTCTGATATCCGGGTCTCTTATATCTGGGTCTAATTTATATACAATAACACAGGCTCTAATTTGGGACCAGAGAAATCTCTCTTATATCCGGATTTCTCTTATATCAGGGTCTCTTATATCCGGGTTACACTGTATTCACTTACACACAAATATGCCCCCAGCAAGGGTATTAATTAATTAGTAGGACTTGTATCAGTAAATTGTTATCTCCAAAAAATTCTTACAATCTAAAAATATTTTGTCTTAAGTAACCTGTAAAAGGTTGAAACTGTAAAAAAAAACAACCCCCCCCCAAAAAAAAGAACAAATCCATTAATCAATCAACTGACATTTTTAGAGTGTTCTCTGTTTAGTATCTCCTTTTAAACTGTTGATCAGATAAAGTGGGTTGCAGAAAGTGAAAAAAATTGATATTCTGGCAGTGATAAATTTATAGAATATGCCACATGGATAAGGATTTCTAACACTACTTATGTAGATTTGTCGACTTGTAAAAAAAAAAAAATACTGAATATTTTTTCAGGAAATAATTTTTGTAGGATCACATTTATTAGACATTCCTTAAGGTGTTACACTTAAATTGATTTTTTTTTTTTTTGTATAAGAGGTGGTGGTGGCCTGCCTATAATATCATCACCCAACTTTTAACAGTTAAGATCTGGGTGTTTTGTGTATGAAAACCCTTTTTTATTACAAAAGATTTTTTAAATAAAGAACAAATATATATATATATATATATATATATATATATATATATATGATGTCAACGCATACTCGTCAATTCTGTAATGCTCGTTGTAGTAGAGACTTTGTAATCACAGATAAAACTTTAATATACTGTTAAACAATACATTTTTGAATAATCTCACACTAATAGTACTTGCTTAAAAAAAAAGTTTTAAAAAATTCATCAAATAAAAATATGCAGATATCAATAATGTAAGCATAGTTTAAAATTTGTAACTAACAACTTAGTCTCCAAATCAATCAATATTTTTCAATTCTGACAAATGTTGTGGATTGAGGAAAGACTAATATTGAATGTTAATCTACAAAAATTATTCTTATTCTCCTGCCACACAGTACTATTTTTTATTTTTATTTTTATTTTTTCAGTGGACCATGCTGGACTTCTCATTCCAACTCTATGATCATCTGTTGTTTTATGCTTACTGCTTGATGGCCATTGCATGCAGCAAATGTCCAGAATTTTTTTTCTATTCTAATAGGTCATTCAGACAATTTGTCATGTTTCTTCATGTTTATATATTGTGCCATATGTTCCTTTCTAAGCTTTGAAGTCTTTTAGAACATTCAATTGTTCTTTAGCTCAAAATCTTTAAACTTTCCCAACACATGCTTGCACCTACTGCATCTTTGCCATATGCTTCAGTGATTCACTACCTCATTTTGCTTGCACTTTTCTCGAAAAGTAAATGTTTTCAAATGTACCTTTTCTATAAATACTTTCATGGTAATTGTTCTGATAAACACCTGCTATACCATTTAAGTTGTAGTAAACTACCCACATTCCTCTCTGTATTCCATCGGTGAGAAGTTCCACTCGAACAGCCTCTTTCCATGAACCACTGACCTGTGGAACAGACTCTCAAGTGGAACTTTCCCTGACCACTACGATCTTAACCTGTTCAAGTTTAGAGTTAACAGTTATCTCCCCTTCCTAATCCATATAAACTACCTTTAATCTACAGTATAATTGCTTAACTATGAAGTCATCACAAGTTTTTTTTTTTTTTTTTTTTTTTTTTTTTTGTGACTATAATTTTGTATATAGTTTCACTTTCACTCAGACTATTTCTTTTTGTTAAGTGAGGAAGATGCTATATTTTTTCTCTTTCTTTTATAGAACAGTTAAAGACTTTTTCACTGATCATGTAATCTCAATTCTTTTATCTGTTATTGTTTAACCTTCTGTATTTGGTAGTTGGTTAGCTTTAGTGTTTCTTCTTTTGATCTATTTAGTTCATTTTTTTTTTTTTTTCAAAATGTCTAGCACGTCTACTTTTGTTAAGCAAACTGAACAATCTTCAAATGTATTGCCAATGAGAATCTATTGTATTTTACAAATATTTTATCCAAATATAGATGTCTACCTGATACACATTTTTATTTCAAAAGATAAACTTTATTTTTTATTTATTTATTTTACTCTTTTGTACACTAACCAAGATAATACTGGGGTTAGAATATTGATTTAGGCCCAAAGGTGATAAAAACAATCATGTTCATCAAACTAATAAATTGTCCCCATAAAGAAAATGATTTGTATAAACATGAAACTTATAAAGCTAGTTTTTAGATTAAATTATTTTTGTTGATTAATTTTCTCTTCTTTCACAAACATTTAATATCATCAATCATCATTAACTATACAAAGCTGACTAGAAGGTATACTAATTTATATATCAGACTAATAGTAGGTAATCAAATGACAGAATTGAGGACACATGACCAAGTGGATAAAAGCATTGGTTGGATCCAGTGACTTAACCCAAACAGTTGTGAGTTCATTATCTGGCTACTGCAGTGGTGAACAAAAACTTAGAGAGTTGAGTTAAAGGAAGATAACTGAGACATCCGGAAGAGGCATGGCATGTGGAACTAGAACAGTCTACCCTTGTGGATGAAATAAAGGATTTAGTTCAAAATTTCAATCACCTGAAGAAGGCTGGAGCATACAATGTCTGAAATGTTGTGAATAATAGACAGAACTGAAAAACTTGTTTTGTCCCCCAGAATGAACTTTTCCAACTAATTGATTTATCAATAGTTGGCCTTACATTGTGGGTGTTGGGGGGAAGGGTAAAAAACCAATTATAGTTATAATTTTATATAAAAAACATTGACGATTCAGGGATGCTCTGCTTTAAATTTTGATTTTTAGAATTTATGCAGTCCCAAATGTTTAACTTAGCTGATTTTATTCAGCTTCCTATCACATTCTGTGGTGGAGAATTATCTTGGAGGGCCAGTTATGTAACCTAAATTTGCACATAAGATGATCAAATTGTGAGCGAGGAAAACTATGAGCATTGGCGCTGGAATGATACCGAGCCAGACCAAGTTTGGTAGCATGTGCAAGATGCTAATTTTCAGGCTTGACAAAATGAATAAAGGAGGCAAGTGTTCATTGGTACGGAAGTAAGCGATTGCGCTCAATGCATGCTAAACCAGTCCTTTGCGAGTGTTGTTCCAGTGCTACAGAACAACTGTTTCCTGCTACAGTCTATTTCAGCACCATTAAAAACACAAAGGTATGCATAAGCAGAGATATTATAAAGCCATTTACTGGCAAGGGAGACATGGTAGCATGGCTATAAAAGGTCAGTCTGGTGGTGAGACTTCAGCTAGTAGATGATGTGGAGAGTCTGCTGTCATTGTATCTGGAGGTGGACACACTGGCACTCTACATGGAAATGGATGAAGACAACCAAAGGGATATACATCAGATAGAGACCTGGTTGAAGGAGATGTTCACCCTACAGGAAGCTGACTGTGGTCAGGTGGGCTAGTGAGCAGGTGGATATTTGCACAGACAGAATCAGGTAGTTGCTTGGTTTGGCTGGGTTGAAGGGAATTAGGCTGGAAAGGCTCACTAAACTGACTTTTGTCACTTTGATGCACCAAACATTGAGACCCTGCTTATGGGGAGGGGCTAATAGCAAGAGCAAGAGTGTTGCTGATGACTGTATATTAAAGGGAAGATGTGGTGGCAGCCATGCACCCACTCCACAGTAATACCATAGTTTTACCAGGAGCAGCCCCAGTGCCAATGTAACCTGCTACAGGTGCAACAGTAAGTGTCACACAGCAAAGGACTGTTGAAAGTGCAGAACAAATTGCTACTGATGCTGTGAGGTTGGGCACTGGGCTGAAGGACAAGGCATCAGTGCCAGCCTTCTCCCCTCCAAGATGTAAATGTGGCGCTCCCAGAGATGAGCATCTCTGTTCATGGGACACTGTGTTTGGCACTAATTGACATGGGCTGCTTGCAGTCAATAGTAGATACAGATTGGTGCCAATCCTGGAAGAAGCAAGTGTGGACAATTGCTGGCACATCCTGTGTGTGTTGCAGTATCAGATTGGTCATCATATCCATGGACAAAGGCAATTCTGTAAAGATCAATGTTCTGCTGGTGCATGGCAAACCACTGGGATTTGACTTGCTGTTGAGAATTGATGTGATAAAAGCATTTAGAGGCATTGTTGTTGGGTCAAAAGGGATCAGTGCAGATTGGTGATGGGGAAAGTCACTATGTGGGCACCTATCTTCATCAATGAATCTGACTTCACTGCCACCTTCAATCAGAGCTGAGTATGCACTACAGTAAGGAGTGGTCAGGAGACTGCAAAATGGGGTGTCAGAATATCTGGTAGCCACAGAGATCCGAAAGGGCTATAAATGGGAGCTCCACACAGACAATATCCAGAAGAAAAGCTGGGGCCTCCCAAAGGATTAATTCCTCTGATGGCCATACTGCTGCAGAATAAAGCAAAGTCATGTCCAGTGATGAACTACTGAGAGCTTGACCATCACGATGATGTGTTTATGGCTAATGCCGATGTCTATGTAGCTAAGCTACATGAATGGTGGCATAAAGGCTTGAATGTATCTCTGCTGGACTGCAGGAGAGTGTACCTTTCCATGATATGCTGTGGCCATTCCAGACTGTGAAGATTGACTGAAAATGGTACTGCCTGACACGTTTGGGGTTCAGCCTAAATGATGGCCATTGTCAGCACAGTGATGTCACAGTAAGAAGCCATTGACTGCATGGCATCAGCTTACATCAACATCTATGTTAATGAAGATGTCATGCCCATGACCCGCATCAAGGAATGTTTGGCTCAGTTTGGGCCGAAATGCAAGGATCAAGAACAGTTGGAGGACAGCACATGGGTGCTGGGATTGACCGTTGGGATGGAATGTGGTGAACCAAGTCAGACATTTTGCCCAAGGAGGAAGAGGAAGCAGAACCCCCTCCCCTGCTTTTGCAGAGAAGCACCCAGCAGAAGCAACTGCTGACAGACTGCCACTTGTGTGATCAGGAGATCATGTGAGTGTGTTTACTTTGGAGGTCCAAGAGGGCCTGAGTGGTGTAGCCTAAACTTGTGCATAAGACAAATTTGTGAGCAAGGCGAACTGTACAAGCCTCAGCACTGGAATGACATGGAGCATGCATCACTGAGCCAAACTGAGGCTAGCAGCATGCACAAGATGTTAATTTTCTGGCTTGGCAAAATGAATAAAGGAGGTAAGTGTTTGTTGGGACCAGAGTAAGCTATTGCTTTCAGTGCAGTTCAGATTGGTGGATTGCAGTGCGTGCTAAATCAGAGTACCTTGCAAGTGTTGTTCTAGTGTCTGTGCTACAGGAGAAACTGTTTCCTGCTACACATTATTTTTATCACTATGGCTTTTAAAAATCACCCATTGCATCAGCATTAGTTCTGTGCAAAAAGGAGGTATGTTGTATGATCCTGGGTGTAAATTTACCATAGAAGATTTAGTGCACTTTGAATATGTTTTTGCCTTAATAAATTACTTTTTCCTTTAATTAAAACTGTATTCTTTAAGTTGCAATTATAGTAATACATATCATGAATGACTAATGAATTAGTGTTTAAAAATTTTTTACTTTTGTTTGTCATAAACCCATGTGTTTTTATAAAAGAGAAAAGATGAATGCTTGAAATCTCCTTAACTTTATTGAGATTAGTAAAGGAAAATATCAACCATGATTTAAATTTATGTGGTTGAGGTACAGAGGAAGAAAGCTCATTAGAACAACTACCATGAAAATATTTATAGAAAAGACAGTGAAGCCATATCATGACAGTGAAAAAAAAAAGAAAAAAAAGTCAAGATGCCAGATTAGGACTGATAACATTACAGATCGTTCTTTGGATTTTAAGAATTTTGAGATATATGGCCAGAACACCAGACCAGATATGGCAGCAATATTCAATGCACTGATGAATGGTAGTCTTCTAGAGAACTTAAGTTCTTTTATTAAGAATTATCTTTTTTCTTTTCTTTTTTTCAAAGAATGGAATAAAGTCATCTGAGGATGCAATATCTGCTGAATATGGCAGATGAATGAAAATTTGCCAGTCAAGCTGTAACAATTTCTGCTTGGTCACCAAAGGAACATATGGTCTAGCATTGTGGAATATTACACCCTTTCTCTCAAATAACACCAGATGCTTTTTGTTGATTGCTGCCTTTAATTAGTCTAATTGGATGCAATGCATGTTTAAATTAATTGTTTAGCTTTCTTAAAAGAGCTTATAGAAGACTCCTTTCCAATCTCAAACATAGACACTGCATCATTTTCTTTGGGTGAAGATTGGCCTCTGGTATTTGGTTAATGGCGTTTCATTTTGCTTGCCTCGTGATATCTTGCATTCCACTAGTCATCACCTGTCATAATTTGTTTAAAAAGCCACATGTAGAAATGCTGTCTAGTAGGTATATTTTTCTTTTTCTCTCATGTGAAAACCATATATCAAAGTGACTAACATAAACAAACTAGTGTAAATGATTTTCAACATTTAATTTAGATATCTTGACTATGTTGGCTCACTCTTTTAGAGAGTAAAACATTATTGTCAAGTAAAGTCTTGATCAGCTATTAACTTGGTCTATTTGCTGAAGAAGCATCATTCAGTAAGAAATAGCACAAAAGTTTGCAAAACATTTGACCAGGGCCAGATTATCCTTTAGTATAGGCTGCAGCCTAAGGCCCCTCAAACTTTTATAAAGCAATGATTAACTAACTTTATAACTTCTAAATAGTTTCATAAACTGAAATATCAATATGACACTCATATTTTTGATTTTGCAGTATGTTTTAGTTTGTGTCATTATGTTTCAAGTAGATAGCAATAACACTTGATTTTACTTCAGAATGTTTAAATCTTTGTAATTTTTATAAAGCAGTGATTTTAATTTTCTTGATGTTATAACTTCTAAATAGTTTCATAAACTGAAATGATATGAACATGACAAACTCATATTTATTTTAATTGTTTTATTGTTATAATGTTGGTTATAAAAAATTTTTTTTTTTTTTTTTTTTTTTTTTTACTATGGTTGTGTTGAAATACGTGCCAATTTCGTTTGCAATAAATAGTAAAATAGTGGTATTTCTTAAAGAATATTTTTATTGACAAACAAAAGATAGATATTCTAGTTTATTTAAAGAATTTACAATAAGTTTATTTCAAGTTATGTAAATATTACTAAAATATATCAAGAGTAAAAAGGTATTCAAAACCAGTGCATGTAAGTTAGGTGGTTCTGTCTGAGGGGGTGTGACATAATTTCATTAGTCTAGGGGTACCAAAAGGTCATAATCTGCCCTTGCACTTGACACATTTGATCATTTGTAATACCTTCTCCATGAATTGTCCAAATCTTGTTTTTTTTGTATTTGACATGTTTTAAAAAAAATTAATTGAAAGAAAAAGCATGTTTTTCTTCCATCTTTAATGTTAGAATCAACTAAAAAATATGCTAATTTTGACAAAGGTAAAAATAAGGTTTTACAATGCAGACAAAAGCATAAATGAAGCTTAAAATTGACACTTCTATTGTCATCTTAGAATAAAAACAGAATTAACAATATATTAGGCAGCTGAAAAAGCTTTTTTTTTCATCATGAGATAACATAGTTAATGTTAAAAATAATTTTTAGTAAATTGAACCAACATTTTGAACTAAAAACTTATGTTAGTGGCCTCTCTTGTTGATTTTTTGATGTATACAAAAAAACTTAGCCTTATCTGATAAGCATTAACTTATCAGGACCATTTATAATGGAAAGCACTGGCAATTTGCTTCTATTTAAAATCTTGTTTTTAATTTTTCAGAACTTGTGGGGGCCATGTCTTTTTTCAACTTTGGCTTGGACTACTTGTGCATAGCTATTCTTAGCATTTTCCAGAACTCTTTTTCACTATGGAAGTTCTGAATGCAGTAAGGGTTCTGTTACACCAATCCTTCTGATAGAAATGGTAGTAGTTGTTACTGTGAGCTATGAAAGCAGCACATTCAGGAATGAAGCAAGGCTGGCTATCCCTCTTGGTAGTCTGTTCCACAGGATTATTCTTTGCTGATACTTTTTGTGTCAGAAAGAATCCATTCAGAAATGAGGAAGACTGTTCTGGGAACTATTTTTGAAGAATGCTGAGAGAAGAGCTTCTGCAATGTATGTTGTCATTTCCAGGTATCAAAAGATTGATCTCTCTCTTCAGTGTTCCTCCATACAGGAATGGCTGATCATGTATGGAAAGAAATGGGTTGTCATCAACCCCTGTGGAATGAAGTAAAAATACTGAACAGGCAGGAACACAGGTGAGTCAGATGTTTGAAAGGATCAGCACATATGCTAGGCTATGAGGATAAAGAAAGGTTTCAACAGTAAAAAGTGAAGCCTTAATAAGTGTTAAGTGTGACAAACAGCAGCAGCACTCATCACCAGGAAGGTTAAGTTTAAGGCTCCAAATTCTCCATTCAGAATTGTTTCAATAGCCTAATGGATTAAAGCATTGGGTCATGAATTTGGTAACATAGTAATTGTGAGTTCAATCCCTGGGCTGGGTAATGTGTAATTGGACTTGGTGGAAACAGGACAAGCAATAACTGAACAGTACTAAATAATAACTAGATGAAATATCCCTGGACATGAACAGCAGAATGAGAACAGTTTACTCTTGTAGATTAAATAAAGGGTTCAGTTAGGAATTCTTTGAAGGTTACCTGGATCAACCTGATGAATGGCTGGAGGACACAATGACCAAAATGTTGTGATAACAACAAAGGTGGTGGCAATAGTCTACATGTAAATAACTTTATACTTTTTTTTTTTGATTATTTTTCTTTTTATTGTCAGTTGGTTTAATTGTTTTTTATTGCATCTGAAATGCAAATCAGAAGAAAACATCAGGATTAATAAAAAAATATTAATTTTTAATTTTCTTCATTTTTTTTCTTATTGGTATTTTTTTTTTTTTTTGGAGGGAGGGAGGGAGGGAGAATTTTGTCTGACTAGCAGCGTTGCCTGGGTCTATTAAAAAAATCACCAACCTCATCCAATCTGTAAAGTTAAAACAAAGAAGATTTTTCTTTAGTGCCTCTTATCTATATGGCAAAAAATTATGATGACATGAAGTGTAAAAACATAACAGGAGAAAGTTGTTTTTTACAGAAGCACAGAAGATACAAAAAAATTTGTCAGCAAATGAAGAATACATTAATCACAATTGATCTTTGAAAATTGTTGAGGAGAAATACTTTGTTGACAGCTTTTGCTCAAACTACATCGAATGAACAACATGCATTGGAAGGAGAAAAAAAAATCAACAAAGACTTCTCCTAGCAGCTGTGCCAAGGCTGAAAACCAACGTTCACAAAGACTGTATAGAATTGTTCTTTGCCCCTCAGTTTTGACAGCTTGAGTAGCAGAAGTTCTGGCAGCGTTCCTTCCTCGTCTAGTTAACTATTGCTCATTAGTTTCTGCTGACCTTGCATTAGCTGTACGAATAGAATTTTGTGTCAGTCTAATCCGAGTTTCTTGTTGCGAAGCGTTTCTTCTCCATGCTTTCATGTGTTTGGCTGTAGTAGTAGCATGTCCAAGTGAAGGATTTTGCTTTTTTGGCATTACTGTCAGGCTGTAGTTGGAGGGGTTTGGCTAACCTTCTTGAATAACAATGAAGTAATCAATTAAAAAGCAAGAATATTATACACATTAATGGAAATATAGCCACAATAAATTGAATGCAAGTTTATAAGGGAGACCACGGGAACGTAGTAAACAATTATAAGCAAGCTCATAAAGTTAGGATCTATCTAAAAATAGACTACCAAAAAAACGTTCTATTGATAAAAATAAAAATTAATGTGTAGCTAGAAACCTACTCGCTATGAACATTAAAATGTACATGCTAAGTTTAGCATAATTATAAATGAATTGAAAGAGGGTCTTTACATTATTATAAGTGCATTTTTCAGAATAAAACTGTTAAAATGTTAGGGCTCGAGTTTCCAAATATATGAGTTAGTAAGCATTATTTAAACGCTGATTAGAAGATGATAAATACATAATTAAAAATTGGCATTTACGCTTAAACTTTTTTTAATAATGATTTTCCCAAATTTAAATCTAAAGTATCAAAAATTCAAAAAATGAAGGCAGCCTACCATTTTACTGGATGACAACTTTGATACGAATGAGATTTTTGGTATTTATTTCATCACATAGCACTAATGAACACTACACGTAAAGCAAAATCAATAGTACACACTACATAACTCTATCAATCATTGCATGTGGAGCAAAATCAATTGTATACACTACACATCTTGATAGATTTCACATATGCGTCTTATACCTGCATGCACTTCTCTCATCGGTGCACACTTTCGTTTGCACTTATTCTTTTTTCCTTAAGGAAGGATATAATTTTTGCCATCAAGTTAATGCAAACTAAACTATTTCAGTACCAAAATGGAAAATCCATGGGAAAAACTGATAATGTATTTATGACACATGGGGGTGTCAGTTTTAGTTTTGAGTTGATTGATCTAAACAGAAATTATGTGCAAATTTTCATCGAAATGCTGTTCACCATTACAATTGAAAGACTAATGGGGCAGCAAGGTGTTCACGGGTCATCTTGGGGGCCCCTTATGTAGTTTTCAAAATCTGATAATCATTTTTGATTCATTTTATGATTGTAACATACATATAAAATTCTGTCAAAATCAAAGCAATTTGAAAATTTGGGGGTCCCTTTAGTTCACCCTAGGGGTCCCAAATTTCAAGCCAAAGGACAGGTTGAAGACTAATAGTAATTGAAATAATAAAGCACATCTTTTTTAAGTTTTCTATTTAATCGACTTTATGGCCAAGGCTGTAGACTTGATTGAAAATTTTGGGGTTTCCCTGCTGGTCCCCTAACTTGTGGGTGTCCCAGTGTTGATTTTCAGTGAATTCCAAGTGACTTCTTCAGTTACTCTATATAATCTCAATATGTACTGAAATTTTCATTGAAATTGGGGAATACTGCTACAAAATGCACTTGAAAAGCAATTGAGGCATCAAGGGCTTTATAGGGTCATCCTGGGGTCCCCCTCATGCATTTCTAAAAATTTGACAACCGATTTCTATCTCATTGTAAGAGCGTAACAAACATGCAAAATTTCATCAAAATTGAAGCAATTTGAATTTTTTTTGGTCCCTTTGGGGCACCCTGGGTGTCCCAGTGTCAAGAGAAATGAAAATCAATATAGTGTATAATAAGTGTGACAGTAAGTTGCATACATTTATCAAGTTTCATTAAAATTGGCCTTAAGTCTGAAAGTTTAAAAACAACCAAACTAATGGAAATTCCCATTTAAACATATTTATCGATTATTGGTTATTGATTTTTGAAAAATGGCTCATTTTTTTCCCCAGACACACCCAGTATCAAGTACAATCTATGTTCTAAATTTGGTGGAAATATGCCTTATGGTTCTCGAGTAGTTCAGAAACACACATACACACACACACAGTCAGTTTTAGATATACAGATAGAAGATGATTAAGTTGTGAAACTGCTAATCACCATGAAGTTTTGGTTTCTGTCTACACTTTTACATATAAAAATAGAATAAAAATTTAATAAACTGGCAGTGTTGCTTAAATTTACAAAATTTAAAATCCATTCTTACTGTGCGCGCACACACACAGGACTGTCCCTCAAAAATGGACTCCCTTTTGTCAATTTGAATATTTATAAACATCATTTAATTTCATTTAATATGTAATTTAAACTGTTAATCTTCTTTTTATGTCAATAAACATTAATATTTCTTAATTTAAACTATTAATCTTGTTTGCAAGTTGATAAACACTGCGTTTATTGTCATTTAAAGAGTGAGTACACATTTTGGGACACCCTATATATATATATATATATATATATATATATATATATCTCATCTCAATTGATGGGACAATTCTAATCAAAAAATTGATGGGATAATTGTAGGGATAATTCCAAGGAGGATATAAATCCAAAGAGAGCTCAATATAAGAACAGAGCAATATAATAATGAATACAGAATCCTTAAAAATCCATCAGGTCAGGTTATAAATTTATTTTATGGATCTTATGTCCATCTCTTCAGACCAGTTTTTTTTATTAATCAGTTATTATTATTACTTTCCAGTTTTTTATTAACCAGTTTTGATTAATGAAAAACTGGTTTGAAGAGATGGCTATGATGTCCATAAAATAAATTTATAACCTGGCCTGATGGATTTTTAAGGATTCTGTATTCATTATTACACACACACACACACACACACACACTTTTATGTGTGCTTGAATTTGACTTAAATTATTTAAGCTTTGTTCATAATTGTATACATAAAAATAATCAGGTGATCTGAACAGAAGAATTCTATTCTGTATTAAATTGGTATAAAGTTGTAAGACACAGGGTGTATGAGTACTTGACACAAAAATAGGAAACTCAAATTAACTCGTGTCAAACAATTTGTGCTGCATTATTGTGTTTTTTCTGAGTTCCAGAAAAGGATACACAATACTTCATCTAAATAACCACTCCAAATATGGAACAATGGGCCACTTCAGTCTTTTACAACTAAGCATCAGTGTTAGCCATAGAGGACGGAATGGTGATGCTCAGACCACGAAATAATTGTGATGTTTTTTTGTTTTTTTTAGCAATGTTTAGCAAGCTAGATTCTCAAGCCATGACTACAGTTTGATACTCATTATGTGACCTGTTTTTGTATTGTTTCACCAGATTAGGTAAAACTTGGTACCTACTGTAGAAATATTTAACCTCACAAGCGATTGCATGATATTTAGACATTGGTTTGGTAGATTAAATAACTGCATATTTGTCATTGGCAACATTAGCTCAGGTAAGAGTCAAGTGTTTAAATGTTCATTTTGGAAGCAAGCAGGCGTTGTTTACTTGGAGCAGCTAGATTTTTATCCTTATTGTAGTTTGTGAGTTTCATAAGTCTTCAGGAGTTCAATCTTTCTTGGATATTATTTGATTGAGCTTGGTAAATACCTTCATGTGCCTGCTGTAGTGCAGACTTGAGACAAGTTAGTTTCACAAGCAAGTGCAATAGTTTGATCCTCATAGGGTGCTCTATTCTCATGGTTTTGAATCAGATTTAATCAAGCTTTTTAAATGTCTACTTATTGATCATTGTTCTCCAGAAAACACTGACTTTTTCACTGGGTACTCCACTTTATAGTCTTCTGCTTGATTATGTTAAACTGAAAATATTTAAAACAATCCTAATTTGAAGGCAAAGTATTTGCACTGAAATTCTATAGTAATTTCTATAATACTAAATGACTACATTAAACTTTATTATAACATTTCCATTTGGACTAGTAAACTCATCTTGGTTATTATATTTGCTAATGTTTTAGTTATTGTACTCTCTGGCCTTTTCAGGTGCCTGTCATACTAAGTAAACTTTTTAGAATTTTGAACCAAGCCCATTATTCATTCAATGAGGATAGATTGTTCTTATTCTGCTTTCCATGCTTATGGGAGATAACTCCTTGTTGCAATAAGGTACATCTGTTTGGAGTACCAGTTGTACCCGGTCTTTTTATGATCATAATCGTAGAGACTACCATAAAGCTCCACACGCCAAGCACAACCACCTGACTCATTGTCCTGCTGCACCTCTGCTGTTTTCTTGCCCATGCTCATTTTATTGAGTGGCTGAGGCTTGAAAATTTGCATAAGCCACAAATTCGTCTTGCAAATTCTCTGAGCTATAAGATCTGGTTTTTCTTAAATTGTAGCTTTTGGATTGGTCATGTTTTCTTCCAAGTATCTTGCATGCAAGACACGTACGGGCATGTTTTGTTCCAGAAGGTAAGCCATTTTCCCTTCTACAGTTAATACTTCATTTTTGTGCTGTTTATTTGTTACTTCCACTGAACCAGAGAGTATATGACTTTTCAGCACTACCAGAGCCCAGAATTGAATACACAACTGCCAGGGAATCATATATGTTTCAATCAATGCTTTAATTTACTAGGTCATGTGTGTCTTGGATTGAATAAAGTTTGGGTCAAAATTCATAAGTTCACAAGACAAACATCTAAAGAAGGCTGAAAGGTACAATGGCTGAAACGTAACTAGAACAAACAATACTAGTCTCAATACATAATGATAATTCCTCATATTAAAAAATTCTGATATAACTTAAATTAAATGCAAGTCCATTTGTGTGTTAAATTTATGAAATATATTTTCTTGAATATTTTCATTAGAGCTTAAGGAAGTTTTATGGTCATATACAATAAAGATTTATCACCCTTCACATAGTAGTAAAGGCTGTAGGTAAAATAAAATTACAATAATACTTAAAGATGGCACTCTTTTAGATTAAGTTGAACTATTTTTATTCTTGGACTGAGATTAAAGAGATCTGAGCATCTTTATAGTTTTAGCTTCTTATAATGAATAGACATAAGTCAGATTATTTGTTTTTTCCTTTTTCTAAATTTTCAGCTTCTGCTTAATTTTATTTCAATATGGCAATAATTTGGGTTGATTGAGTCGACACAGCACAGAACTGTTTTTATGGTATTTGTTTGACAGAAGCAACCTTATTAAAACTTAAAAGAAGGGGAAAAATGTGTTGGCATCGGGGGGGGGGGGGCGGTTATTGGATTGGGAAACCAAAAACAGATAAGTGTGTTTCAAGATATCTGCAGTATTTATCAGGAAATATGATACTTTGAAAAACACTTGCCTGGTTGTGTTGAGTCTAGTCATTAAAAAAAAAAAAATAAATAATTTTTTTTATCTTTTCTATAAGTCTTTGAAAGTGAGAGGATTAGGAGGAATCATTATTATTGTTTTTTGTTTAAGTGCACACATACCTAAAATGAAGTTTATGCACACTGGTTCCTTAATACAATTTATTTAAAAACATTTAGAAAGATAATTGTGGTTAAGAGTTTGTGATGTATAAAATCAGTAGCATGTCCTGATGAATACACTAAAGTAAGAAAATATCACTGTTATAATCTTAGGTGAAAATGAATAATATTAAGCTGATTCTCTGTCCATCACACATTTTGTGTGACTTTGCATGTGTTGTAATGTATATGCATCTGTGTTGTGCATGAGTGACTTAGATGAGCTTGTGCCATTTAATGCACACACACACACACACACACTATTTGACAGAGTTTGAAATAGGACATTAGTTTAATACATTCCTCTTCCACTCGGTTTGGACAACGCTTACCCTGGGCTGAGCAATAAAATCAGTTTCAAACAAACAAAAAAAAATGAATTAGGCCTGTTATTGAATTAGAATATACAGGTGTTGAAGCATACCTACAGACGATAATGAGTACGTCTCCATTCACATAAATACAGTAGTAAATACTGTATGTTGGTCTGCAGTTAGATTCATTGAGTGAGTTCACTTGACTCACTTCTAGCAGTTGACTACTACTTCTATGCACCACTGGCGAATCTTATATGTGTTGTTCATTTCCTAAGTACTATCGTTCATTACCAACCTTTGTGTGATTATTCTTTTCAGTAACCTTCCCTAGGTTACAACAACAAGCATAGACAATCTGAATGAAATTGAAATTTACATCTGTGTCATGAGGAATAATTTTCGTTCTGTCTGGCAACACCTGGGTGACAAGAAAAGTAAGTTGAAATTGAAGTAATTTTTATAACTCTGACTGTATTTAAACTGAATATATCTTCCAATAAATGTAGTATTTTAAATGAACAAATAATTTAGATTTGAAATTTGATCATCTTGCTGTTAGGGAAGTGACAAACTTAACTATAGTTTGACTGACAATTTTTCTCTCCAGAATCTCTCTTGCATATCTTTTAAGTCTACCATTCATCCATGCTTAGAATACTGCTGCCACATATAGTTGGTGCCCCTGCTATTTAACTTGAGCTACTTGATAAAATCCAAAGAAAAATCTGCAATATTATTGATCCTGATCTGATGGTCCAGCTCCAGTCACTTTTCCACCACTTTAAGGTTGTTTCTTTATGCCCTTTTCTGTCAATACTTTCATGGTAATTGTTCAAATGAGTTCTTTGCTATGGTACCTAGAGTTTGTGAATTTAAGCACAGCACTAGACTGGCATTGAGATCTCATCAATTTACAGTTGAGCTGGCTAGAAGTAGCTGTAAACTCTATGCTAACAGTTTCTTCTCTCACACTTCTTGCTTGTGGAACTCCCATCTGGCTCCATGCTTTCTAGACAACTTGAATCTGCAAAAATCTAAATGCAATGTCAATTACTATCTACTGTCTACCTGATTATTTGCTTCTATTTCTGATCATCATTAATGTTTCTGTTCCTAATTCTTATACACCCTGTAACTCTTGACTTTCAAATGAAATGAACAGTAACTTTGCTGTAAAACTCTAATGAAATCAGTAGTAATTGCTGTTGACTACAGAATACTATGTATACTACCTAACTTTAATCTTTCTCCAAATTTATTTTATATTTTTTTCTAGAAGAGTCATTATTTCATAATGGAGAGATTAATGCAAATTTATTTTTTGTATCAAAAGTACAGATTTTCAAAGGTGAAAGTCTGCTTACAAGTTTCAAAGTGTTTGCTACAATATGTGTGAGTCTTCCTGAAGTACTGTATGACACTAGTGAAATATATATATATATATTAAACTTAATAAAGACATTTTTAATTTTGTTTCAAATAATTTTTGTAAAATTGATACCTTACTTCTTAGGAATACATGCCACTTATATATATACTTTTTTACAGTTCAGACCATATTTCTAGTTTTCTGGGAAAATTTTAACATAAATTGTCAAATAATATCTTTTAAAAGTTTTCAGCTTTCATGAAGCATTATCTGCTTTAGTTTTGTGTTGATAGGGTTGTGTCTGCGCATGAATCATATTTTCTTTAGTGTATACATAGGCACAACCTTATCAAAACCAAAATAAAGTAAACTCTTTGGTAATGTCTTATGAAAGCTGAAATTGCTCTGAAGACATTGAACAAATTCTTCAAATTGTCCCTGGAAACAGAAAAGTAGTTTGAATCATAGAAGAAAAAAAAATCTTTAAACATTGGTCTTCAAGCAACTGGCTGCTTGGTCGATGAATGCCAAATGTTTCCTTTATAGGAAAAAGGCTAGTATTACCACACACACAACTCAGTATGTCTTTTAGACATTTAAAATTTTTTTTTTTTTTGTATTATAAAATAAATGCTTTTCTGTAAGACAAGACAGAGAAACATATATTTTTTTATAATATAGAAACCTTCATATAGGACATTTTTTTGTCTTCTCTTATACAAAAGAATGTCCTGAATATGATTGTATACAAGGCCTGCATTTCATTATAAAACTGTTTTTCATGAATATTATATAGTTGTTAAATCTTTCCTTTGTAATAACTTTTAATAAATTAATATTTCAAGGAAAATATATTATTTTAATTGATAATACTATTGTATGAATAATTATGCTACTCAGAAGAAAGATTTTGATATGGTAGTAAATTTAATTTTGGAGCATTTTGCTTGCATAAAACACATTTTAAAACAATTTTCAAAGCATGCATACACTTGCTCGATGAGTCTTTTCCAGTGGATTTAGGATTTGTGGATACCAAGCCAAGTTAAAATTCCAGCCAAGACTTTTGTTTGCTTTACATTAATGCCCTTGGGAAATCCATGAATCCATTTCTCTACAATAATATGGGTGAAATAGTAGTGTGGACTCTGTTATATAGCCTTGATGGGTAGCCAAAGAGAAAGACAATTTTGAATTCAAAACTGGAAAAGGCAACAGAAAATCATTCCACCACCTTTCCCAAGAACTGTCATGCTAAAACAGATAGTGAAGAAAATGGATATGTGGAGGGCCATAATAGTCTACTTCCTGAATGGATTTTTGTCTAGTTTGTTGATCTTTTGAATTGGTGTCAGCAAGTTACATTGTCTTATGACAATACCAGATTGTTTGAACATGTTTATAGAACTAGATGGTGAACAGATTAACTCTTTGAAAGAGCAGAGTACACCAATAATTGGAATAATATATTTAAAAACTTACATGGGAAAACTTAAGAGTTATTCATTTAAGATATGTCTTTTTGGCAAAATCAGTAAACTAGTTTAAAGATAAAACCTATTTTGTAGACATGTTTCTGGTGTGGAAATCTATATTGCTTACACTCTTGTCATCAGTAATTACAGAAGTAATGCTTACCTACTAAACTCTGGTTATGAATAAAAAGTAGATTTCAGAAAGAGTATTATCATCTCAATTACTGTTACTAATTATTTTAAATTACTTTCAATAGATAATTTCTGTCTTATTCTTTTAAATTTTATTTAAACATCATATATATTCTTTTAAAGATTACTTGGGGAAAAATAATGCTACTATTGCAGATTAATTGTGTTTGTAATTATTGTTAATGATAATATCACTAGTTGTATGCAGAAAAAAATCACCTGGTTCACACTCCTTCCAGGTCCTTTTGAACAGGAGTAGAGGTTTATCCATTGTTTCCTGTTTAGGATTGTTTTCAGTTCCTTCTAAAGTCTACTTCAACTCTATACTTCTAAAGTCTCTGTTTGAACTCTGAAATTTTATTTACTAATTATTATTTTTTTTTTTTATTTAGCTTTTATTTTTTTTTCTCCTCAATAGGAGTAGATATGTTTGCCTATCGTCCAGTTCTCACTCCTCCCCCAGCCTTTTGAACAGCAGTAGTGGTTTATCCCTGTTTAGAATTGGATTTCTGGTTCCTTCTAAAGTCTCTAGATTCTCTGACATTCCCAGTAGCCCCCTGTGTCTCAGTAGCATTTTTGCTTTGCCTGGGGTGAATTGATTAAAAAAAAAAAGAAAGTCTGTTATTGTGCTTGCAATATGCCATAACACAGCCAATCACAATAAAACAACATTAATCATTGTTGTTTCTCTTTATTAATCCTGTCAACCCAGGAAGTATATCCAAGAGGAAGTACTGAGCCAATAATCTGTAAAATGTTTGTTGGATATGGCGGAACTTTGTCAGTGTTAGAATCATAAGAGTGTAAAAAGTTTGATGAATGGCTTTGCTCTGAGTGGCCAAACTTGTTGAAATGGCAGGAGAACAGTTGCAGTCTTGCAGGGAAACTTAAGGGAGGCAATACAGTACATTTTATACAATGTTTGCTGATTTATTGTTCATAACAGAAAGTTTTATTTCTACTACTTGGGGAATTATTTTGTTACATAAAGTAAAAAGTATCTGCATTTGCACATATATTGTTGGAAGTTGTAAATTTCTTTCTCAAGGTAAAAAGTGAATGCAAGAGACAAAGTCAGAGATTGAAATCAGCTTGCCAATTCCATTTTCCAGACTAATAACCATTACACTAACTGCATATCCTACCTGAGAGTAATAGCTTTAAGAAGCAAACCTTGGTTTTATTGCTCACTAAAATCTTTAAAAAATATATAATTATAGATAAATAAATTAATTTTCTTCTTTAACAATATTCTTTTTGTTTTTGACTATCTTAAAATTACAAGAAAAAATTTTTTAGGTTATAATATAACGGTTTGTAAGCTTTTCGGTATATAATTTACTTGTGCATTTCATAGATGTATGTTTTCCTAGCAATTGTATTGGCCTGAGGCCAGAATTCTATAACCTGATAGTTTTATTACAATACCTTCTTATTGATCCTTTGTTCATCTGTGAACAATTGCTCAGTGAAAGTTATCAGTCCAATATGTAAAGCTTAGTTGTATGTAAGTATCATTTTAACATTGCTTACTGTATAACTGTAATCTTCATTTTTTTATTTATTTTCTTTTTTACATTTGTTCCAAACACCTGTCTTTTGTTGATATAATTAACATAGCTGTGTAGGTGTGTTATTCAAGAAAATATGGTTCTCCAACAAATGAACAGAAATAAATGAGACAGATTTGTAAGAATAGGTTAAGTTTGTGGTATAATTGAAAATTATACATTGAAGATACTAATTACAAGAAGTGTATATAATTTTTCATGATCTAAAATTATAATCTCGATAGCTACTAAGTTAATTATAGTTGGTAAACATAAAAATTAATTGTAAATGAAAAAATACATTAAAATAAAGACAACTTATTGGTTTAAACAGACATTAATAAATAAGCAAAAAATGCAATAGTGTCAATATTCTGTACATTGTAATGAAATTAATTTAAAAATCAGTTGTGCCACAACAATTAACATTACTTCCTAGCGGATTGATATGTTTTTTTTTTTTTTATGCCACATCTCTTTTGGATGTAGACAATCATAATTATATAAGTTTCTTCACTTTATTATCTGTGAATTGCCATGACTTTTTGAGAAAGCTAACAGAGTGGTTTTTCATTGCCTTCTCCATAATTTTGTATTCAGAGTTGACCTTCTCTTACATTGGCTACCATCTAAGCCTTGAGAGTCCAGTCTACACTGCTATTTAACCCATAAATTTGTTGAATTGATGGATTTATTTCACTTTCCCAAAGGTGATACCATGCTGAAAAGTTTCTTCCTTTTCTCTACCTGTTTTTGCATTTACAAAGTAAATAGAACATAATTCTTCTGTACTTGTAAAAATTTGTATATGTGTTATTCAATGCTGATAAGGCCATCTTCTGTTTCATTGAGATTATTAATTTAGTTTAATAAGCTCATAGGAAATATAAAAAACATAAGTGTTCATCATTTTGGACTACAATTGTGCACAAGATTATATTTTTGGCAGAGTCCATCCTTCAAATCAACCATTCATCCTTGAATAGAATACTGCTGCCATATATGGTCTGGTGTTCCTCTTGTTCATCTCGAGGTCCTCAATGAAATCCAGAGACAGATATGCAATGTGGTTGGTCCTGATCTAACATCCCATCTGTAGTTGCTATCTGTGGCTTCCCTCTGTCTTTTCTACAAGTACTTTCATGGCAACTGCTACTATCACTGGTTCCAAAACTGCATGAATTTAAGTGTGCTACTAGGGTGGCATCTTGGTCACACCCTTTTACTGTCGAAATGGCTAAATGTAGCCATCTCTTCTACTCCAACAGCTTCTTATCTTGCACCTCCCATCAGTAGAGCTCCCTGTCACTTGCTTTCCTGATAGCTATAATCTTCAAATATTCAAATGTAATGTCAATTGACATCTTCTGATGCCTTGACCTTGATCCCTGTCCTTCTCTTTATCCTTTTTCCAAACACACCTCTTTACTCTTACTCTCTGTAACCCCTTGCATGCTAGTGGCACTCCCACCTTGTTTGGGGGTGATTTGCTTTAAAAAAAAAAAAAAGAAAGAATTAAAATAACTTCCAAAAACCCAGGAATTATGGCATCAAAGTTAAGTTTCAATGCTTCTAAGAGGAACTGAAACAAATAAAAGGTTTTAACTTATATGGTAGCAAAATTTTATGACAAAATTTTCAAGTAGTACAAGGGAGAGTTATATATTATGCTGTAGTCTGGCACAAGGCTACAACTCTGGGGCACCAAGTGTGGATTAGTCATACTCAGTCATAATGATCAACCAGACTACCTTGCTAACCATTTCCCCATACTGAAGTGCCCAGTTACACACAATTTTTTTAAGCTTGAGTTGTCTAATTTTGTCTTGCTCTTATACAAAGCTGTGTCCCTTGCTTTTAAATGTAGTTTCGTTGAATAAAATATGGTGGTCAGCTAACACATGTTATATATACATTATGTGTGAACCATATTAACACCTTGCTTTTTACCAAACTTAGCTTCATTTGGTACAAAGCCACAAGACATGTGGATTGAACTTGCTACTTAGTCTTACTAACCATTTCCCAACATTGAGTTAAAAGAGAATATCAACTTAACATGAATTTGAAAAAATAATATTTATATGCAATCCAAAATAGAACAAATTTGAACAATGTTTTAATTTATAAAATAAATTACTAACTTTAATATTATAATTCAAATCCTCATTTAATTGATCTTTTTTTTTTATAATGAATTTATTCATATTTAATTGACAATGAATAGAAGTGAAATGATGTTGTACACATGAATTTAATGGTGCAAATCAGAATCTGAAATTAGGATGGTAGGCTACAAAATCTGTATAGATAAACCAAAGTATATCTTAGATGTGTAGTAAATAGCTTTTTAAAAATAGACACTACTTAAATAGACTGGCCCACAACTCAAATGATAGGAAAAATACTTTTTTTTTAATTAATTTTTGTGGATTAGCATTTTTGTTTTTTTTGTTTTTTTGTTTAAAAGACACTTTTTAGACCATGAAATTTCTCAGAATTGGTAAATATTGATATATTTTTTTTAAATCTTAAAACAGGGTGTTATTCATAATAATACAATGCAAAATCAATCCTTGGATTTTTACAGAAATATCTTTTATTTAGAAAAATCTTCTATTTTTTTAATTTTTTTAAAATTTTTAAAATTTTATCAATTGCAAAGATTAAAGAAACTTAACATTCTTTTTATAACATTTAAATTAGCCCTGTTAAGTTTTCCATGGCATAATTGAATTTTCTCAAACAAATTAGGATTGTTAAATTAAAAAAAAACACAAAGAAATTACCATCATTCATATGGAATTAGTATAAATGAAAAAAATTGACTAAATAATAAATTCATATTAAATTAAGCTGATCTCTATCTTGTACCTTTAGATCTAAGTTGTCTAGGTTTGTTTCTTTACTTCTTAAAAAAAAAAATAAAATCAATAAATAAATTAGTTAATTAACACTTAATTAACCTTTATTACAGCTTCCATCCTACTTGACCTTGTAATAGCAGCCTTACTGTTAACCAGGAAAAATAGCGGAAGTGACAAAACAACAAACAGAAGAACTGGTTGAGATAATTTTTATTCTCCATGATTTACAAAGTTTAATCATTTGCTCATTCCAGGGTATTGTACATCAGTCATGAGAGACTGAGAGTTCATTTGGATTGTAGCACAAGGTAGTAGTTGATATAGATATGCGAGAAAATCAGCATGCATATGTGGTCAAGTGAGATAGACGTATGAGAGAAAAATCAACATACATATGAAATAGAGTTAATCTCTGTTGCTTCTGTTGCTGGTTGATGGCATTGCAGTTGAGAGAAGAACTTTGCTACCTCTGGTAAACAGTCATGTAGAAGCAAGTGAGCCAGAGTGGCTTGCATCTGGTGCAAAGGAAAATAAGGGTTTTACTTAATGTACAGCACATGGCATCAGCAGTTTTGCTCCTTGAAAATGGCATTACTCTCCTGTCTAGCTATTCCAGCAGTATGTGTGCTAACGAGGGTTTTTTGTATTTTGGCATGTTTTGACCAATAGTAAGTTGTGTGCTGATTGGTTGTACTGAAGGAGGCTATTTGACCAGGTAACTGAGAATAAAAGCAAAGAATGCTGATTGGTTGGTCAGCCATATTGTTGGCCTGATAAAAAAGGGCTGAAGCAATAAGAAGGGGAGAACAGGCATACATTTTGAACTGTGCAAAATGTAAGAATGGCAGATTGAACCAGCAGTACCTTGAATTGTATGAACGACGTCCGAGTAATAGACTCATTTAAACTAGTGTCACTGCTGATGGCTTGAACAATTGTGTAGTTTTGCTGTCTTCTGTTAAACTTGCCTGCTGTGGGGTTCATTGCTAATGCCAGCTGTGTCAGATCTCCCTATGTGGGTGAAGTTGGCATTGGTTTTATAGTGAGTCGAGGGCTCAGAAATGACTGTTGCAAAAATCAAATGGGCCTTTTTCTGATTATCAGAAAATATATTTTATGACCATAGTATTTTTGAGTGGTATTCTGGAAGTGGGTACACAGAGGTGCTGGATATTTAATGTGAGCATTTCTGTTTGAATTAAAGAATTCGAGTTCCAACAGGGTAACACAACCTGATATAATAGATTGTTAACAAGAGACCTGGACTGAGTTGCTTGTTGATTTTGTGTCTGAATCAAGGGAATTTTACTCTTGGTTTGGTTTGAGATAGCAGCCCTATACCCAACCCACTTATGTCAGGGCCTCAGTAAATTTCTCAATCATTCTAAATTCCACTTGCTTATCATTTATTATAACTACTTTAAATGTGGTCCCTTTTCAACTATACACATTTTATTTTCATGCTTACAGATTGCAAACAATCATTTTCTGAATTATTTTCATGTAGGAATTTTCCCTGTTGCATGTGCATTTGTGTGTGCTTGACAGTGTATAGAGTGGAATGAATAAACCATGGCCCAAAATAACTGTTTAACAGCTTTTATTTGAGGTTGAAAGAGAGTGCAAAATAGTGGTATTTGGTAGGAAGAATAGCTGGGTTTCCCAGTTAACAAAGTTCTTCCCTTGAGTAGATGTTTCATAGAGAGAGATTTCTCTGCTTGTTCCCACAAGGAATGAGAAATCTCTGGTTAAACTGCCAGGATAGTCAACATGTCTTCTGCAGCAAGGGTTGTGAGTAATCATTTGAGGTGGGCCTTGAAAGTAGTGGCTGCTGAAAAGGAAAAGTGGAAAAGAGTCTTAATAGGGCTTGATCAGCATTTTTAGGAGTGAGTTCTTGTTGTTCCCTGCTGATTACTTCTATTACTGCTACTGCTGAATTGAGAAAAGTAAGGAAGACCCCACATGGCACACTAGCTAGCAAGTGAGATAGTTATTATATCCAAGAAAAAAAAATTAAAGTCTTTGTTTTGAAAAGAAAAAAAAATTCTTTTTATTCAATTCAAATATGTGGGTATAAGTTTTTTAATCTTTAGATATTTGAAGAAAGAAAAACTTGTTTGATATGTTTACTAAATCTCAGCTTTTGTATAGCACAGAAGAGGAAAAAGGAGTGAAAAGTTTATTGCATTAATATTGTAAATGAATAGGATAATTTTTGTTTTGTTTTGAAAAGATAGTGTTCAAAAACCCTTTATTTTTTCCTTAAACTTTGGCAAGTGTGGGAAATACACAAACCAATTTGTATGCATTTATTTATGGAAATGAAATTTTATCATTCATAGCAGCCTGTTTAATTAATTAGTTTGATATATCATTTCTTGTTTAGTGACTCCAAAAATAGTCTTACAGGCAAACTATTAAAATAGACTAACTAGTTGGACTAAATTGATAACGACAGTTGCCTTAACTGATTTTTATTGTGCCAATAAATAAATATTGTGCTGACTAGTTGTGATTTGAGGTTCCTAGAAATTTGGCTCATTGCCAAATTCACTATTAGCAAACTCTTTGTGCAAATTAGCTGAAATAATCTTGTTGAATTTACATTTTTTTTTCTTAACTTTTTTCTATCAGAATTGTTTTAATACATACATTTGATATTCCAGCAACCCAAACTAGTTTTTGTCATGTTACTTTTAAATTCAAATTTTAACAGACTATTTATAAGACTTTTCTTTTGTTTGTGAATTAAACTTTCTGAATTCAGCATGTTTTTAATATGCTTGAGAATAAAGTTGGTAAATTGGAGCTCTCACATAATGGAAATTAAAAAAATTGTAGATTAATTTCTTGTACTGAATAAATTACACAAAATAAATGTTTGGGCACTGAAATGAATATTTGGAAATTTCACTTTAACTAGTAAATTATAAAATGCTTTTGAACTTTTTGGTTTTGCTTTCGTCGAACCTTTAATAGTGTTCATAAACTAGATATACAAAAATATGATAAAAATCAACAGGGATCTTTTTATTTTCAAGCAAGAGCTTTTATTCAACAGTGTAAATGATTCAACAATATTATAGAAATTAAAATTTGTAAATTTTGAAGATAAACAATCTTTTTTAGGCATTGAGTTATCATATCTGCTGTGTTTTTTGTATATTTGACAGTTATCTTGAAAATTTGAATCAAATCATTTTATATATTTCTGAATATTTTCTTTATTTCATGATAACAGGTTGGCTTCATATTTTTTGTACCTGTCATTCTTAAGTACTTTTTGCTGTTGGCTATGGGAATTTGTTATCCTGTTTTTGTCTCAATCACCATCAATGAATACAAAAAACTTTTAATAATGATTTTTTTTGTTCTTTTCTGAATTAATACTCTACACACATATTCTTGCATTTTGACATGATCTTTGCTCTAAAATTTCTCCCTACGCAAAAACTGAAAATTCACAATATTTGCCAGTGAACTGCCTGCAGCACTTTTACAGTGTGTTGACAAGATGATTTTTTTTTTCTTTCAAAGATCTAGAAGCATTCAAATTAGTTCTGCATTTAGACAGTTGATTTTTTTTTTTTTAGTTTCCAAATGAGTAATAGCACTTGTTTTGTTATTTAGCACACAAATTATCTGAAACTCATTTTGATGTCTTAAATGATAAATTATGTACTGGAGAAAAATATAAGGTTTTCTCAGGCTTTTTGTAATTTATAATTCTACATCAAAATACTATATCAGAAATTTTCTGCATGAATATCTACAGTGACGATAATGAATAAAGCCAGTGCCCCAGTATTCAAAATTGTTTGATCAGCAAAGGTGTCATTAATTTAACTTCGTTAAATACATATAAAATAAGAGTATACATTGAAGAAAGCTTATAGTTAAGAAAGTGAGAGAATGATATATTATCAATAAAATAATGTGTTTAAAAAAAAAAAAAAGTATTCAAAGATGAAGACAGAATGTTGGTCAGTCAAGGCAACCTTAGATCCAGGGGGTCTGGAATTTAGCAAGTCTTTAGAATTTTGTGATAAATGGCCTACTGATTTGTTTGATTTTGTTGAATGGTTCGGGATACTTAAAATTCCAGCTGACAACAGGATTTATTATATGGACTACTATTAGAGAAATAATGACGGGAAAGAAAAAGAAAGGAAAAAAAACTGAATAAAATTGCTTTGACTTGCCATTTTAATGACTCTAAGAAAATGAATAGAGTCAAATGGAGTAAAGAGTACAGGTAGTTAGTAAATAACAAAACTTATAGTCTTGCATAGAATAAGTAGTTCAATAATGACTTGATAATGTTTGCAAACTTGCATTTCATTTCCTTTATTTTTAATTGATACTATTAAAAAAAAAAAACATTAGCACATGCATGGATTGCAAAATAGTGTTCATAAGAGGAGTGAGGGTAAATAAGTTAAATATTAAAGAAGGAAGAAAACTTTTGAATATTTCTAACAAATAGTAGACAAACCTATTTCTTGCTGTCAGAGAAAGGGTGATCAAGCTTTGAGAGATTGAGGTCCAATCAAATGTGATAAAACCCAATTATTTATTGCAAGCCTTGCTGAAGATTGAAACCTGAATTTCTCTGTTTTAAACTTGAAATCAGACTTTCTATAAGTATTTGAGAAGTGTTGTGATTATGCCACAGACTTCATTAGTTACTAGCATAGTACCTATAAAGAATGATGGCATTTACATATGGATAAGCACTTTTGATTAGGAACACTGTATATATGTGTTGCTCCTTAGTCCTCTGCCTAGGATCGGAGGAAGGTATCTGTGCATTCTCCGAAAAACTTGTATGCCTACAAAAAAAAACAAAAAAAAAAAAAAACACATAACTTATTCACCACCATATTAGCATGTGCTGAAAATTTTTTTTAATCTGACCACTTCCCAAAAATCTGAATTCATTTAAGAATCTATCTTGGTTGGAATAAGAAATTGGGTTACCAGTCCTTCCTTAAAATGTAAGAACCCATTTGATGCACATGATAACCCTATCACTTCCTGGTCTCTAGGCTGGGATCAGTGTATGGTATCTGTTCTCCATATTAATCAATGGAGAAGGCACCTGGTCCTGGAGATTCTAATCCTGTGGTAGCACCTTCCTCATTGTACTAAAAAGGGAATGTCTGTGGAATATTGACATCAACTGGAAAATTTTTGTCCTTGGCCTACATGTGCACATATGGGTGTGCCACATAAAAATGATCACATTCTACCATCATGGGTTGTTGGATAACCCCCCCACACACACACACTTTGTAATGGGCCCTGAATGTAATAGACATAATAATTAAATTCTGATTAAAAATAATATCAAGATATAACAAAACTGGTTTATAAGTATGGATGAATCATCAGTTGAAGATTTTTTTCTCTTCTTTAATGTTCCTTTCTAGGTTTGTGTTGTATATGCCAAAAAATATGGTATATGCGGATATACAATGCATTTTTTATAAGAATTGTGGTTGTTTCATATTCAGGTATTGCAAATAAGTTTGTGGATATGTACAATATTCTACAGTGTTTTAATGTCCATTGACATTCAAGACAATTTCATGTAAAAAAAACTCACATGTTATCTACAAAATTTAAATAAGTTTTAAAAAAAAGTACAAGTGTCTCAAAACTGTTTTATACTGGTTCAATATTATTGATTTCAGCCTTTTTGGGGCTGTGATGACTCGTGATGTGTTACTGCTATGAAAGTTCATGATTTTTTTAAGAATTGTTTAGATATGGCACAAGGCTGAAAGCATGGGAAACCAATGAAGATTGAACTTGCTTTTCAGTCAGAATTGATCTATTGTTAACCATTACACCACATCAAAGTGCCCTGAAAGTTCCTCATGAAGTATTATGAAACTGTAGAGCATTAAACTTAATATTAAGCTAAAGTAACACAATTTTTTTTTTTTTTTTTTTTTTACTGGTCTCTGGATATAACTATTACAGATTTTTATCTGAATTTCTGGGATGAGGAGTTATCATTATTTACACTATTTATATTTGGAGTATAGCAATTTCTAAAGAAAGGAATGGAATCTATATTTATTACTTGAACATTATTTTTAGTGGATACATGTATATGAGTAGATGCTCCATTTATTTAAATAGTATATTTATTTATTTTCACCTATCGGCCTGAATATTCGAGAAATCTTAGAAAAATATGCACTCTCCCGCAGGATTTGAACCTGCATTCCTCTCAAGGAATATGTTATTAGATCTGACATGCTTTAAACCCCCTTGGCTATGGAGTGTATCAATGGTCAAGCAAAATTGAATAGTGTCTTTAAACACTGATATTTCTATTACTCTTGAAATAGACATATCTGTTCAGTTTCATTTTTTAAAAAGACAAAATAATTTCTACAAGAAGGGATGGATTTTTTTATTTATTAATCTGACAAATTTTTATTACTTAAATGTTATTTTTAGTGAATACTTGTATTTGAGTAGACACTCCATTTATTTATTAAAGAGTATATTTTTTTTCATATACCTGCCTGAATATTTGTGAGTTTTTCATTGCCTGCTCTAATATTTAGAATTTTGAAGGCAGTCGTCCAAATAATAACTATTAATATTTTACATAAAGTGGTAGTGGAAAATTTCTGGATTTGCACATATGATTTTCCACACAGCAGAAATTCTCTCACAGTTAATGCTCATTGGTACACAGCCTATTGCATCAGTCCGCCTGTAACGTTCATGTTCAATTATTCTATAAGATTTTGTCAGTACTGTAATGGCTGGTAAATTTGAGCAATATGCTTGCATCAAATTTCACTTGAATCTTGGCAATTCTGATAAAAAAAAACCTTCAAAATGCTTTTTGAGTGGTTCATATGTTTCAGTGTTGGTTGAGTGTCAATTCAAGATGAGTGTTCAGGGCAATTAATCACCAGCAAACTGTGAGGAAATGAGAAATAAAATTTGTATGTTATTCATGAGGATTGTTATCAAATAATCCATCAGCTATTTCATGCAATTGGAATCAGTTATGGAGTCAACCAGATTTTCTTGTGAAACGTGAACATGCATTGCATTGCTGTGAAGCCAATCTCCTGCTTCTTGACATTGGAAGCATGGAAGAGGTGTTGGGATTGCATTGCTGGATATGTTTCCAAGAGGATGTGTGGCCAAATTTAAATGAAATTTACTATTTACTAGAATAATCATGTTCATCATCTAAGATCAATGGTTAAAAATGGCTCTGAACAAGTAAAGCCTATGGGTCTTGGTGAAGACCATACTTCTTTGAACCTTATAGATTGGGGCTACAGAATCATAAACAAATAACTGTATCAGATAACAGAAACCATATCACTTGAGGAATTTGAACAACTAAAATGGTTATCATATGTAACTTGAAGAGAAAATAATAAAGGTGTTGATGTTCCACACTACTTCAGATAAAAGGTTAGGAAGGAAGCCCCTGTCAGTACTAGAAATAGCAATAACAGCTATTGGACTTGAGAAACCTATTTTCATAAAAAAAAAAAAATTAAGAGAAAGATTTTATAAATTTCAACTGAAAGTAGTACAAGCTGCTTAGTCAATGAATACCAGATGTTTCCTTATAAGGAAACAGTTATTATCCCTACCTTTTAAGGCATGACCAGTAACTTGTAGTCCAGCCTGCCCAATAATATTTACTCATAGCTAGTGGGTAGAAGAAATGAATTCATGTTTTTCTCAAGAGCATTAACTGCAAAGTGAAAGCAATAGCATCAGGCAGAATTTGAACTCTGCATGCTAATTCCATTTTCTGTCCTGATAACCATTGTTACTTACACATTCTGTTGACTGCTTATTTTTTTTAATTTTTTTTGTTTTTGCCTTTACTTTTTTCTTTATGCCATGTCCCTGCAAGACATGGGTGATCAAGGCTTCTCACAGATTTCCTTAGAATTGCCATGCCTTTTTGGAAAATATACTGTATTAGTTTCACATTGCCTGATCAAAGATTTTAATTTCAGAGTTATCTTTCACCTAGACTGGCTGCCACCCAAGGCTAGATAGCATAACTCTACCCTTCTATTCAATAGTTGTGGTGCAGTGGATAAGAGATGAATACATGCTTTCCCCATGGCCATTTGTATGAAAATGAATGCGACAGACTAAGTGGGAATTGGTTTACCAATTATAATTTCTATGCTGATGACTTGTTAAGCTACCTGCACATGCTATTCACTAAGAAATAGTTTTAAAATACCAGTGTTACAAATAACAGAATACTGCTACTTTTCCTATGAGGCCTGTTTGCTTGTAAAAAAAATTAAATTTTAAAAGACCCTCCCCCCAAAGAAAATTAACCAATTTATATATAATCATATAAAATCTTCATTTGTTAGTTAGTTCCTTAGTTCTCACGTTATGCCCTGCCAATACCTCATAAAATGGACTATTCTATTTTGACCCTTGAAGACATATCAGAGCCTCTTCTTGGTTTCAGTGAGAAGAAAGAAAAGAAATGCATACCCCCATCTCTGTTTTCAGTGAAATGGAAAAAGTTGTCAATTTCTTTTCATTTATATGCCCTTATTTATAATTAAATTTATTAATAAAATGTTTTCAAGACAGGTTTTCAACTAGCATGAATAATTTTTATTAAAATCTACTCTAATAGTGATTTTTCCAAGCATAAAAAAAATCTACTCTAATATTAATTTTTATTAAAATCTACTCTAATATGATCATTCTCAGAGTTGCAGTTTACATTATTTACTCTTTTATCAAGAGTTAGTAAAAAAAATTATGCACAGGTTTTTATACCTTCTCCAATTTGAGTTCCTATCTAATATTTTTTCCACTATTATAATTATGACTCGAACAACTTCCTGTCACAAACCATTATTTTGTGGAGCCAACTACCAAGAGGATGCTTCCTTGATTGCTAGAATCTTGATCTGTTCAAGTCCAGGGTTATCCATTATCTTCCCCACATATCCCCATAAACTGTTCTTGCCTCTATCTTGCCTCAATTCTCTCTCGTGTGGATCTTGGGCTTTGTAAATATTATTGTAAAAAAAATTATATAAATGAAATTCCTGCTCAGGAATCAACTGCCTCTTATTTAAGGGCCACTGCTCCAGGAAATTTTAATATCAGATGCTGAAAACAGATTTATATAAAATTAAACTCCATTTTTGAATAATTATGACAACAGGTTGTAGGGTTTCTCTTTTGTTCACAACTTGAGTCAATTTAAAACAACTCGAAGCTGTTTGGTGTTCTATGCTTACAACTAAGATTGTATCCTTAAATCAGAATGAAACAGTTTATCAGTATTTCCTTCATTACTTCATCCTCTCTCTCTCTCTCTCTCTCTGTTTTTGTCATCCACAAAGCCACAGAAATCTTCAACTCCTATTTCTATTTCTGGAACAAATATCCCAGTTCCTGCTGCTGTGCTGTATGCATCAATTATTTCTTGAGTCTTTGTTGTGATATACAAACACTTGTTATTTTCTGTGACAGTCTGTAAAATAAGACAAGACTTGTTTATTTCAAAATGAACATTTTTTTTATAGAACTGCTTCCAACAAAATTATAATGGCAAAAAAGAAATCCTCAATGAAAAACATTAAAAAAAATAAAATAAATGTATTTAAAAGTAAAATATATATGCAAACTGTTGAATTATAGATTTCTCACTGCAATATAGTGTCAAATTGAGACTTGATTTGCAACTGACTGGTAAACAAGAATGTTTCTGTTCTGAGTCCTGAACAGAAAACAAATGGTAGTAAATATACTAATTGTGCTAACTAAACCATTTATAGCATGTGATCCCATATTCCCTACAGGGTTGATTTCAGCTTTATCATTTATAATTAGTATGAAAGTGAAAAGATAATTATGTCTCTCTCTCTATATATATATATACACACACTCACATATATATATATATATATATATATATATATATATATATATATATATATACACACACTCACATATATATATATATATATATATATAAGTACAGGTAATTGATCCATTGGTATATATAATCTGGGTAGATCCTAGTAATATTAATTATTAAAACAGATCCACAGAGAGCTTGATGTATTTATTATAACAGAGCATATGTATATTTTTTACAGCAAAATACAAAAAATTACCTCAACATGGGATAGCCATGTACAGAAGGGTTTGACTATCATCAGCCCCTAAAAAAAAAACAAAAAAAACAAAAAAACACACTTGGGGCTGGCACAAGAAACGTCACATAGCAGAAACAGATATTAAACTACAGAAACTATATTAAACTAATTAAGGTAGTTTGATATCAGTTTCTGCTATGTGGTGTTTCTCGTGTAAGCCCCAAGTGTGTGTGTGTGTGATTGTGTTTTTTTTTTTTTTTTTTTGTTTTGTTTTTTTGTTTTGTTTTTTTGTTTTTTTTTTTTTTTTAGTAGCTGATGATAGCTGCATACAAAATGGCTTGAAATAGACAATCCTATGTTGAGGTAATTTGTTTGTTTTTTTTTGCTGTAAAATATCTATATATATATATATATATATATGCTACCTTCACATATTCGCTATATCTAAGTTTTAAAAAGAATTTAAAAAATCAAAAAATCTTTCTTGAAGTTTTAATTTTAGTTTTAATTTCAAGCTAATAGATTAAATTTATTTTTAACTAGCTTAAAAGCTGCCCTATTGTGTGGCATTTAATCTAGCTCCTGTGGAGGGCTCTTGTTTTGGTCATCATCACAATAGCTAGGGAGGAATAGATGTGATAAGCAACAATAAACTACAGAAGAACTTACAATTGATTGCTGCATTTAAGTATTGCATTAATGTTTAAGCTTACCTTTTAAAAGTTCAACGATAATTCTTTTGCCGCCACTTAATTTAAAGACAATTTGATGTATGTAGGTCCTTTCTTTCTGTACAAACAATTATTATTTCATAGGTGACTTTTGCTGGATTTCACAATTTTATTTCCAAGATATAAAAACTGTTATAAAAAAATTTGACGCAAAAATAATGTTTAAAAAAAAAAAAAATGCCAAAAACAATCATAGTAATGAAAATTTGTAAACCCAAAATTTCAGGAATGTTTTTAATTTGCTCACAGGGTCAGTCTAATTCTAGAATGGTATATGTTGGGCTACAGCCTCTAGGAGTAAAGTTGAAAAATTGCAATACACTGACATTTGCATTTATTATATAAAGCAAAATATTTTACAGTATTTCAAAATCTATAATTAAATTAAATTGACTGGAAAGAGTATTTTGAAATCATAAAAATCACTAATTTTAGTGCCATTTTTAGCCATCTGTCATCATAATATAATTCGCTTTATTAAAAAAATCTTTCAAAAATACACTTTTCTGAAACTTTATTTGAGGAATATTAGCTGATTTAAAGTATAAGTAATATGATTTAAAACAAATATTAATTTTAGTTTAAAATATTGGAAAAATACATTTTTTAGCATTGGAGGTAGGTGTATATTTAAGATATTGACAGCTTGACTAACAGACTTAAGTTTATCTAATTTTCTTTTTTTACGATGGAAATATCTATAAAACATCCCTTGTCATGTCTCTTCAATATGCATGCAATCATGGCTCTCCAAATGCCCCATCTTTTCAATATGCATGCAATCGTGGCTCTCCAAATGCCCCATCTTTTCAATATGCATGCAATCGTGGCTCTCCAAATACCACATCCTTACAATATGGAGGCAATCGTGGCTCTCCAAATATCACATCCTTTCAATATGGAGGCAATTGTGGCTCTCCAAATACAACATACTTTCAATATGGAAGCAATCGTAGCTCTCCAAATAATCTATTTTCTTTATTTGTGAATTGTCATGACTTTTTGGGAAATGATAATGTTCTTTTTTCCATTTTTTCTCTACAGTTTTAATGTAGTCTTTCTCTTAGACTGGCTGACATTAAAATTTAGAGCCTAGTCTACTCTGCTATTTAATCCATAACTGTTGGGAAGAATAAATGAATTCATACCTTTCTGAGGAGGAGCATTAGTGCTAAAGTGAATGGAGCAGACAAGGCTGGAAATTTAATTCAGATTGAAATTTCCACCTTCTGCACCATTAACACTAACCATTATACTAATTATACATTTTTTTATATGAATAATGAATTCTATATTTAACTTGCCAAGAAGAGCTTATTTTTAAAAAGGGTATCTCCCTTACAACAAATTTGGAAAGCTCTTTTATAGTTTTGCATTTAGTATTTTGAAAATCATGCTCTTTTATTGTTTTGAAATGAATGATTTCCCTCCTGCCTTTGTTACATTGATTTTTTGACAACTGGAAGCTTCTATGCGCAAGGTCCCTTCAGGACATTGGCGATAATGGCTCTCCACAATTTTATATGCTTTGTATCTCTTAGTAAATTTTTTTGCTATCTCTCTAAATCATGTTCTGCCAATCATTTACACAAGTTATTAGGCAAGTTATCTGATTTGTTCCTCTTTTGCATTTGACTTCAGTATCTCCTGTGAGTAATAATTTTCTGAGCTATATTTCCTATAAATTTCAACCATCTCTTTCTGATTGTAACTATGCATCCTTTTTGTTTCCATTTTCTCTAAAACTTTGTCATTGCTCACATATTCAGTCCATGATATTCTCAGCATCCTCCTGTAAAACTACATTTCTGTTTCAAGTCTTTACTTTATCTGTGAGGAAATAGCTCAGCATTCATTGCTATATAGGACGACTGATATTACATAACAATTTGGTATTCTTTTCTTTGTTTCTAATGACATTCTCTTATATTGTATTACTTTGTTTAACTTTTGGAAAGTATCTTTTGCAATTCCAATGCACCTTTGGATTTTGGTATTACACTTTCCATCCTCTGTTAAAACACTTCCCCGATATTAAAAATTAAATATACTGATTTTGCTATCTCCAATTTGTAATATGCATATTGGGCTGCTACTTTGATAACCTTTTTCTTGCAATTGTTTTTAGTCCTTTTTTTCTTGCTTTCCTTCATTTGCCTTCTGTACGAGTTCTTGTAGTTATCTTTCTGTATCTTCTATCAATACTGTGTCATCTGCATATCTCTTAAGATTGTCTGTCAATAACGGATCTTAATTGGATTTCTAATTCTCTTAGGATTGCCTCACTGTATACAGGTTGAAAAAGTCTGATAAGACACCTCCTAGCACTCATAAAATTTTATATCCAGTCAATAATTTGTTGATTAGGTAATATTTTTCTATGTAATCCGTAATATCATGGGTAGGATTTATTAAATAAATGCAGCATAACTTTCATTCACTCTAATGATATATGTGGTCGTATAGCATAATTTGGAAAGGGAAATGAAAATAAATAATTTCAGTTGTTTTAGCAATGGCTATATTTGTATCTAATACATTGAAACAAGATTTAGTCATTGCCTGCTAATTCTACCCTTACTCTACCAAATTGTACAGAAATATCTAAACTATCAGCTATGTACAATTTTCTTGGATTAATGATGGCCTGAACTGAACCAAGATAATCCTTTGTTAGATTATATAGACTGAAACTATTAGGTTGGTGCAAAAATAATGACGGTTTTTGACGTTAAAAATACGTCAAAAACCGTCATTATTTTTGCACCAACCTAATACATAAACACGGAGCGTTACCAAATAAAAAAAAAAAACAAACCACATCACTTGATCATTTCTAATAGCAGCTTCAACTAAAATGGGTATTGTATGTAACTAGAAGAGAAAATAATGATATGATCAAGATGTTGATTTTCCACACTACCTTAAGCAAAAGGTTAGAAAGGAAACATCCATTTAATACTAGAAAGAGCAATAACAGTAAACTTGAAAATCTGTTTTATGAAAATTTTTATAGATTATAATTGACAATAATGCTAACTGTTCAGTTAATAAATGTTGAATGTTTCTTTTATGGAAACAACTATTTTCACTATTACCATTTAGCAATTTTCTGTATGTCTTTTGTTTATAAAGAAATTAAATATTTCTGGTTGTTGCAAAAACCAAAAATGATTTAAATACCAGCCAATACTGTAGGTTGGGAGTTGAAAATCAAAAAGAAAAAGGGATTGTCAACGGTCATGAATAAAGCCAAACATTATGGACAGAAGAGATAATTTTACATATTAGGTTGGTGCAAAAATAATGTCATTTTTGACGTTAAAAAATACGTCAAAAAACGACATTATTTTTGCACCAACCTAATACTAACTCAAGTACAGTGCAAGTTTTTATGATCAAATTTTTTTACACAAAAAATAGGGGTTCGCACTATACACAAGTAATCCTTTTGAAGAGATTAAAAAGCATGCATTTTTGGTGACTGATTGCACTACACGCAGGTAAATTGTTTCTTGAGGGGGTTAAAAATCATCCAAAAAATTCAGGGGTCACACTATACACAGTCAGCTTAAACACACGCATATATAGCATGGTACAATAAATTATTAGGTTGGTGCAAAAATAATGTCGACATTATTTTTGCACCAATGCACTAATAGAATAAAATTTTAAAATTTGGATAATATTTTAAATTAGAATAAAATTTGACATGTAGTGTTCTCTGTATTTTTTTTTCTAAAGAAAAGCACAATTATTATGAAGTGAAATTTGGTGATTAAATATTTGTGTAAGAATATTAAAGCTTTGTATTCATACATATCTATCAATATGTTCATGTGTACACATGTAATTAGTCATTAGACCAATACAACTTTGTGACATGGCTACATATATGGAGAACCTACAGAGAAATGGAGTACATGAATTTGATGGTTGTCATATTCTGTGGAAGTTATGTATGTATAAGCCTGTGCTTGAATAGTTGTAGATATTTCTCTCTTTCACATACATACACAGAGGTGCTGAAAAGTTCTGTATGGACCAAGAAAGGATTCCAAAATTTAATAAATTCTGATATTTGGTCAGGTTCTGAGAAGTGCCTTCCACAAACCTTGAGGATATTTCTGTACTCCCCCTAACATACACATGCACAGATTCTCATTTAGGCCAGATGATAAACTTTTTTATTTATTTTTTTTTATGTATTTATTTTATTTTTTTTTTTATTTTTTTTTAAGAAAAAAAAAAAATACTACTCAAATATGGATATCCACTAAAAATAATGCTTAAATGATATTTAACTGTTTTTAGTAGTGTTTATGTTGTTACCCCAGTTTTTTTTTTTCTTAAACAGTGAAATTAATAACTGGTCAAAATTGAGAAGTCATTTTATATATATATATATATATATATATATATATATAATGAAAGAAATAATGTGTGTGTATGTTATACACACATTATTTCTTTCAATATGTGGTGTGTGTATATATATATATATATATATATATATATATATATATATATATATATATATACGCGCACACACACACGTGCATGCATTTTTTTATTTTGTATCTTTCTTAATATTTTATTATTACTTCAAGCTTTAATCCAGTATCATGATTTGTTTTTTTATTTCTTTTATCTTTCAAATAAGGCACATTGAATTGTCAGGTATTTTTAACAACCTCCTCTTATATTCTAGTTATAACAAGTATTGCTTTTTACATTTTAAATATTTTTAAGTGACTATTGATATAAGTATTTTCTTGACTTACACTGGCACACACTACTGATTTCTAAGCCTTCAAATCAATGGACAGGAAAGATTAGAATTCCAATGTCAGACACAAAGTCCAGTCTTTTATATATATATATATATATATATTGATCAATGGCCATTATTTCAAGGGAGATTCTATGCTAATGTCTTTTTCTTCAGTAGATGTTCTGTAAAATAGATACATAGTGGAAGTGGAGAGACACTAATTCTGCTAAGGGATGTACAATTATCCTATTTGCCTGCAAAATTTTGGCTGGTTCTACCAGGGACACTGACTCAATCAATATTGAATCATTATTCATCCCTGTTCACTCGACTTTCCAGGGAGAAAATTTATTCATCACTTTTTCTTCTCTCTCCATTTCAGAATTAACAAATTTTCTCAAGTCTATTGCTTGTTTGCATCTTTTAAAGATGGTGAACAATAATAAAATGAAAACTAAAAAAGCAGTAATATATCAAAGTAAAAAAATAATATATTTGAAACTGATTGAAAGTAATTTTTTTCTAGAATAATAAATTTCCATTTATAATAAAAATCATTAATATAATAATTATTATAATAGTTCACTTATCTTATTTCAAGCCATGCTCCAAGTTTCATGGAATTTTTCATCCAATCTTCAGCAGATTGTTTTGCAAACTATATATTATAATTTATTATAATCACACACCCACACACGTACACATGTAGGTGCTGAAAAGTTCTTTTTTGTCACCAAGAAGCCTCCAGGATGTTTGGTTAGATTTTGAGAGGTGTGTTTTGCTGAGAAATTTTCAACACCTCCCTGTTTATGAGTTATATAATGTATATGTATTCAAAAAATATTTACTGTGGAAATAGATGGCATGTTTTAAGAACTTGAAATATATTTGACTAACCGGAAAAACATACTGTAAAAATGAAATGAATTAGATGAGAACATTTGAGTAATCTATAAACTTTCATTGCTTGAATTGCACTCAATCTCCTCACCATTTAATATTTTTATATTAGACTTTAATTTTTAATATTGTATATACATAAAATTTACAAAGTGGGGTGATGTTGAAAAGTTCTGAGCAAGTCCCACTTCTCAAATTTAAACTGAATGATCAAGCATCATCTATGTAGATATTTTTTTTGGCTTTTCAGCATCCCCTGATAAAAAGAAAGAACAGTCAGATTTAAAATCCACAGTTCTTTAGCATTTATTTTTAAAACCGGTACTTGATACACAGTAGAGAATATTATTATTATTTAAAAATATGTATTCATCACAACACAGAAATTACCATGTTTTGGAACTAAAAACTAAACTTTAAATTAAACCTTGAATTAAAGTTTTTGTTCCATTCACAAGTGATGTTGAATAACTTTAAAAAAAAAAAAAAAAAAAAAAAAAAAAAACATTTTTTCAAAAGTTATTCAACATTGCTTGAGAATGAAGCAAAAACTTTAATTTGAAGCTTAATTTAAAGTTTTGAAACATGGTAATTTCTGTGTCATGATGAATGCATATTTTTTAAATAATATTATAATATATATATTTATATATAGTCATCCACAGACAAACTGTTTTGCTTTTTCACAGCTCATCAGTGTGGCTAGACATCTGATTGCTTCAAGTCGGGATGAAAACCAAAAATTCTAACCCCTAGGCTATTGAGGCCCAGCATGGAGAAAGGTGAATTTTTACGTATTTATTTTATCACAAACATGCCAGTGACTGAAAGAACTCAATCCAGTTTGGAGTCTTGCAATACCCACATATACACAATAAAAGTTCTGAGAAGATGGAATTATGAAAGCCAGCTAGAATAGAGATAGAACAAAATGGAAATATGTTTCTCTAGGCTGATGCTGAAGTTTTTTTTTTTTTTTTTTTAAAATGGTCTTATTTTTAGTTTCATAAACCAAAAGGATTTTTACATTAAAGAATTTGTCTTTATCTGAATGCTAACTTTAATTTAAATTTATCAGGTTTATATCTTCATTCATCTTTTAGGTGACTTTCATAATTTCATCTTCTCAAAACATTTATCTTTCTCAGAAAAAAAAGATCTTGCAGTCTTCAGAGAATGGATTTTCTTTTTTTTTTTTTTTTTTTTTTTTTTTCTTCATTAAGAGAATTCTCTAAAGTCTTAAGTAAAGGGCAATCCAAAGTTGGAATCTCTCTCTCTCTCTAGTAAATATGGTGGATATGTGAAAAATCCACTACTACTTTATAACAATTTTTTACTTAGTTGTCTTGTGCTATTCTAATAAAATATATTTTTTTTCTCATCTATTTTTTGATACACTTCATTGATTATTGCCTTCACTTGGTCTAATTAGGGACAGTACTTGCTAAAATCATTATACTTTGTCCTCCAGGACTTAGTTGACTCGCTTCCAATCTCATCAAATATACAGCTTCTAAGTCTTTGAATAAAGCTTAGTCTTTATTCTAGCTTAAAGGTGGCTTCCAAGTTTGGTCAGCATATAAGATCTTGGAGGGCATTCTCTTTTGTTTGTGTTGCTTATAGGTAGGGAAATACAGTACTTCTTCACTTCTTCAATCGATTTTCTTTGAAAATTTGTTCTTTTTGTAAAATTTGATCAACACACCTCCTTAATTCATTTTCTATTATTACTTATATGCTCTCTTTCTTTCTTGGAGTTCAAGGCCATGACTTGTTTTTCACAAAAATGTTCATATACCTGATTAGTTCATTAATACAAATCATCAATTTTCCATTTGTTGTCATTTCATTTCTATTGTCTTACATTGCCCCTTTTTCTGAAATTTTTGCTACTAAAAGAAAACATGACATTCTATATGACCTATGTAAATATCAATGTTATAGATATTTCTACATAGATATTAAAATGGATGTAATATATCTATATTGATTGCATGTTGATATGCTTCATTATATGGATGTTAGTTTTATATAGAATAGTTTCTGAACAAAAGTGGAGATAATGAAACAAAGTGAAAAAGCATTTACAGAAAATGGGTTTCACCCCCATGTAGTAGGCATATTGAGACTGGAATGAAAGACAAACATTTATGTAAGAAAAATGCATTGGAATTTTTGAGGAAGGTGTAATAAATAACCTTATTAGATTTTATGGCCAGGGTTTTTTCTCCATATTGAAACCTTTAACATCTGCTGGATTTGAAATTAACCTCTTCTGAGTAGACCTATTTTTTTTCTATTTGTTCATAAACTGCATTGTGCTACTGTTGTGATGATCAATAATATTGTGCATGAGCCCCAGTCTGAGGTTGACTATGGAGAATTGTGAGATCAGTGCACTTTCAATGCATTTTCTTCTTTGTGAATTCTTTTCTCTTCCCATCAGGCTGACATTTATTAGGCTGAAATTGTGGTCAGTTGTGTTATGGTGAAACACATTTAACCACACTGTTAGTTTGCCAACATCATTTCATATATATATATATATATATATATATATATAATATAAAATAATTGCTTTTGAAATTTCTTAATTAATCACTCAATTTTTATTTAATGATATTTCTGATTTAATATATATATATATATATATATATATAGAGAGAGAGATTTTGTCAATACACATTTTTTTCACATATTAGTAAATGTCATTTAATTTTTTTTATGTCATTTCAATTACTATTACCTTATCAATCAGTCTTACATTTTTCTTTGTTTTTTTGTTTTTTTTAAGTCAATCTAAACTACATAATAGTATTATCAACTGAATATTGACTTAGACATTTTTCCATAGGAACTCTGAAAGAAAATAAACATTCACTTAATTTATTTTTTATTTCATGTTTAACTTTCATTTTCATCAAGAGATGAATAATTTGCTCTCTTTTTCTTGTGTGTGTGTGTGTGTGTGTGTGTGTGTGTGTGTGTGTGTGTGTGTGTGTGTGTGCGCGTGCGCGCACACACACATATAAATAATGGCTGGCTACGCATTACCAAGCACACCAGCAGACCTTAGTTACAGTTTGAGAGAGTGTATATATATATATATATATATATATATATGTGTGTGTGTGTACTAATAAGAATTTTTAAATTATATCTACACCATTTCTGATATCTCTTCAAGTATCAACTACTAATGGCTTGACAATATAATATCTTTATGGCAATTATTTTTCTGTATAATATATTATAAAATCTTAAAGAAAAACTTATGTGCTGTATCTCTTGTTAACAATCATGACACTCCACTATTTTCTGTCCTTTGTAGCTCTTAATAAATTTAGTCTTTTTTTTTCCCCTAAGCCCTGTTCTACCATCCATTTACTCAAGCTTGCTAGATAGCTTATATTTTTTCTTCTGTCCCACTTGCTTTCAATCTACCATTTGATTTTCCAAGCCTTCTTTCCTCATTATATACCCTAAAAATTTCTTTTTCTGACAAGTATGTATATTTTGTTTCCATTTTCTTTAAAAAACTTTATCATTCCTTACATGTTCAGTCATGGTATTCTCAGCATCTTTCTGTAGAAGCACATTTTTGTTGCTTCATATCTCCTCTTTATCTGTGAGGAGACTGCCCTGCATTTACTGGCTTATAGGAGGACTGATATTACATAATTCAGTACTCTGTTTCTTATGAAAAGCTTCTCTCATTCACATGATATGTCAACTTGTAAGATTTTGTGCTTTTATAGAAATACATGCATAAAACACCAATTATTGTGTTGGTTTTAGTAGAAAGTTGATAGTGAGTTCAGTACACATTATATAATAAGAACATATGTAAACTAGTTTTTTTTTAAAAGTTTATAAATTACTCAGTAAGTTAAATGAACAGATAAGCTTACCTGTCTCTCTTTCTCCCACTTCTTCATGTAATTGATGGCCTTCCTAATAGATATGCAAAATAAAAACAAATGGGTGGGTGTATAAGACTTTCATAATACTAGCACATAATTTTGTGATACTTTGATCGGGATGCAGAAAAGTTATTGACCCTGCTCAATTCCCTAAATAAGTATATTGATTTTTATTTTTTGTTTTATTGGTTTTCTTCCCTGAGAAGTGGAGTTTGCCAAGAACTTTTCAGTAATCACTTGCTTATGATGCTAACCTGGCATCTTGGCTTCAGTCACTGTCCCCCAGCTGTAACATAGCTTCACTGTGTTTTTTTTTTTCTGTAAATACTTTCATGGTAATTGTTCTTATGAACTTTCATCTTTGAAACTTTATGAATTTAAGCACAATACTTGATTGAAGTCATGGTCTCATCAATTTACAATTGAAATGGCTAGATATAACCATAAGTTCTATGTTAACAGTTTCTTTTCTTGCACTTCTTGCTTGTGGAACTCTCTTCCAACTTCTTACTTTCCAGTCAAATTTGTATTTAAATTTTTGAAAATCAATGTCGATCATTACCTTTTGTTTTTAATTTTTGTTCTATTATTGTTCTCGCTCCTTAATAATGTATTTCTTTTCCTTGTATTTTTTCACACTCAGTACCTCCCCTGCATTTTAGTGGCTTTATTGCCTTGCTTGGGGGGAAATGCTTAAAACAAATATATGTCAGCTAATGCAGTATGTGTGTAGTATATAATACTTAAATGGTTAAAAAAAAAAAAACCCAAAATAACACCTTATTTTATAGGAAGAAATAAAATATTAATTATTGATATAATGAATATGCAGGTATTGTAATGAATATCGGCACAGTGGAATTGGCAGTCTAAGTTCAAATTCTGTGTGCATTTATTGCATTCACTTTCACTCTAATGTCTTTAGGAAAGGCATAAGTCCATCTATTCTCTCTCTAGCTATGGGTTAAATAGCAGCATAGATTAAGCTTTTTGGCAACCAGTCAGAGAAGAACCGCTCTGAAATCTAAACCATGCAGAAGACAACAGGAAATCACTCCACTATCTTTCCCAAGAATGTATGGTAATTCACAAATAATAAAGAAAAAAAAATTGTAGAGTCATGTCATGAAAGCATATGGCATTAAAAAGAACATTCCATAGAGGAAAATTCATCAGAACAATTAGTTGTTTGGTTCCAAATTTCCATATTTTAAATGTGATTTTTTTTTTTTTTTTTTTTTTTTTAACTATATGCAAGGTGTACCAACCAAATATGAGTGTTTTTTTTTTTTTGTTTTTTTTTTTTAGTTAAGGGCTTCTTAGTTGGGCTGTAAACTCTTCAACATAACTCTTATTTATTAACTTCTAGCATTTATAAATTTATGTCCACACTGAATATCTTGTGGATATGGAAGCAATTTTCATTGTCTGAATTTTTGAGATGAGGAATTATACATTGATTTATTCAAAATGGTGTCTATTTCATTGTTATGACAAAATTCCATTTATTGTACCCTCTGGTTTTCTTCAGGTGCATGTCAGAGTTGGCCATATGGGAATTACAAACCAGACACTTCTTTCAATCCATGGGGATAGATTGTTTTCATGGTGCTGTTCATGCAGACAGATGGTATTGGTTAATTTTTTTTTTTTTCTGTGTATGTTGTCTTTGTCACTTTTCTTTTTCCCATTGAACCAGTCAGCCTTTTGTATCTACAGGCTTCAAATCTGTAGATCAAAAATTTTCAACAAGCAACAACCCCCCAAAAAAAGTGAGTTTACTGAGTTTAATCCCAGGGCTGAGTAGTACTGGCTTACATTCAATGGAAACAGTACTTATAATAACTGAGTATTAAAAGAGGACAAAACAAGATATCCTAGGACAATGAAATGAAATTGATTTACTGCCATAGGTTAAGAGTTCAGTATGAAATACCTGAAGAAGTCTAGAGAGCACAATGGTTGAAACATTGATATAATAACGTGATGAGGATATTAGTCTGAGGGTAAATATCTTCTCATGCTAGAAATTTAGACAGAAAATCTAGAAAAGTTTGAAAAAGTAGAAATTTGCCACATGTTAAAGACTAGACCGAATTCATGCAAATGAAGTGATGTGCAGGCATATCCTGTTGCACCATGTCTTGTTAATTTGATATTTGTACTGTATGCAGCTTCACTTATTTTCTCTCAAATGTCTGGAATGGATACTTGAGAAAAATACTTAATTCTTTATTTTAAAAAAACTGAAAATTTTATTAAGATCCAGTAATTTAGAAGAATAAGGTAAAAAGCATTTTTTTTTTTTTTTTTTTTTTTTTTACCAAAAAATTTTCTAATATGACTTCTTACAACTTTTCTTTGGGAGACGAGCTCGCATGAATTTGACTACAGGGAACAAGCACACACAAATTTGGCTGCAGGGTACAAGCATGCCTCAATTTGGCTGCAGAGGACAAGCATATATGAATTTGGCTGATTACAAGATAATGGCCTAGTGGATATATGCTTTGGTTAAGTGTATGTCGCTAGCTATTGGTCATGAGTTCAATCACTGGGTCAGGCAGTGATGACTATAACTCAGGTGCAGACACCATTTTAAATGAATCAGGATAATTGTTTTTATTTTATTTTCATTTTTCAATAAACATTTCTTTTAATATGAAGCTGTTTTACTGCATCTATGCCATATTACTTTGTTTTGATATTTGAGCAAAACTATAAATTGCTTACTTTTTCTTTTAACCCAAATTTGTAAAATAAGTGTTTTTTTTTTGTTTTGTTTTTTTTGTTTTTTGTGGTGAAAATTTTGGCTTGTGTGAATGCATAGAAATAGAATCAAGTATAGTTTTGGTTCTGACTGCTGGCTTATTGGAAGATGTGATTCAGTTGATTAGCCTGCTCGGCTTGCTTGAAAATTGAATTAAGACAAAATAGAAATCAGTTGCTCCTGGCTATTACTAGCAGGTAGCAATACTTCCATTATCTTTTCGTTTTATTACATTTATCATCATTAATGCCTATAAATGCATGCACACATAAGATGCTTAGGTAGACATACGTTCTGTAAGCCTATGCACAGATACACACATTTTCTCTTAAAACTTTATAACTACATTTCACTATCATTTCTTCAGTTCTCTGCATACACTAGTCTTACAGTGGTGATTATTTCCAATTCAGTCTTTACTGGAAAAAAAAAGTTAAGTCTTTCCTGATGAAGGAAACAGTGAAAATCTAAAACAAACAAAACTGAATTTTATTGATTTCTTGTCTGTTCTCTATAAACTTTATTAGACTCTGATTGACTCTCTAGATGGAAGGATGGAGAGTAAGATTACACTCTGAAACAAATACAACTAACTTTGGTGTAAGGACTTTTTCATTGAATACACAAGGATCAAACCTACTCACACCAGTTTACTGAGATTAGATAACCTGTTCTCTTCAGATGTTCTTTTTATTCTTCCTACCTTTCTTCTTTGAATTGTCTGGTATTGTCAAGTATGCTGATTGATGATTTAGTAATCATAACTTTTTTTTATTTTTTTTTTTTATTAATCATTTCACCCCAAGCAAGGCAATGAAGCCACTGATGCAAGGGGTTACCAAGTGATAATGATGAGAAACAAATTAAGGAGAGAGAACAATAGAAGAACACTAATTAAGAAGACAGAATATAACAGTTGACATTGCATTTAAATTTTTGAAGTTCAAAATTAACTGGGAAGTAAGAAGCCAGATCATAATTCATAAAGTCTAGGTACCATACAGGAAAGTTCATCAGAGCAATTACAATGAAAGTATTTATAGAAAAGGCACAGAGAATCTGTTATGGTAGCAGGAAAGTGATTGAAGCCAAGATGCCAGGTCAAGACCAATAACATTGCAGATTCTTCTTTGAATTTTATCAAGAATCTCTAAATGTATAACAGGAGCACCAGACCAGATGTGGCAGAAATATTCAAAGGATGGACAAATGGTAGACTTACAAATATGTAAGATAGATTTGGGCGAGAAAAATTGTTTAGCATAGTAAACCAATTTTCCTAGCAGTCGACCTAACAATTGATTTTAATGTAACCTTTCCACTTCATATCAACTGAAAACATTACCTCAAGAGGGTGCAATTAGTCACTCTCCTGGAGGTTAGCATCAGCCATGTTGATGGAAGGCAAAAAGGGTTTCATTTTGCAGGCATTAAAATTAAAAAGCCACTCCTTGCCCCACTTAACAATCTTACCAAACTGATCAGACTTACTATTAAAACAGGAGTCATCAGCATAGATACTGAGTTGAAGGTTTTCCAGTTCCAAGTAACTTGGTAAAATTAACAGTTGCATCTCCTAAATGTTGCAGTGTCTCATTATTAGTGATGATATCCTTCGTGTTCTACATTATTTCAAATAAAAGGTTAAGAAAGAAACCTCCATCAATACTGGAAAGAGTGATAACAGCGACTGAACTTGAGAAACCTATTTTCTGTACTGGCTGCACAGTCATTAATGCCAAATGTTTCCTTATAAGGAAATGGCTAATATTATCATTACCATGTTTTTGCTATTGACAGTGACATCCCTTCAAGCAGATGTATGATATGATCTTAAACAGTCTCCCATTGTATGCAGTTGCATTGAGTATTGTCTCTGGCTTCTCATGATCTATCAGTATTTTCTCAGATACCCTACTTTATTTTTGGGATGGAGGATATATTTGTAGTAGCATTTTTTCTTGCAAGAAGGAAGTTGAGGAGATGGATCTCAACAGGTCAGTCAGTGACTTGCCATTGCCATGTGGTGGTTTGTCTCAATCTTCTGAAGCCAGGCTCGACAAAGAATCTGGGAAGTGGAGAGGCATCTGTATCGTTCTGTTACTGCCCCTGTACTGATTTCTTTTGTACATTTTTAACCTTCAGAATTCCACATAAATGGGGTTCAAACCATCCTTACACTGCTTGGGTCCTCAAAGTTCTCACCACTATCATAGGGTTTGCTATTTTGGGCTAATCTACACATCTACAGTCTGTTCCACCCATCTAAATACTGACAAAGTTCAATGCTGTTAACTTTAGTGATTGAAAGAAGTCTGGTGCTTAGATATTCTTGATAAAATCTAAAGAATTTGCAATTTTATTGGTCCTATATAGCCTGAGTGTCTTTTCTATAAATATTTTCATGGTAATTGTTCTATGGTACCTAGACCCTGAATTTAAGCACAGTACTAGGTTGGTGGCAAAGTCTTATCATTTTACATTTGAAATGGCTTGATGTATCTGTAAGTTCTATGCTCATAGTTCTCTCACACTTCTCACTTGTGGAACTCTCTTCAGCCTTTCCTATCATCTTTGATCTTCAAAAATTTAAATACAATGTTAATTGTTGTCTGTTTAATTCCTGTTCCTTTTATTGTTCTCACTTTTTAATGTTTTTTCTTTATATTCTTTCACACTCAGTAGCCCACTATCTCTTAGTGGCTTTATTGCCTTGCTTGATGGGGTGAAATGATTAAAAGAAAAAGGACATAATCTATCCAAATATATGCATATATGTATTTCCTGGAATACCTTTTTCACCAAAAACTATTCCCAGTATCTTATACCCCGATGGTTGAATGTTTTGCTCTTGAGGTAGTAGTTATTGCTTATGGGCAAATATCTAAATACCCCCCCCCCCTTGTCAAATACAACAGTCACCTGACATCTTCAGAATAAGACAGATATTACTATAAATGATTAAATTATGATTACAAATCAAAATAATGTTAAAATAAATGCTTATTTCTTTGCCAAATTACAAGTGCTTCTTCTACAGTTAATAATACGGAATGTGTATGCATACACACATACACCATGATACTGGGGATATAATACATTATATTTATGAATGATTTACAAGACAGCTTAAAACCAACAATCTAAGCAGAAACCCTGAAGATAATGGTAGCCGTTTTCTTATAAGAAAACTATTAACTATACTGACTCTTGTGGTACTAACAAGGATTGAACTCGCTATCCTTGGTTAACAAATTTCTGAAGATATTAGCTTAATGGATGAGTTCTAAGCAGTGGTAGTATATTGTCTCCCTTCCTGCCAAAGTGGATTTAACCTTTCGGCATTACTTAAATTTACTGAAATTTTTCTCCTTAGGGCAAATTTTTCTATTGTTTGATGAAGTACTGTCATTCAGTTTATTGCTGAAGATCCTGTTTTGGCATCAATTGACTGAGCAGCCAGAAAATTTTATTTATTTTTCTTTTACTCAATAAAAGTAGGTGTGTTTGTCAATCATCTGGTTTATACTTCTCCTTTTGTTTTTAATCTGGACTAGAATTTTTATCCTTTGTCATATGTTTATCATTGGATTTCTGATTGCTTCTAAAATCTTTTCATTATCTTTCACTCCCAGTAACTCTTTGTCTTTAGTGGCATTGTTACCTTGTTTGGGGTGAACTGATTAAGGAAAAAAATACTTGAAGATATAAACATTAAACACTTATTTGTTCATGCATTTAGAAAGATACACACACACACACACACACACACACACACACACACACACACACACATATCAAAGTAATTTCTAAGATTTTAATTGATTTTATTTATAATCCAACATTTTTTTTCTTATTACTTTAAACATTATGGATGTGTGGGAGTTATAATGGATAACTGCATAGAATGAGAAACTGGAGAGCAACCTTTGAATTCCAGTTGAGTTTGTTAATTTAATACACTAGGGAAAGGTATGAATCCATCTCTTCATCTCCCTCTAGCTGTGGGTTAAATAGGTAATCTGGTTTCTTTAGCCTTGGTTGGCAACCAGTCTAGAAGGACAACTCTGAATTCAAAACTGTATGTAGCCTTGTTGAATCATATGCTATGAAGCTAAGGGAAGGATCATAAAGTTCACATTTATGATCCTGACTATGGATCATTTCCCTTTAAACATTATATTTAGTGAATGCATGTGTTTGAATAGACATCCATTTTTTTTAAACAGTAAATTTACATCTACTGGTCTGTGCATTTGAGTCTTAATAAAGAAAATGTGCCTTCTGACATGGTTCAAACCTTGTAGAGTAAATTACTATTAAGCCTAGCATGTTTTTGGACTGCTCAGCTACAGAATGATTTTTATAGTGAAGTTCAGTCAAGAAATTCACATCTCTTGTTTGGATCTCTTGAAGCCAATATCAACGTTTTGATTTTTATATCTGATAAATGGGATAATTGTACTTTGCTTGCCTATGAAAGTTTTCTATGGTTGAGTGGTCTAAAAACACACTCGGCTTTAACAGTTGTTTACACTACAAGTGAGACAAAGGTTCAAAATCAAACAGAAGGCACATTCTCTTCATTAAGGCTCTCAAATGCACAGACCAATAGATATAAATTTGTACTTGTAAAAAAAAATTAGGAATCTACTAAAACACATTTATCCACTAAACATGTTTAAATAAAAACTGATAAAGTGGGGGGAAAAGGATTTTCATAAAATTGTTTTGATGTATATCATTTTCTTATAATATTCAAAGTAATAATACTTATACCAGAATATATATATATATATATATGTTGTAGCATACCTACAGATGATAATGGGTATGCCCCCATTCACATAAATACAGTAAGTTGGTCTGCAGTTGGAGATTCATTGTGGAATTCATTTGACTCACTTCTAGCAGTTGACTACTACTTCTACATGCTGCTGGCAAATCTTATATATGTTGTTCATGTCCTAATTATTATCATTTATTACCAATCTTTGTGTGATTATTCTATTCAATAACCTTCCCTAGGTTACAACAATATATAAATAGCATATTACTTGCCAAAAATAGCAGGATTATTTACCTATGGATTGGTACTTTTGCCTTAAATTAGTGTAGCTCCTGCATGCTGTGCCTAAGACCAATGTAGCACCTGCACACTGTGCCTAATTTAGCATTTGCAAGTTAATTTTACCATGCATTTCAAGCAGTAGAATGTTGGTAGAATGGAATGTCACTTGTTTCGTTACCTGCAGGTCAGATGTTCAAATCGGGGTAGGATTTACTTGTTCATTTTATATGTTAGGTTTAGTGTGATTTGTTACAGACAAAAGAAACAAAAAAAATATAAAACATCACACTGTTCATTATCACATAACTGTAAAGGTTGATGCCAATTTACAATACAAATGCAATCAGATCTACTTATAGATGAACATATAGAAAGACACACCTAGAACATAATTTTGTGTTTAAATATACAACAGTTTATATATAAAGGGTGTTCCAATAACTTGGACTGATTTTAAATGTGAATGAATTTTAAGCGTCTAATAATCTTTTTCTTTCAGATTTAGCAACTTAAGTCTTTCCATGGCTGAAATTGCCACTCAAATATATTAATGTTTGAAGAGTGCAATTGGAAAAATTGTTCATAAATTCAAACAAACTCTGTCAGTGGCAGATGTGAAAACACCGTTGTTTGCTTGTTTATGCCTTTCAGCTGAAAACATTGCTGCAGTGCACGAGAATGCGGCTGAAAATCCAGACACCTCTGTTCATCATCGCACACAGGAATTGAACCTCTCCACAACAACGTTACATTGTTTCTAATTGCATTCTCAGTTGGTTGATTATGTTGACCAAAAAATTGCAAAGTGCATGAAATGCATTTCTGTTTGAATGCACATTTTCATAATAGGCTTCAATAACTTTAACACATTGTTTGATTGTTAATCTTTCCATGGTTGAAATTACCAAAGACTTAAGTTGTTAAATATGAAAGAAAAAGAAAAAAATCCTTAGATGTTTAAACTTAGTTCACATTTAAAATTGGTCAAAGTTATTGGAACACCCTTTACAACATAGACAAAACATCACGAGCCTCTTGCTGCTCTATTGTTATTTCCATGGAAGGTGCTCAGATGAACTATTAGGTTGGTGTAAAAATAATGACATAATAATGTCAAAAAATGACATTATTACGTCATTATTTTTGCACCAACCTAATACATTCCTTCGTTCCACCAATTCTAACCTTTGTCTCTCAGACTTGCCATGCTACACACATTGAAGTGAACCACACTCATTACCTTACCTATGTAAGTTCCACTCAAGCAGATTTGTGGAACCAACTATGAAGAGGAGACTTCCCAAATCACTACAATCTTAATCTGTTCAAATCTAACCATTATCTTCTCCAACATATCTGCTTAAACTGTGCTTCTTACTCTGTAATTCTCTGCCTCAAATGGCTTGATACTAGGTGAAGATAATTGTTAAAAATAAAAATGTAGGATATTCATTTGGGATATTTATTTACTGAACCGATATTGGCATTCTTTCTTGTTGGCCATCACTCTATTTTCTATCTCCCTTTGAAATTTAAAGTTCTAAACTTGGCAACTCAAATCACACATCTTTGGCAGGATGTAGAAGTGAAATTAGTAATGCCTCAAAATAAAACTAGGGTAAAATTTAAAGTGTAAGTGGTCAAGCACGATCTGATTGCAAAGATTGTGTTTATCCTTAAACTCTTTATAAAGATATTTATGATTCTGTATATTTAGGCAGCAAATATTCTTTAAGGCAGTAGTTCTGGGTATAATGATAAAATATATCTGGCAGCTAGGCCTCTGATTGGGAGGTTGGAGGTTTTGAAGAGCGGGGAACCATATCTTCATTGCTGCTGTTCCCAGGTAGGCCATGACCTGGGGTGGCAGCATCTATTTGGGTCCCAGCTATGGGCAAATGGTAAAGCCCTCAAACAAAAATCAAAACTTTTTTTCATGATAAAAATACCAGCAATACATTTTTGTAAAAAAAAAAATTATCAACAGTACATTTTTGTAGTGAAATTACCAGCAATGTATTTGTATAGTAAAATGACCAGCAACACATTTTTAGGGGGAAAATTATTGCTAATAATACATTTTTATAGTAAAATGACCAACAATACATTTTATAACAAAATACAATACTAAAAAAAAAAGTATAAAAATATATTTTTATCATAAAATTACCAGTAATACATTTAAAAAAGTTATCAACATTACATTTTATCATCTATAAACTTTGTCTAAAAATATGTTTTGTCCTGAAAATATACCATTATGTACAAAATATTTGTAGTTGAAGGTATAAAATTGCATTAAAAATATTTAGATTTTGGCATTAAATAACCCATAGAGGTTGATATGCTGTTAAACAAAATCAACCAACCAAATTTAAGGCAAATTTTGCTGTCACCTATCGGACCATAGTGCGACCAGACAGCATATTAATAAACAGCATAAGGATACTAATAACATTAAACAGCTTCTCACAAACAATACCAAACTACTAGCAAAATAGTAAAAACAGACTTATGATCCTTGAAGAAATATTCTTACAACAAAAACAAACATCAATAAGTAAATAAAAAAACATTTTTTGATCATGTGTATCCACTAAAAATAATGTTTGAAGTAATAAAAATGTCTGAATAAAAATAAAATCTGTTAATTTGAAATATAGAAATTGTTGATATAGAAATTTATACCGTTAGTAACTACAAATTCTCTATCCTTGATATTGAGCACTTTTCCCTGATAAATAAACCATATAATCACATATATGAGGATGTGCTGAAAAGCCTGACCCACTTTCATAAAACTTACCAAATAATTAAATATCTGAAGATTTTTTAATCCTTGTTTGTTTGGGTCAATAACTTTTCAGCACGTTTTTATGCCTGAAAGAAATGACTGGGGTGGGGTATGTTTGTATGAAACCAATATTGACAAGCAAAATGAATTGGAATTTATCTTGAATATAATTTGATATAGCATTGTCAATTTTTGACTTTTCATAGAAAGCAATAGAAATTGAGATAAAAAGAAATATTTAGTAAAAAATTAGTAAAGGGTTATGTTTGTTTGTTGTTTTTTTTGTTTTGTTTTTTAATAGTTTCATGCCTGATCACATCAACTGCAAATGTGTTCAAAATCAGAAAATTAATAGAATAAGGATTGTGATCAATAAGCATAGATAAAGCAAAATTTGATGGAATAAGTGGTTAATGTTTCTTTCATCTCTGTTTTGTTATTCTATCCACTACTTAGCTGTAACCTTTATTCTATTTGATTCTTTAAAGGTATATGTGAGTAAGCATACTGACACATCCATTTTAAATATTGTCATTGGATACAGTTGGTGGGCAAACAAGTGTTAAAGAGGATAAGACATTTTTATCACATCAACAAAAGAATTTATTTTAGCAACCATAAATTTTGTTAACATGGAATTAAGAAGATAAAAAGATTTTAGGTTAAGTGTAGTGATGTCTATACACAATGTAATCCCTGAACAAGTAGGAGCTTATAATCTTCATTGGTGTAAGACAATGTACTTGCTTACATTAGTGTGTAAGCTGGTATATGAGAAGTTATGTATATTCATAGCATCAGTAATAGAAACTAATGGTGTATGAATGTAACTGCTGGTTAGCATTTAGCACAGGACTTTTTAATATGTTATGGAAAATTAAATTGAAAATGTTTTTTTTGTCATTAGAAATATGATAGATCATACAAAGAGATTAATATACAAGATGATTTTAGCTTTTCATTTTGATAAAATGAAAATGTTCAAATGAAAATGTTGGCAAGTATGATTGTGTAACATTTGAGTTATTTGAAAACACGTTTTGGTGTGAAAACTAGCAATTTATAGGAAATTGCCAGTTTATTTGGTTATTTGTTAATTGGTAAATCACTGATTGGTTAGAAAAGATTAAAATTGGAATTAATTTTTTTTTCTTGTGACCCACTTTTTAATATAGACTTGTAAAAATAATATGAGCATCCTCTACAAATATTTAACACAAGTCTACTTACTCTTTTGATTATAGATTAAGAAAGTAATATAGTTATTAAAAAATGAAGTATTTACATATATTATTTCCTAAAAAACAACAAAAAAAAATTGCATATTGATATTGGCTTTATTTACAATAATGAAAAATAATAAAGGTGCATTTTGGTTGTCTTTAATTTTTCAAGTTTTCATTTTCACATTTGGACCAAATTTTTTAAATGTAGGTCTTCTAAGGCTAGTTTTCTAAGTTTTTTTTTCTGTAGGTTTCTAAGGCTAGTTTTTATCTGAAAAAAAAAGAAAAGAAAATATAGTGTAGCATTAAATTTTATTTATCATATTTCTCAACATATAAAGCATGCTTCAAAAAATCCTGTAAAAATGACCTTGTGTCATACGCACCAATTGTTGGGTTTGGGTATCAGACTAACACCTAAACACTCCTATTTGACACACAAGTCTACTGATAACTCCAGATCATCATTATTATCACCCCCCCACCCCATGACCGGGTGTGGTTGTAGTCACTGTGAAGCTAAGCACCTGACCAGTTTCCTCCACATATCTGAATTGAAAGCCAGAGAGGTATTCATTCATGCATGGAATGTCTTGGACAAGTAAACCTGGTGGAACCCATCCTTCTTCAGATCAAATTAAAATAAATGTCTTCCAATTTTGCCTTGGTCACATAGCTGTTGATTCCATTAAGGGAGCCCTCTGCCTTGGTCGTTTGACTTTGGTCTCAGATGCCCACTGCCCAACAATGCTGCATCATCACCACACTAGTTATGGTGCCAAGCCTACTCCATTGTGCTAGATGGCTGCTGAACCTACAAAAAAGTTCATCCATCCTTTGATAAATCTTGTTTTTAATTCTGCTGCTTGTCTAGTTACCCTACTTCAACCTGGAGAGGGATGGGCTCTACCAAGTCTACTTGCCCAATACATGGTATGCATGAATAAATAGTTTTCTGGATTTCAACTCAGATGTTGATTGAACTGGTCAGGTGCTGAGCTGCACAGCACCCCTATGTGCCCACCCAGTCATGGGATTGATGATGATGATGTTAATGATGATTATTGCATGTTAGGATAATGCTTCTGCTAAACTTGCTTTTCCAATCTTAGCATATAGTTCTTTTTATATTACTTCACTATTATCATTTCAAATATTTTATTTAAATTATCAAATTGCTAGTCAACTTGGGAAATGAAAAAGAAAGTCAAAAATTATTAATTCAATATTAATTGATATTGTATATTGCCAAAAGTAATTATCATTATGGTATGTTTGATAATGTTGGCTTCAAGCTGGAGAATGACTGCTAAAAATCACTCTCCCTAAACTTGTAGACAAATCCTAGATGCATGCTGGGATTTCTTCCTAGTCAATAAAAATGGACTGTTCTTAGTCTTACCCATGCTTTCTTGCCTTGAAGTCAGATGATAATTGCTTAACTATATATCCCTTTTGCATGTTTATTCTGGGTGAATTTCTTTTTACTTTGTTAATGTTATAGTTGCTTTACTCTGCTTTGCCTTATATTACATTATCTTGTCTTGTATTATTTTATTCTATTCTTCTTCCTCCTCTTTTTATTGTTATTGAGAACTTTGTTAATTTTGCTTAACCATGCCAGGTAACATTCGAGCTTGAGGATGAAGCATTGACCTCAGCTTGCATAAGAGTAAAATATTTTTAAATGATCTAATTTGAAGAACAATAGAATTTTCTATTCAATTTGCAACTTAACAATCATGTGATGGTCTCCATTGCAGTCACTTTGATAATAAGTTTGTTTTTGTATGTCTGTGTTTTTGTTACAAAAATTCAAAAGAAAATCATGTCAACATGACGTTAAAAAAAAAAAAAAAAAATGTAACAAATTGCTACGTGAAATAATAATTTTACTAGCCAAATCCCCATCTTACAAACATTTTTCTTAATAATAACTTAAAAATACATTATTTACATTATTCAGACTACTGTCCTCATCTTTGTCGCCATATTTATTACAATGTTTCGGCTGTTGTACGCTCTGGCCTTCTTCAGGTGGTTGGAATGTCGAACTGAACTCTTTATTTCGCTCACTTGGGTAGACTGTTCTAGTTCCACGTGCCATGTTTGATGTATGTCAGTTATCAGTTATCTCCTGTTAATTTCCCTCTGAAAGTTCTCCACTGCCTTAACCGGGTATTGAACTCACACTCTTTGAGTCCTGTCACTGGATATAAAAAATGCCTTTATCCACTGTGTTATGAGGACACATGGCACAGTGGAGAACTTTCATATGAGGACAATAGTCCGAATAATGTACATAATACCTCATCTCAGAAATATAGACAAAAATAATTCAACATATATTTTATTTATGGTAATTGCCTTACTTGATTTCTATTGTTTGATACTGTGCATCTGAAAAATTGCACATTTATTGCAGTTGCTATCACATCTCAGACTATTGGCTAGGATCAAAGTTTAGTATCTGTCCTTAGGCAGATATACTACATTTCATCTCTTAGTCGTGTCTCTGAAAATACTATTAAGAGGTGCCTGATCTTGGAAAACGGCAGCCTATGGTAGTACCTCCCTCATTGCACTTGTTGCGGGTCCTGTATCAATGCAGTGCCGGCCTACGAAAAGATGGCCTTGTGCCAGACACTACACATAACTACTGGACCCACAAACAAAGTAAAAAAAAAAAGAAAAAATATACAAACATATATAGCGTGATCTTTTCTTTCTAAATATCCCAATTTCCTAGGTGAGGAAAGAGGAATAAGGTCGCTTATCACGTGCACAAAAATGAGAAAAAAGGGTAGACAAGAGGAATGACTGAAGCAAGTCTGATAAAACACATGAATATAAAATTTATTATTTATGATTAACAAGTATTTAGTCTTGTGAGTGGAGACAATAGGTAGAATTACTGAAACTTGCAAAAGGAAGATAAGGCAGTGACAAAAAGTTCATCAGTAGGAAAGTTCTGGAAGGATGTCTGCTTGAATCATAATGAACGTGAATGCAACAAGGAATAGAAATACTCACTGCGAATTATTGTAATGTGTGTGTAATGTGATATTTTTAAGGTACTGGTTCATAAAGGTTACAGTTCAAAGAAATATGAGAAGTTCTCATTCTTCGTGGTCGCATGTTTCAAGTTCCCTGGTTATGTACGAAGGCAGGCTCGAACAAGAGGTTCACCTCCGGACAAGAAATTAGTCATCGGAAAAGGTGTCGTGATGACAGTGTAGTAATTGCTAAGTTTCTCTGATAGGAAACAGGAAAGTTCAAACAAGATGTTAGCCTTAGGTCGATGAAATAGTCGTCGAAAAAGGTGTGAGACGACCGTATTGTTGAGTTCTGGTAGTGAGTAGAGGAAAGCTCGAAAATTGTTCGCTTCAAGACGAAAAGTTAGTCTTGGGAAAAAATGTATGATAACGACAGTGTATCTGTCTCTACATTTTCTAGCGGATATAGGAGGAAGGTTCAACATGTTTACATTAGGTCGAGAAATTAGTCTTGGAAAAAATGTATCGCCGACAGTGCAGCAGTCTTGACATTTTCGAGTAGAAAACGGAGGAAAAGGTCAGACGAGTCGTTTGCATCAAGACGAGATAAAAAAACCAATGTAAAAGTGTGCGGGGCTCAACACTCTCTAGTTTAAAAGCGGAGGAAGGTTCGAACTGGTTGTTCGAAGAAAAGTAGTGAACACACGACATGTTGAAGGTTTAAGATATTCCGGCTCATTTATGGGTTAAGAACACGGAATAAATGAGTTGTCCTCATAGCTTGAGAATTCGAGGAGCAACTGAAATTTCGAAACACTGGTCGTCCGTGACGTCAGAAAAACGCGCGGGAAAAAATTCAAATTCTGTTAAGTATCAGCAGCAGTTAGCTCGCTTACTGGCGAAAACGTTTACTGCTATTATTAGCTGAAAGTGAGAGGAAGGGATGAAGACTCGCGCGCGCGTCGCAAAGGAGGTGGAAATACTGTGGTATTCCACACACTAAAGAGGTGGGGGGGGGTCAATAGTAATACTGATGCCAGTTCAAGCAGTAGTTATGGCATCTAGGTTATTTTTGAACCTGGCTTGAGTGCACATGCTTAGGTTCCCTACATTAAACTGACCTTGTGTCCAATCCTGCCAGCATGGGACAACAAGAAAATACAATCACTTCTCAATTTTTTGGCTAAGATCAAAGTGTAGTATCTGTTCTTATCAGCTTAATCCGATTCTCTCTCCTCAATTCTAGCTTGCTTTCTTTCATTCATTTTATCACTGTTGCCAAGTAATGTTTTTACTCTCTTTCCACATGATCAATACAGAATAAGCCATTATTTATGAGGTATTGACAGGGTGTAATGGTTGTGCAAACTAACAAAGGAGGGACAAGCACAATTTTAATGATTCTTAAAACAAAAATAATGATAAAAAAAACAGATCAATACTGTAGTGGCATTAATAGTAGCTTTATTATCAACAACTGAAACCCCATAGAATGTAGTATAGGTTTTGTTGTATCCTTAATGAGGTTACAAACAGACAAAGGTGGTACTTGAGTGAAGGAACAGCAACATGAGTGTAGATGAAAGAAAGAGAGGTTTATTGTGAAAGAGAATACAGTACTGAAAGACAGTGAATTGGGTGGCAGGCTAGTAATTCCCAAAAGCAAGGATATTTGCCAACCGCCCCACATGGTCAGATGTGGCACAAGGCTGAATTTAACATGGGGTGTCTGAACATGTAGGCTCAGGAAAAAATTCCCTGTAGACCCTGTAAAAAAAAAAAATGGAGTCGGGTAGCTGTCTACCACCCCAGATGAGACTCTGCCTTTTGGCATAGCCTCGTCTGGGTTCCTCTCTGCCCGAAGGCAGAGAGTTCAACTAGCTTAGCTGGAGATGAATCTTCAACTAATTGCCGAAGCAAGCTCCCAGGTATATCCTGTGCTCACTATATATAGCTACTGATATAGTCAGTCCGCATTGGCGATAGGGAGTGTAGGACGTTCCATTACAACAACTTGATTGGTAGGTTAAGTGGTACCAGTGTTGAATTGAGATGTGATTTTGATACTGTTTTCCTATTTGTTGAGTGGTTACCACCATTGTCAGTTACTGGTGATATTGTTTTTGAATTACCTGTGTGCTTTTGCAGTTTTTAATGTGTTGGGCATATGTGCCTGGAATTCAAATATTCCTGATGTATACTTGCTACTCAAGCAAAATTAAAAGCATTTGATTCTTCAACTGCTTTCTGACTTCAACAATAACTCTAATACCAGTGTTAAATCCTGTCTGCCTCTCATGACTGCCACAGCTACACTACCTCATTACATATTACATCATATTTGTTAATTTCTACAAATGGAAGAGGATGAATCCATCCATTCATCCAGTGTACTGCTGTTTATAAATTTTAATATCTGAGTTTGTTAAAAATATTATTTATCATTAAACTCTTGCCGATTACAGATTAGTGTTAATGTAAGTTAAATATTAATTTTAAATGTACTTGGAGCTTGGCTAGAGGAGTTCCCTTTACTTATTTGCAAATAATTAGAACAAACATACTATAAATCTGAAGTAACTTGCGATCAAGCTTAAAGGCTTTTTTTTTAGCAATTTTTGGGTGAGTTAGTTATCGGTCATTTTTCCTGTCATTTTTACAGGTAGTTTTACATAAAATATTTTATAATTTAATATAATTTATACAATATAAATTTTAAAAATTAATAAAACTATTAAAAATTAATCAAAATTATAAAATTAATAAAAAGTAAAAAAAATAATAAAAAAAAATAACAGAATTAATAAAAATTTAAAAAATAATAAAAAAAAATAACAGAATTAATAAAAATAAAAATTAATATAAATTATATTATATAATTTAATTTTTCTTGGTACTGTTTTCTCCCTTTGACTTGTGTACAACTTTGCTCCATACCTCTCTCTTGTCACTTGCAGCTGCCATTTTTTTCTTAATTCTAGAATTTGTTTTATTTAGCCCCTTTTGTAATTTTTACCCTCTGAAATTTTCTTTATCAAATTACTTATTCCTTTTTCAGTTACTTTCTTTTTTTAACCCAACTTCTAGTTTCCTCCTTTCCATTTGCTAATCTTAAAAAAAAATATTTAACAGAATTTTTTTTTTTTTTAACTTAAGTAGCTTCTGTCAGGAAAAGTTTTTTTTTTTTTTTTTTTTTTTTTTGCTTTTAATGAAAATGCAAAAAATAATTATTTTGAGTTGCTACTGCTGCTGCCCTTAAATTTATTTAATTTCCTTATGAACTTCCCACACTTTCAACACTGACATTTTTACCTCCTGTTATTTTAAATTTGTTTGAATGACTCATAATTTACTCAATTATACAGTGTCAAGTGTATCATAGAATCTTAAGATTTGGAACCTTGGTTTGCTTCTTAATGATGCTCTATGTATATTTGTAGTTTGTCTATGATTCGCATGTGGATGTTTTAGAGTTTATTTTTATTATCTGCAGATATATACCACTATAAAAGACAAATGTAAAGAAATAGTATAATTAAAAGGTCTTTGGTATTTTTTTAATACAACATAGAATTTGTTTATTAAATTGGAATTCACTTATGAGCATTTTATGGAAATAATGTTTTACAATTTATGAAGAAGAAATACTTAACTGTAAAATGTTTTAAATGCTTAATTCTCACATAAATGATTTGGGATATCCAAAATGGAATATTGAGGTTCAAGTGGTAAGAAACCAATAAAATACAAGAGATGGTTTTAGGGGAGGTGAAGAGATAAACTGTAAAAAGCCAAATGCAGTTCGATGGAAAAATATCATTGTGTGTGTTTTATCAAGAAACAATTAGGATATTGAAGAGAATACCAAGTTGAAATGTTACCCTTTTAGAAGTCAAGATGTTGATATTAGATGCATACAAAAAATTTCTTGTACTTTTTTTTTTTTTTCTTTTTTTTTTCAAGATGACTGACTGAATAACCAATATAAAACTCTAGGTTTAAAATACAAATGCTGGAAACTTTTACACATATTTTTTTTTTTTTTTTTTGTGCTTATATTTTATAGCTTACAAGGTTTTGATCAGTTAATGCTTTCATTGTTTTATGTTTATATATATGGACATAAAGATATATTTGCATAATACTTGTGCATAAAAATGCATATTTTGTATATATGAAGTTTCCATGCTTGTCATATTGGTTATACTATCCCTTTGCTTTTCTCTCACATGGTCAAATCACACTGAAAACCCTAGTCCTCATTCAATCACCAAAATTAAGTAGCGTCTAGCTCGGTCAGTACTTTGATGAGGGATAATTTAGGAGCATCAGGTATTGTTAGCAAACTCCTACAATCTAAAATAAATAAAAACAAAAAAAACAAAAATTTTGTTTTCGTTTATAGATACTTTGTTCATTTAATAAAATATTTAAAAAAAATATGAACAAAAAATGCTTTGGCTTTAAATAACCCTTAAAATGTTGATAAGCCATAAAAAAACAAATCGGTCAATCTATCACATGGACATTTATGTAAAATATTGGCAGCCACAATCTTAACAATATCAGTTATACAGATGACCTAGTATTGATAAGACACAGAAACTACAAGAACTCTTCAAGAAGGTAATGAAGGAAAATGAGAAAAAAGGACTAAACATCAATTGGAAGAAGACTGAATACATGGTTGTTAGCAAAAGGAACAGCCCAACATTCAAATTAAAAATAGATATCAAAATCAAACAAGTACAACAATTTAAATATCTGGAAAGCGTTTTGACAGAAGACATATAAAGTACAACAATGAAATCCAAAAATGCATTCCAAAAGCTAAGTAAAGTATTAAAAAATAGAAAAATTTCATTAGAAACAAAGAAAAGAGTATTGAATTGTTATGTAATATCAGTCCTCTTATATGGCAGTGAATGCTAGACGATCTTCTCGAAGATGAAGAAGAAACTTGAAACAAGGAAAATGTAATTCTACAGAAAGATGCTGAGAATAACATGGACCAAACATGTGAGCAATAAAGTTTTAGAGAAAATAGAAACAAAAAGGAAACTTATACTTAACATCAGGAAGAGATAGCTGAAGTTTCATAATGAAGAAAGGGGACTTAGAAAATTTGATACTCACAGGACAGATTGAAGGCAAGAGGAACAGAGAAAGGTAATGCATAACTTGTTTAGTGAGCTTGAGTGGATGGATGGTGGAACAATGGAGAGATAGCAAAAAGACAAAATATATTAAGAGCTATAAAGGACAAGAAATTGTGGAGAGCTTCTATATACCATGTCCCCTCAAGGGACATGGTATATAGAAGAAAATATTGCCCTCCCTGATCTAATACTTAGTTTTTCATTTGGTCATCTGAACACTTTTTCTGCAAATTATCTGATTGCTCACCCAACTCTATTAAAAACAAATTTAAAAATAAAAATAAACCGGAACAAAATGTCCTAAAGGATTCCACTTGCCTGTTGATTAAAAAACCATTTGGCCAATTGGAGAAACATTAACTGAGTATAATTTGTTGCTTTTACTGCAGTCTCTTGGGCATAGAAATGAGAGAATTGTATGGAAGGAACCTGAATGGCCCTTAGGGAAAACAAACTAGAACTACAAAACTGTTCTAGTTGCAGAATTTATATCTGGTGATGGGATATTAGATGAAACTGAAGGTAGAAATGTAACATAAAGGAAGAAATTAGAAATCATCTCTCTAAGCTTATGTAATGTTTTTTTGAGAAAAAGATGGAATGAAAGAGGGGATTGGAATTTCATGCAATGTCGTAGGAGTGAACTAAATTGTTCAAATTTCTTAGATGACATGTCATTTATTATTTAATTTTGAATCATTTCTTTTATTTTTGTTCCTTGCTTCCATCTAGTAGCTGCAGTAGTTATAGTTGTATATAATATCCTTCTTTTTATGTGTTTTGTGATGTCGATGAATACTCATTATCACTTTCATGATCCTTGATGTATTAAAGAATTTGTAATCGCAGATACAACTATTTTAATGCCATTGAACAATACTGATGTTAGACACCTTTGAATAAAACTCATACTAATAGTACTTGCTCGATAATACTTGCTTGAAAGTAACCACCAAACAGTAATCCACGTAGTGATCAGTCTAGAGAAATAGTATAGTGAATAGTATAGAGAATAGCAATCCATTTAGTAATAGAGGATAGATTAGAAAGAGTGATCCATTAGACACCACGCTAATTCCTATATATGCATTTCCTTTACGATCATGTGGTCTACTTATTAGAAATGGAATCACCTGTGTTTTCTCGCTACTGAGCTGTGTTTAAACTCCAGTGTCGACAGCGACATTTTATTCTTATATAACAATGTGCCATGTTCCTTTAGGATGTGGGTGATCATGGCTCTCCGCAACTTATCCTTTGTAGCTCTTAGTAAAGTTTGTCTTTTCACCATACTTCCTATTTATTATCCTGCCATTAATTTATACAAACTTGTTAGATAGGTTACTCATTATTTTCCCTTACTCCTCTTGCCTCCAATGTCAGTGTCAACTTCTATGAACCCTTGTTCCTTATTATGTATCCTAGAAGTTTCATCTCTTTCTTTCTGGGTAAATAGCAGAACAGACTGGATTTTATAGCCTTGGATGGCTACTGGTCTGCTGCAGAAAGAAATGGCAACCTAATGTGGGAAAAAAATCTGCCTCATCAGTCATGTATCAAAAGATACATGATTGCCTAAGCATGTATCATGCATGGCACATAACTGAATGAATAGTGTGTATCCTCTCTCAGATATTGCCGAATGAAAAAAAAAAAAATGTTCCATCGATAAAAGCAGCTGGTGTTCTTGAATTGCAGGGGAAAAATTTGTGTATTTGGCTACCGCATTTGTCAGTAATTGTGTTATTTTTCTGACTGGTTATATGCATTGTGATTTGTGACATCAATTTCTGAACTGGAATTTTAGTTCAAGCACAACAAAACTGACTACATCTGTATAAGCATCATTTTTGTTTATATATTCTTTAAAACTTCCTCCTTACTCACATGTTTAGTTCATGGTATTCTCAGTCTCTTTCTGTAGAATCACATTTCTGTTGTTTCAAGTCTCTTTATCTGTGATGAGATTGTCCATCATTCACTGACATATAGGAGGAGTGATATTGCATAATGGTTCAGTGCTCCTTCCTTTGTTACTAATGAAATTTTTTCTGTTTTTTAATACTTTACTTAGCTTTTAAAAGGCATCTTTTGCTAATCCAGTGTGTCTTTGGATTTCAGTGTCAAATTATCGAAATTGCATTCTTTTTATTTTTTAAATAGCTTTTCTTTCATTTCTTTTTTTTATATTACATTTAATAGTAATTGGCATAATAGTTTAGAGTTATTTGAATTTCTTAGATGAAGCAGTGTCATTAATTTTTGATTTAATCTCTTTCATCTTATTGCTTTTCATTGCTATGATAATTTTTATATTCTACAACCCTTATATAAGCAACATGCATCAGAAAATAAAGAATTTATTCCTTATCTTTGGAAATCTCTGACATAGTACCTTACCTGTAAAGCTACAGAAATCAACCAACAGACATTGGTCAAATTTAGTCATATGCTTCCTTAGCTCACTGATTCTTCTCTATACCATATTGTTTGTTTACCTACATAGGTGTAATAGATATAAGTAGTTGAGATTTCATAGATGAATCATTGACATTTTTTTTTTTTTTTTTTTTTTTTTTTTGGTGCTTTTTATTGCAATACTTAATTTTTATTTTCATTTATTTTTTATGTGTCAAAGCAGAATTTGAACCTGAATCTTCTATCTTTGAAAGTCTCTATTACATCTCACTGGAATTTAATTCTTTATTTACTGATCTTAGAAATATACTCAATTGGTGCAATCTGTTTGGAGTTGAATAAACTCGTTTTTTAATTTGTTGAATGTTTTATTTGTTTTGAGTTTGAAGAAGATTTTCCAGTCTCTATCCATATACACATTTTGAATCATAAATTTATGAATTGAAAATGTATGACTTAACATCTCTTTTTATTTATTTATTTATTTATTTATTTTGTGTGCATGTTTACCTGGATTTTTGTTCATTAAAAATATTTTTCATTTTATTTTTTCTAATAAACACATTCCCTTTTACATTTTCCTTCATTGTAATTCATTCTTTTTTCTTTTTACTTACCTCTTATTTTATTATTCTTTTAGCTATTTCTTCTTTCTTTTTATTTTTCAATTCAATTTTATATTATTTGTTTTCCTTCACTTATTCTCCTCTTCCCACTTTTTTAACTATCACTTATTTAATGTTGCTCTCTTTTCAATTTTAACCTTACATCATTTTTTCTTTTCATTCCTAAATTAATATCTCCTTTTACAGAGCTTCAATCAATATATCCAAATTTCACAAACAGATGAAAAGACTAAAAATAATCTTGAGTCAGGTTTAAGTAGGCTTCTGTTGTTCAAACACAATCTAACCCTATTATTTTAACAGATACACACTTCATTCACAGAACATTGACTTCAGTGATGTATATCTCTGATCGTCTTTTGGAAATGTTCTTCACTTAGCAAAAAATGAAGAAAACACTTTGAAAAAAATAATTTCAGAAAATCCAATTTGTCTTTTGATTTTTCACACTGAATTAAATGTAACATTCAACAAATGCTTTTCGCTACTTCTGTAAATAAAACTGTATTGATGAGCATGGATCAATTTAGTTAAAATTGAGTTCATGTGATGAAAAGAAGTGAGGGGAATACTGATAATGATTTGTGAGTGAACTTTCATTGTGAAATGCATCTTAACATTAATGCTACCTCTATCTCATAACGGGTTGTTGCATTTAGTGTATGAAATGGGGACGCACATGTAACTACTATGATGGGACAGAGGTAGTGTTATTTTCTGATTTTTATCTTCTGTATAAGAATCAGTGTGTCTGTGTGTGTCTTTAAGCTTCTCTTGTTACTTGGACTACTTATTTGGTCTATACACTATATCAGATTTTATTATACATGTCAATGTTTCCACAATAAAATTAATCAGCCTTAAGATTTTCAGGATATGTATTTATTAGATGAGCAATATATTAAGTTTCCATTTTAAAATCTCTATATTAAAATATTGATAAAGATGTAAAGCTTTATTATGCAAAAAGCAACAAAACATTTTTATTTATCAATCTGAAAGATATAGGCCATATAAGTATATTTGGCAAATGTAATATCCCATATACCTGAATAAATTATTTTATTCATATGTTAATGTCAACTCCTTGACATTCTACAACCCTTGTCAGTTTTTCATGAAGTGATTATTTTTTCAGTATCTGTCCATATTTCTGAGATGACGTATTATGTACACTATTTACATTGTTCAGACTATCATCCTCATCTTTGTTGCCATATTTATCACAACGTTTTGGCCATTGTATGCTCTGGCCTTCAGGTGGTTGGAATGTCGAATTGAACCCTTTATTTCGCTCACTGTGGTAGACTGTTCTAGTTCCATGTGCCATGTCTAATGGATGTTAGTTATCAGTTCCTCTCTCCAAGTTCTTCACCACCTTAATCAGGTATTGAACTCCCACTCTTTGGGTCCTGTCACTGGATTTAACTAATGTCTTTATCCACTGTGTCATGTGTTCTTGAGGACACATGGCACAGTGGATAAAGAAGATAACTGATAACTGACATCCATTAGACATGGCACATGGAACTAGAACAGTCTACCCCAGTGAGCGAAATAAAGGGTTCAGTTAGACATTCCAATCACCTCGAGGCTGGAGCGTATAATAGCCAACACGTAATAAATATGGCAACAAAGATGAGGATGATAGTCCAAACAATGTAAATAGTGATTATTTTTCATTTCCATGTACATTTTTTGGTTTGACTAACATTTACTTGCTTACAGCAAAAGGCCAGTGGGTAGCTTTTCTATTACTGGGTAAGCAGAGTATCCCAAGGATTTGTGCAGAGAGAACTTAATATAGGTAACCCCAATTAATTTTCTCATTTTTATTTAGGAAATTTAATTCAATTGTTTTATGTGTAAAAAGAAAAAAATATTAATAATCTGATAACCATATGCTGTTTGGTGTTCAGTAAGCATGAGTCACTCCACTTTTTAATGATGGTTTGTAAGTTCTCCTTTAGACTAGTATCTGGAGAGGCAAAGGCCTTTCCAATAATTTGATATCTTTGAAATAAGATATCAAATAAGCAAGACAAGCAATAGTCAGCTTTATAAAATATGAAGGAATATTGTCTTGCATGAATATATTCTTCAGTTTAAAACTTGTTGGCTGTGACATATACTAGTTCCCAAAAATATTCAAGATCTTATAATTCTTTTCATATATCTTGCCACCATCAACAATTTCGGAGTGATCTTTATATTACTGCCTACAATAATAGTCCAAGACATTCTTGTCTCTGTTGTCTTCTAGGTTGTGTTGGTTGACTACTTCTATCAACATCTGTCGATATTTCTGAGATGAGGTATTATAACTATTTACACTATTCAGACTGGTATACTCATCTTTATTGTCGTATTCATGATGTACAATGGCTGAAACATCATGAATATGACAATAAAAATATTTTGAACAATGTCAATAGTGTAAATGACTATTTCCATGAAGAACCCATCCTCTAGCCGAGACATCATTCATCCAATGCACTGCCACATTCAACATTAAAATATTACTGCTGAGAAATCCGACTGGTACAATTTTTTAATTTTATTTTTGGGTTTGTGCCTTACTTAACTAAGCTTAGAAAATTAAAAAACATTGGTCAGGTTTCTGAAAGATGGGTGGAACACAATCATTTTTGCCCATGTTACTCTGAACTAGACTAAACCAAACTTCATGAATATTAGCATTTTTCTAAAAATTGTCTAGACTAATATTATCAGAAATTTTATCAGTGTTTTGACCAATGTATAAGTTGTACTATAGGATATTTCTTATACAATTAAGTTCTATCACCTAAATCAGAAGTATTTTATGAGATTTCCAAATTATTTCTGTTTGGATTTCTGGGGGTTGAAATTACCATTATTTATATTATTTATACTGACTATTGTCCTCATCTTGGTTGTTATCACAATGTTTTGGTTACTGTACCCTCCATCCTTCAGCAGTGTTTATTGATTCAGGTAACTTTAGGCAATTTTGAACTGAACCCTTTAATCTATATTGGTAGATACTAAATAAGAACAAAACAAGATATCTCTACACATGGACAGAATGAGAATAATCTATTACCATAGATTAAATAAAGAGTTCAGTTCAAAGTTCCATAAGTTTACCTGGATCAATAAGCACCTGATGAAGGCCAAAGGGCACAACAGCTGAAATGTTGTGATAAAAATAACAAAGATGAAGATTATAGTCTGTGTAAATATATTCAAATGTTCAATTTTTCTTTCTATTGTTAAGATATAAAAGGAGAAAGACTGTTTAGCTTGTATGAAGAGTTCTTGATAGTCTTTTGGGATCATTTGTAAACCTCACTATTTTAAGTCCTACCAAATTATAATTTTTATTACTTCAAATCTTATTATAATGAACACTTTTTATTTGAAATAAACACACTATTTTTATTTATATATTAAACTGTATGTATTACTATCTCTTGTGCATTCCAGAAATTTAAGCAAAGAAAATATGTACTCTGATAGGGCAGGGATTGAACCAGCTCTCCCCTTTGTAGGGGAAATAGCTGATAGACTTAATACATACTGTTTAATGAATTAAAAAAAAATAAATAAAAATGAAGTGTCTATTGCAAATAAGTGTCCACAATAATAATGCTTAAACTAATGAAAATGTTGGATCAAAAATAAATCCATTAATTCTTTAGAATAAATATATATATATATATATATATATAAATAATTAATTAAGTTATAAGGAACTTGGTAAACCGAATTGGTAAATCCAAAGAGGATGAAATCCTGAGAGCTCAATGTTAGGACAGAGCTAATATGTAATGAAAAACAAATCACTTTAATGTACCATTACGATAATTTATTTCACCTAAATCCTTTTTTTAAGGATTCAGGATCATCAGGTAAATCTTCCAACAACGAAATGAGAAAAAAAAAAAAATTTTTTTTCTCATTTCGTTGTTGGAAGATTTACCTGATGATCCTGAATCCTTAAAAAAAGGATTTAGGTGAAATAAATTATCGTAATGGTACATTAAAGTGATTTGATTTATATATATATATATATATATATATATATATATATATATATATATAAGTGGACACTGAAGGCAACACCTAGAAGTGACAATCTGTTTCATACTAAATTCACTTGTCAGGCCTGACTCTAGTGAAGTATTCACTTATAAAAGTGGATGCTCTATCCCTGAAGTTGAGCACACTAACCCATAAATATGGTATACCTTAAAATTATATTTTATCATATATTAATTATAATAATAACCATGCCTGCTACAGGGGCAGTAGTTCCTTCACAAAGTTCTCATCAGAATTCAGCCATGCTTTTTTACCACAGATCATTCCAATTAACCCAGAGCACTTCAGCAATACCTCATGATATCACCAGAATTCTTATGATCAGTAGACATTGCTAATTCATTGGAAGACAAAAGCCTGTTCCTAAATCATGTTATGACTCTATAACTGTATTTTTCATTTTCTTTCTGGTCTTTTCCTAATGTGTTTTCTCACCATTGGGCACTGATCAAACTTTTACGCCATCTGTTATCTTCTTCCTGTATGTATCCCACCCACTTCTATTTTTTCTCATTTAATCACTTCCATGATATCTCTTGTCCTGGTCTCTTCTCTGATCCATAATGACCTCTTATCTATTGGGAGTAACCCTAGTCTTGCTCCTTTCATTAATCTTCTTGCATTTTTAAGCTTTTTAAATTTTTATCCCATGTTTCAAGCCCATACATTATAAGTGGCATTGTACATTCATTATAAACTTTGCATTTTAGGCATATTGGTGGGGTATTTTTCATTATATCTATTTCTTAGGCCTTCCAATCTGCTATAGGTTGTTTCGTTTCATTTTTACAGTCTTACTTATTGACCTATCATCTGTTATATGCAGATGTATTCCTGGATTTCTTTGAGTTCTTAATATATTTTTATGATCTTTGTGGAATGTTACAATTAAATATATATTTTTGTTCATTTTAAAATTGTCTTGAGACATTCCCCATTTAGGTACTTTATTATTTCTTGTAAGTTCATCTAATGATTCTAATATTAGTAAAAATATAATCAGCAAAAATTTAATCAGCAAATTATAGATGGTTTAAATATTCTTCATTTACAATTTAAACCCAAAATGACAATAAAACTAAATATATATCATGATGTTCCTGTTGTAATGTTATATTGGTAACATCTGACAAGAATACAAGACTAAGTCTTTCATACAAAAGAATTAACGGTTTAACATTGGTGATTCAGCATGATATGGCTGTAAGACTTGATTGAGTCCAGATGTAAAAGTTGAGTCTCGTCAGTACTTTGATGGGTTGGTCATTTTTTTTTTCCTTTTAATCCTTTCACTCCCAAAGCAATAATATCACTAGTAGACAAAGAGTTACAGGGAGTGAAAGAGAATGAAAAGTTTAGTGAGGAAAAGGACAAGAGACAATGGCAATTAATGTTACATTTAAATTTTTGAAAATTGTAGGTAGCAGAGAAGCAAGAAATCAGAAGGGGGTTCCAAGTACTAGAAGTATGAGAAAAGAACTGACACATACATCTAGCTAGTCCAACAGTAAAATGTTGAGACCTAATTGCCGATCTTGTTGCACCCTTAAATTCCTAATGACTAAAAGGGAATCGCAGTGAATGTGCACACTCTTGTCATCACAACCTGTGACCTTCGTCAACCAATTCATCATGCACATCAACTCCAGGCCCTAGCAACCTACGCTTCCTCCAAGTTGCTTCCGTTGCCCACAAAAATTCATTCCCCTCACATCCTCTGTATTGGAAATATGAAGAATTTTATATTAGCAATTCTTGTCTTCTTTTCCTTCCACTTCACCAGCGATACTTATTTCATTTGTTCTTTAGTGCTACTAATATATACGTGTTTATAGCAATCATATACTTCAATTGTAGAAGATCAAATTTAGTTGCATAGGCTTTTCTGTGAGTATCGACATTGTGGGCAATGTATAAAGTTTCTACAGTATATCAGAGTAGCTTGGATAGTAGACGGATTATGTAAGAGATACACTCTAAAAGTTTTCAGTATATATGCCATACTCGAAAAGTTCAAATAAAGAAATTGTAAACTTTTACAATGATATCAGTTGTTATATATAATATATATATATATATATATATATATATATATATATATATATATATTAGAGAGAAAGAACCAATTCCACCATTTTACTAGGTGACTTCAATTCAAAAGTAGGGACAAGTAGGAGAATTCTGTGTAAGAAAATTGAGAAAAAAAAGAAGCTCCTCAGAGAAGGCACGTAACATGTAGGCATTTCTACAGAGTGCCATTCAAACCCTTCAGTAATGAGTGGATTATGCCTTCAGGTGATGGTTAATTGTGTGAATGATGTAGGCACAGAAGCAATATATTTCAGAGTTTATTCACCCGTGACACAGGCCCAGCTCTTGGAATCAGGTTATGGAGTGTCGTAAGTTGAAACTCTTGTACATCTTCTTTGGTGTTTGTGGAAGAAACAATGAACAGTGTTGTGTATATCCAAAACATTGTTGAACTCATTTTCCTGCCATTTCTGCAAAGGGAAGATGTTTTGTAATGCACAGGGTAATGTCTTTGTGATGCTTGTGTTATTCTACATGGTCTGTAAGATATTCAACAACTTCCCAGTTCACATTATCATCAAACCTCTTCTCTATTAAATATGTATGGAATATGATGTGGCAATACCTGACTCATTCAGTTGGCCCACCTATAACTTGTACTGTATTTTGTCAGGAGACATGAAACTGGGTATAACAGGATGATATTTGCCATCTTCATGTATTGTATGTGTGTAAGAATATAGTGTCTATATTAATGAGGTCTGAGTACTGATGGTGCACTTATTACAGAATGTATTGATCTGTGTTTTTGATCATATCTTTAATCTTGAGTAAATTCTAACACACATTAGGGTATTACAAATAAAATTCTATTTTTATTTATCTGTGTGTGTAAAATTATGGGGAAAGAGGAATTAATATCAGAACATTTGTAGAGATAGTGTGGCCATAGACATCATTACTTCATGGTGATTGTCAGTTTTATACCTTAATTTTCAAACTGTGTGTATGTATATACAACACACACACACACACACACACACACACACATACACTTAAATGATCTCATCCATTACCACTTATTTTGTTTTTTTTTTTTTTTTAGTTCTAGAAGAATTAAACACTAAAGATCAGAAATAGCAAACTGATATCTCTCCAGTCACTCCATTTTTTTTTTTTTTTTTTCCTCTCAATGCCTACAAGTACTTATATAGTTCATTATTACATAGCATTTCACTGACCTCATTTTCATTTTCTGGAAATCAAAATATGCAAGAAAAAAATATTTTCAGAAACTCAGGATCAGAAAACTTTTTTGGTATCATGGGACTTCACGTACATACACACTATATTGTCTGTTTATTGTCATTATTGACAACTTTTTATTTATGTAAATAATCTTTCCTTTTTTTGTTCAAGTGAAAAACAAAGTTAGGCTCATGAAGTCTGGCTAAATGTTACATGACTAGAAAATGGCTGTGTCAATGTAGTCTTTTTGCTTTAGAGTACTTTCTCTACTGGTATAAAAAAATGTAACCAATCATTGTGAAGGTGCATAATTTCAGTAATTATGTACTTTAAGTACTGCATGAAGATAAAGTAACCCATAAATCTTGATTTGAATATACCCTCCCCCCCACTCATTTCATTTGTTCTGTTCATTTTATGAAATGCGGAAATACAGTTATATTTCTTTTTCTTTTTTTTTTTTTTTTTTTTTTTTTTTTTTAAATAAAAAGCATAAAAAATAAAATGAAAGCAAATATTCCTTAAAATTATGTCAGCTGCAGTTTGAATGAAAACTAGCATTGGACACTTACCAATGTTCAATAATTTTCACCCTCTTTCTGTCCTTACTCTTATCCTAAATTTCTCTCTCTCTCCCCGCCAAACATCTCTCTCTCTCTCTCTCTCTCTATGTACTTGCTCTAGACCTCCCCCCCCTCGAACTTGTCCTGAGCTTTTCCCCTCACTCTCTCCTCATGTTTTTTTCCTCTGAGATCTCAGGTCAGTTTGTTTGGTTCTTGCCTTGTGTGGCCATTACCCTCCATCTTCTTTTTTGTACTTTGATACTAAGGGGTTCTACAGAGGCACACTGAAACAGTTCTGCCATTTTTCACATAGTCTTGCCATGTAATTTTGAAGGTTTTTCTTAAATTGCTGTTATCAAATTGGTCAATAAGCTTGTCATTTCCTCTCAGGTATTAAGTCTGTCTTACTCTGTCACTTTGTAAAAAATGAATTCAGTTTGTTTGAAATACTTTTTTTTTTTTTTTTTTTTTTTTTTGCATGGAGAAATAATACTTTTTTTTTCTTCTTGTGCATAATATTAATAACTTAATACGTAATGCATAATATTGTTGGCACAGTAAAAGATGAAATGGGTACATTTTACTGTCAACTGTGATTTGTCTTTCAAAATTAGAAGCAGTTTCTATTCAGTTCTTGTCAAACCTTTTTTCCAATAATTTTGGCTTCAATTCTTTTTTTGCATTGAAAAATAGAATTTCTCTTTCAGCACCTCTGGCTTTGCTGACTCATTTACTAATTCAATTTAGGACTCCATTTTGGCCAAATTTCATTAAGAAAAGAATAGGCACATTATATAAAAGGTATATTATGATATTCTTGAACATAGTTGGAGAGGGAGACATAACTGAATGATTGCTTTATTCTCAAATGTCTTTAACATTTAGCCACAGAAATTTATCCTCATTCTTACCTGTTTCTCATACTTGTCTTTCTTTACTTTTCTTTCTTCTACCATTAAGTTCCTCATCCCTACTTTTTTTTTCTTTAGCTATATTTATTGTGTTCCTCCTTTTTTCTCTCTTCTCTCTTGATCCCTTGTTCCTCCCCCTTCCTTTTATGCTCCCTTCATCTTTATTCTCTTCCTCCACTTGTTTAATTCTTCACACTTTTTTTCCTTGTCTTTCAATCCTCAGTATTAAGTCAACTTCATATACATAAATCATAACTTAAAATAAAGATTTTGAAAAACCTTTTTAGAGCTTTCCTAGTTTGTTCACAAATAAATCAAATTCTATCCTTATGCCCTTAGCTTAATTTAAAAAAATTTGCACTTAAATCGAAAAACGTTCACTCCTTATGTAAGTTTGTAATTAAGATATTTTAATAGATTTTAGTAGAGTTCACTGGTTGCTTTAAGAAAAATAATTTATATCCATCCATTCTCATGTATCGCTAACATATGTCTAGTCTTTAAGAGGAAAGTCTCCAACTACATTATTTGTAGATTGTTTTAGATAACAATGTGATTCCACAGATATTTGGATGATTCAACTGTTAATCTTTTTATTTTTCTATTGAATTCAATGGTAAAGTTGTTTCATTTTTTTTTTTTTTGTTTTTTGTAATAATAAAACAAAACCAAAATAAAAAAAGTGCTTTGTAGAAAACTTCATGAAATATGAAATGTTAAAAAATCCTCAACTTCTTAAGCAAAAATAAGCGAAATCCAACTTTTAGCAAAGATTTTTTTTGCTCAATGCTTTTCTGTACACAAATTTGTTGCATGATTTAAAACTTTAGGTTTATGAAAATAGATTTAATTTAGATATGGACTAATGGATATCATCAATTAGGTTTATGGCCATGTCACATTGAAACACTAGTTCCCATACAATCACCAAAGTTAAGCAGTGTCAAGCCTGGTCAGTACCTAGATGGGTAACCACTTGGGGATACCAGGTGCTGTAAGCTTGGATGTGCAGGTAATCTAATGAATAATGACTTGGAATTGTTAATTGGAGAGCTGAATTCCATTTCCAGTTGGGTTTGTTATATTCACTTATGTGCAAATACTCTTGGGAAAGGTATGAATCAACCTCTTCCCCACCAGCTATAGGTTAATTAGTAAGACTTGTATTACCAAATCATTATCTCCGCCCCAAAATTCTTACAATCTAAAAATATTTTCTGGCTTTAAATAAATAACCTTATAAGCTGTAGAAAATTGATCAATCAATCGATATAATCAATTGGTGTTTCATTAGAGAGCAGTAAATATCATCAATTGATGATTTAAACTTTTTCCAATAATACAGATATCATTCATTCAGGATTTGAGTTTAAATGACTAATTGTCAACTCTAGGATTATTTCCTGGAATATTTCTCTTGAAATAAAACTGGAAGTACAATCCAAAGACAAAAGAAAAGAGGCAAAAAATGATGAAATTTTGGTGCAAAAGTTGCACAATTTCATTGTGCTTGGAAGGTGTCAAGGAATTTTAAGCTAATTTTTATTTTATTTCCTTTTTTATAGTTTTATTTTCTGAAAGTTAAAATATGATTTTTATAGTTATTGCATGATGTACCTTTATTAAATTGTGATGTCCATCCATCCATCGCATCCTCTAAAATAACTATACATTGACCAATCAAAGCCAAATTTTGGAGAGAAGTGCAAACAGGTTTTACTAGGGTGCATAGCTTAGTACAATAAATTTTCATTAATTTTGGGGAAAAATAAAGTTTTATTTAACATACAAAATACTTCCACTATTTTAAAAACAATTTAATGATTAAAATAAAAAAATACTTATTTAATAAAAATGCAATATTGTTTTTTGCATATCTTTTCTTTAAGTTTTTGTATATACAAGAATTCAATTTCCAATTCGTTCTGTGTTTGAGAACCATAAAAAAAATCCACAAGGTCAAATACTTTAAAAAAAAAAAAAGTTGGAATTTGACTCCAGAAAGAAATATTTACACACAACCAACTGGATATTGCATGCTCAAATGTAAGAAACCCTAAGAATGTATTCTTCATTGTTAAAAAGGAAAAAAAAGAAATTTTCTTAAAAAATATTGTTTATTATCGTCCTATAAAGAAATTATTAAACCATGAAGTAGGATTTTTGTCAAAGTATTTTCCAAACAAATCAACTTATTCAAATTTCCTCAATTCATTCATGGGTTGTGAAATTGAAAGAAACATAGTTTGTAACTCTCAAAAAAAAAAAAAAAAAAAAAATTTAGTGATAATTTCAACAATACTAAATACTGTGACGATTTCAACATGCATAAGCATATTGCAAAAATTTGTAGTTATATAAAAAAAACTATAAAAAAATAAAATAAAATGAAAATAAGCATAAAGCTATCCTTGAAAAAAATCAATTTTCTTGTTTCTCTTTACCTGTACATGTTCTTGCAACCTTTTTCAGTCAATTAAGGGTTAATAACAAACTGATTTAGTGTAATTCTTAATGTTTATTATGTTGATATTTGAAGGACTTTCCCAATTGTACCCTGCCATACTTTGAGGAGACTGTATGTAAACAAAACTAGCACAGGTATTTTGTAAAGATAATATTCTGTCTTCATTACTTTCTTATATGTAAAATACAAGTGTAATTTATTTTGATGTTTTGTTGTTTCCTGATTAGTCACTTATTCATATTTGAGTCTATCATTCTCTTCATTTGCTACAGTCTGTCCAACAATTGTATTTACTATAAGATGCATGCAAATTTTAAGTAGTTTTCAGTGCATTGCATTTCCAAGATGGTTTCATTTTCACTCTTAGGCATATCTGACTCTTTTATATTATTATGTTTAAAATTAGAAGGAACAAAGCAGTTCTGAATTGTCTTGTGATTTATTCTTAGTTGATTTGCGTTGATGAATTTAAATTTAGCAAACTGTCAGATCAGTTCAGCAAAGTTCTCCACTTCCCAAATGTTAAGCTGGTTAGCACTTTCTTGATTCCTCAACTAATTGACCTGTATTCTTGCATCGACTAATAAATCTTGGAAATTCTGCAAACTTTTCTTTCCCTAGAATTGTTACATTGTGGAACAGACTCCCTAGAGGATGCTTCCTTGATCACTGCAATCTTAATATCTTTAAGTCTAGGTTTAACCATTATCTATTCTACATATCCTTATACAATTAAAATAATTTCATGTAAATTTTCATCATTGCTAACCTCTCATTAATCTATCACTAGTTTAATGACAGATGTGCAGGTAAGCTACATTCATGATCCCACCTTCAAAGTCAGGACCCATCATGCCATGTACACTGAGTTGACTCATCCTCATTCCCTTTATATTCCATTAGTAAGGAGGAAGTTCCACTAAGTCAGCTTCATCCGCAGAACTGTTACAATGTGGAACAGACTCCATGGGTGATTCTTCCCTGATCACAACAATCTTAAACTCTTCAAATCAAAGGTTAACTGCTATTTATCCTACATATCTTCATAATATGCAACTCTTGTGCTCTCCTTATATTCCTTGCCATCTACAAGAAAGTTGTTCTCTCAAGTTTTTGTTTTTGAAGAGGTTTTTATTATGAACTACTTGTAAATAATTTTTAAATTTGTATTTTAAGAAATATTAATATAAACTGTTTTTTCTTTATTCCAGGTAAGTGACAAGTGTTAAACTTAAGTGGATGTTTTACTTTTCCTGATGGCCACGGAATGAGGTAAGGATTAATTTATAATCCATTTTGTCACTAAAATATAAAAAAAAAATGTCTAAGATGGGGTTCATAATTTAATATTTAATGATTAAAATCAAACAAAATAAATATAACCATTCAGCAGCTGGAGGTGAGGACTGCTCAACATGTACCTTGTCTTATTCGTAGGCATATACCAATAACATCATCCGGGCATTTACAGACATACTAGTCTGCCATTGACAAACACTTGTTAAGTACAAATGTTTGCAGGAACAATTATTCAGAAGAGTCCTTTTCTGTTCTGCACAGAGCCTGGACAAAACATCACCTGAATATCTTAGATGATGTTGTGATTAACACAGCATCCAAATTTGTGTAGACAGAAGGAGCTCAAATACAAATTAGAACTTTAGGGTGTCATTGGCTTGATCTGGATGACAATAATAATTTTTTTCCCTCCCCCAACTTGTCTCCTCTCCAATTTTAAGATTCTATTTTAAAAAAAAAAAGAATTGAAATAAAATCACCCCTTCGGGAGTATTTGTAAAGATTCAACTAATAATGGTTTGCTATTTAATTGTAAATAAAAAGGGTCTGTTTTTTTTTTGTTCACCTTTTTAAGTTTTAACAAGCAAAGATGCCTTCTCTAAATATTTTGCAATCTCCTTAAAATTTTATCTGTAGCATTTTTTTAATGAATGTAACAAATCTAAGGGTGACATTTCAGTTTCTGCATGCATTCCAAAAATAAGAGGCACCCTAATATATATAAAATTGCAATAATAATAATAATACTCAAGGCAGAAAGGCATCATCCTATGTATTGCGGTTTAAGTCATGCATATATTTTACAAAGAGTACCTAATCTTGCAGGACCATGAATAAAAAATAAATGGAAATTTTAAATTTGCTTACAGACGTTTAATCAGAATTAAATAGGAATTATCAAAGAAACTTAATAAATAAATAATATAGGACCTTCAATCTCATCTAAAAAAATGAATCAATAATAAGTTTTACTAAAATAAATTTCTCACAGCTAAAAATTTTAATAATTTCTAAAAAGAAGAGTGTTTTTCATAAGGTATGAGATTGAACTGTTACGAAATGGATTAAAAAGCTTAAAATCTTCATAAGGATGAGATCAATTATAAATGTGTTTTTGCATGGGATGGGATGGATTTTTTTGATTTTTTTCCAGTCATTTATTAGATGAAATTTTACTAGTTTTATTTTAAAACATTAAAACAAACCATATTAAAAGTGGAAAAGACTATAGCTTAATCAAGCTTTTCTCTTTTTTTCTTCTCTTCTCTTCTCTTCTCTTTTTTCTTCTCTTCTCTTTTTTCTTCTCTTTTCTCTTTTTCTTCTCTTTTCTCTTTTCTTTTTTCTTCTCTTTTCTCTTTTCTTTTTTCTTCTCTTTTCTCTTTTCTTTTTTCTTCTCTTTTCTCTTTTCTTTTTTTTTCTCTTTTCTCTTTTCTTTTTTTTTCTCTTTTCTCCTCGTTTCTTTTCTCCTCGTTTCTTTTCTCCTCGTTTCTTTTCTCCTCCCTTCTTCTCTCCTCTCTCCTTCTCTCCTCTCTTCTTCTCTTTTCTTTTTCTTCTCTTTTCTTTTTCCTTTTCTTCTCTTTTCTTTTTCCTTTCCTTCTCTTTTCTTTTTCCTTTCCTTCTCTTTTCTTTTTCCTTTTCTTCTCTTTTCTTTTTCCTTTTCTTCTCTTTTCTTTTTCCTTTTCTTCTCTTTTCTTTTTCCTTTTCTTCTCTTTTCTTTTTCCTTTTCTTCTCTTTTCTTTTCCTTTTCTTTTCTTTTCCTTTTCTTTTTTCATTTTCTTCTCTTTTCATTTTCTTCTCTTTTCTTTTTCTTTTTCTTTTCTTTTTCTTTTTTCTTTTTCTTTTTCTTTTCTTTTTCTTTTTTCTTTTTCTTTTTTCTTTTTCTTTTTTCTTTTTCTTTTTTCTCTTTCTCTTTTCTCTTTTCTTTTTTCTCTTTTCTTTTTTCTCTTTTCTTTTTTCTCTTTTCTTTTTTCTCTTTTCTTTTCTTGCGTCCATTTTGATTGCTTTAATTTCATACTTGATAAGACTGTCAAATGTTTGATGTGCCTGATAAACATTTAAAAAAGAAAATATTTGAATTAAATTTTCTTTCTTGACTGCTGAATATGAAAGTGAGGAATAAAATATATTAAACTGAGACATTTTTTTAGTGCTGAGACATATAACGTAAATTCTGTTCCTCTAGTGAAACAGTGAGCACTAAAGGGTTAACGAATCTTAATTTACACATATAGGAATTTGCAAATTCCATCCTTTTTGTTTTGTATGTGTCATTCTCTAGAAATTTTACTGAAAATTCAACAAAGCCAAAGTGTCCTGGGTATGACAATAAACTGCATCCAGCAGCAAGGCTTCTGATCAGGAGGTTTTGAGGAGCATGGAACCGCCTCTTAATTGCTATTGTTCCCGGGTCCACCCTGACCCGGGGTGGTAGCACCTGTTAGGGTCCCAGCTATGGGTAAATAGTTTCCCCCCCTCCTTTGATCTGTAGTCGGAATATTAGAAAGTGTAAGAATTGTTTTTTGTAATAATAATACCATCAACACAAATTGCAGTATATAAAGTGCACATTCAGAAAACCCAATTTCAAGAAGACAGGCAGATGGAATAGCCCAATCTATTCCAGTTGGCCAGTCACATAGTGGCAAGGGCTAGTTGGGATGATAGATAATGGGTTCAACAGGGCCACAAAACTTTATTTCATACTATACTTGAGTTGATATGGTGGGGGAGTGCAGGTGCTCGTATCCGCTCTCATCACAACTATACTGTCTGTGTAGCCTTGGCAGATTAGGGCAAATGGGATTAGTCCCCCCTGATAGTGTCCCTTAAGAAGGCACTCTGAGGTGATTGGGGAGCACAGACAGTGAATACAAAAATTAAAATTATATGGCCATCTCTTATAAGTGAACCAAGAGACAATATGAGACTTCTGACAGTGAAAATGAAATAGAAAAAAATCAATTTCTAACTTTCATCATTGTAGAATCAGTAGAGGGTGATATATCAAAAGTGTCTCCTTTCTTGTTGCAAAGGGTTATTTCAGACTTGATCAAACCACAATCTCTTAAAAAAATAAAGAAAAATAATACTCTATTAATTCAAGTGATATCCAAAAAAAGATGCAGAGAAATTGCTAAAAATCAAGCAAATTGGCAACAATAAAGTCAAAGCCTACCCCCATCAATTTCTTAATTCATTAAAAGAGTAATAAAATGCCCAGAACTGTCACTTTGTTCATCAGAAGAAATTGAAAATGATGACAGCCTAAAAAAGCAAAGAGTAACAGACGTTAAAAGAATGCAAGTAAAAAGAAATGACACAGTAATAAACACCAACACATATTTTGAAATTTGACAAACCAACTCTACCAAAAGAAATAAAGATAGGTTACACAATAGCCAAAGTAGAGCCATACATTCCTAATCCCCATAGATGTCATAAATTTGGTCATCTTAAAAATGTTTGTACGAGAACATCAGTCTGTCGAAGATGTGGGGAACCAGAAACTGAGCATGATGAATTGCCTTGTGAAAGGCCTCCTTTATATCCAAACTGTAAAGATTTTCAGCAGACTCCAAAGAGTGTAACATTTGGAAAAAGGAAAAGGAAATAATTAAAAAGATTATACAAGCAAAATATCTGATTCCAAGAAGCCAGGAAACAGGTTGAATCTAATTCACTTCAAGCATTATATGCAAATATCACTAAAATATCAAATCAACAAAAAGTCAACCAAGAAAACAATGCATTAAGAAGCCAAGATCTTATAACTCTTATTAACAAATTAAGTAGTTTAATAGAACTACTAAAATGTAGTATATCACTCATAAATCAAACACCCGTAGACAAAAAGATTGTGTCCCGTCAACCTCAAACAAAAAAGTCTCTACATGTACAAAATTAAATCTGAAAGTTCCAAACCAAAGTACAAAAATCCAAGAAATAGAAACCTCTAAACATTCTCAAGAGAATCAAAAGGTACATAAAAAAAAAATAACTCAACTTTTAGTGAAGAATCAAGAGAAATGGACATAGAGGAACAAAACTTTAGCCCATCACAAACAAGGGAACGGTCATCATCTATACAAAGATCATTAAAAGAACCTAATGGAAAAACAAACCCTATACCGTCAAAAACAAACAAAAATGACTCTACATCTACAAAACTATTAAACCTGAAAAATCCAAACGAAAAAACAAAATCCAAGAAATAGAAACATCGAAACATTTTCAAGAGAATGAAAAGATACAAAAAAAAAAAAAAAAAAATAATGAAACAGTTATTGAAGAACCAAGGAACTAACTGATGTCTTTATTGATAATCGCAGTGGAACTAGCTTTAGGTCTCTACATCTATATAGGAATATCAGGTGATTTAACATCTGTACCAATTTTTGATGGAGTTTTTCTGCATGCTTCATTTGTTTTTGTTTTTTTATTTGTTTTATCAAATCTGCCTGAGTTCTATGCACCAAAAGTATGAATAAGCCTTCTCTTCCTGTCTAGGATTCCTTTTAGAACTTGTAAAACAGAAATAAAATAAAGGAAAAAGCTAATGAGGTGAAAGGGCAATTAGCTGTTATACCTGGAAGTTTAACAAGTCAACTGTAACCTCTTAATGTTTTAGACTTTAATGGAGAGAGGGAGATTTTGTTACAACCCCTACTGGAGAAAGAAAACTAATGATGCTTGCTCAGGTGGGAATGTGGGTAAAGAATTCATGGGAAGAAATAAGGAGTGACATAGTCATTTAAGAAATGTATTGGTAAGCACTTGGTGAAACCAAAGTTGACATTTTCTTTGATTATAACACTGGATCCAGTGATGAGATGTCTGATTACTTTCCAAGCCATAGTGAAAGCAATGTGAATTTTTATAAGTTGTGATGCATAAACACATAAATTATACACATGCTGTTTGACAAGTCAAATGCATGTGAAGCCTGCTTAACCAATGAAGATCAAACATCACAAAAATAAAAATACCAGAAAATTTGTTCTGTATGTCATTCTCTTATAAAGCTTTAATTAAAGTGAAACATGTTAGATTTATAAACATTTCCTATTTGCTCTTTATCCTATCATTCTTTTGGATTCTGATCCATATTTGAACCCAATTCATTGGTTTTGAACCAAAATAATGAACTTTTTTTTGATTTACAATATTTCTTTATTTTGATGTTTTAAGTTCTGTTTTTTTTATGTTTAGAACAATCTATACTAATTTTGTGTATAGAACAATCTATACTAATTTTGTGTTTAGAATAATCTATACTAGTTCTGGTTCAATAAAAATCTTTCATATATGATTGTAGATTTTTTTTTTCCAACACTGTCTTCAGAATAAGGGGACATCTTGTACACAAGTGCATTTTCATATTCTAAAAAATACAGTAAATTATATTTAATTTTCCATCTGAAGTGACCATTAGAAATAACAAATTCAACATTGTTTCTTAACCAAAAAACTATAATTTATAATATTGTGTGGTGAATGTGTGTCAGTACAGATGCAAAAAAAGGCTGTGGATCACATGCAGACATGTTTGCCAACACCAGTTACATCTGGGTTTTCCCCGTTAGCAGTGAGGCAGTTTGGCATGTCTAGATATGGGTCATTCTGCAACTGGTCAAGATCCGGGTCTTTGTAAGGTCCTCATGCCAACTTGTGGTTTCCAAGATAGTGTTATTTTTGTTACTCTTTTTTTCCTTCTCTGCCTATTACACCTGTAGTTGCTGGGAGAGTTAGGTATTTCCTCCAACCATAACACACTCTTGCCATACTTTACATAATACAGTGTATTTGCTAGCACAAGATTAATCTCTTAATTTATGTATGGAGGTATGTATGTAATAAATTGATAAGGGCTTGGGTTGAAGAATTGGAGAGCTGAGCTTGAATTCCTGTCTAGTTTGTTGCATTCATCTATGTGCAAATACCCTTGAGAAAGGTATGAATCCATCTCTTCTCTCCCCAACTGCAGTCTGGTGAGGAGAGTAAGAGGAATCATGGCATCACAAAAAAAAAAAACAAGCTTTTAAAGGTCGGATAAAGTCTTATGGGTCAATGGCCATACAACCCAACTATGGTTTAGTTAAAAAGCCTCACCAACCTGCAGTTGGTCAAGCATAGTTAGTATGGCTATACCCTTGAAAACATGGTCAACCAGGGAGGAGATTCTCCAACAGGAACAAGAAGGATTTGGGTTTGGAATTCATGCAAAATGATTTTTAAGACAATAAGCCTAATTATTATTTTGTACCTATGCAGTACTAGAGATTGAACCTGAAATTTCAGGTTCTATCCATTTGACTAATCTTCTCTTGCCAATCAGTCAATCTTTATTTTTATCATTTGGTTGTTTACTTCCATTTCCTCATTACTGATTGGATTTTCAGTTGAATGTTGTGTGCCAACATTCATTCTATTGATCATCATGCCTTTGAATGTATTGTTCTCTCGATTAAACCAGTTGACCAATTGGATATTAGTAAACATTTGATGAACAGAGTGTAACCGAGTCCCATCAGCCAGATCATTTATGCTAGCCAACTTTAGGATCACGGTTACACTTGTTTATTATTGTCACGTTGTGATTACTTTATTGAAACATCAAAGATTTTTTGATGAGCCATGGCAAGTTTTTCTGAAAAGGAAAAATTTGTTTGCTGCCACTCAAAGAACCAGAAAGAAAATGGAAGCTTTTTTTCTTTCTCTAAAAATAAACAATGATTTTTTTTTTTTTTTTTTTTTCAATTTACATTTGTTCAATCATTCTCTATTCTCAGTTTCTATAGGCATAGTGGATGAAAAGAGTTATTTCTCTTGTACTTGTGAGTTGGGAGGGGGGGGACAAATATCAACTTAGACCCTTTCTTTCCTTAGTACCAGTGACCATTATATGGCGATAATAACTTATTTTTATGGGCAACAAGTGGTGAGAGTTACAGCTGACTGTGACTGCTACTGGGAGACTGGTATAACTGGCTGACTGATTTTGACTAGCTGGTTTGTTTCTTTGCATGACTTAAATAAGTCATTTTTATCTATGACTGCTGACTTCTTTGCCCAAAAATGTGAACTATTTTAACGCTGGCTGGTGGGAAAGAGATGGAGAAAGCAAATTTCTAAGAAACATAAGTGAGTTGATATTCAGAATGTCATCATGGGTCTGCTTCTCATTTTGTAACTGGATGAAATGCATTTTAAAAGGTGGCCAAGATTATTCTGCATCCTGTTTCATTCTCTGCCAAAGGTAGAATAAAATATTGTTTTATGTCTGATATTGATCTTTTGTTGATTAGTATTTTGATTTATGGCCCACATTTCCTCCATCAGTCCTGATAATTTCAAATGTACTTTCTAAGTTTATCAACTAAGAGTATTTTACATGAAAATAAAAAAAAAAATAAAAAATCTAAAGAAGTATTATTTCTTTTTGAATTTCTGGCACAATAGGGTTAAAGTATTGGTTTATAAACTTGGTGACATAGTTAAATCACTAGGCCAAGTAGCACAGACTTAGACCGAGTTGAAACACAGTGAGCAATAACTGAGCAGTACTAAATAAGAACAAGATGAGATATCCCTAGACCTGGACAATCCGCTCCTGGAGATGAAATAAAGGGTTCAATTTAAAAGGTTAGAGGCCACAGCAGTAGAAATATGATGATAAAGATGAGGATGTTAGTCTGAATATAAATGTGAATATATAAGTACTAAGTTTGAATATTTTGAATAGATTTTGTTTTTAAATATCCTTTCAAATTGCTAAACTATATCAGTACATCAGTAATTCTGTAATCGGAAGATGAAAAAATGTAATTTTTTACATATATTTTTGAACTTAATTTCCTTTGTAATTCTCTTTATTGAGTCCTTATAACGTGCTAATGACCATGGTAAAATGCATTCTTCTTCTACGTGCCACATCTATTAGATTGGTGCAAAAATAATGACGTAATAATGTCGTTTTTTGAAGTTAAAAGATACATCAAAAATGACATTATTACGTCATTATTTTTGCACCAACCTAATATTTAGGATGTAGGCTCTTCACAACTTCCTATCCCTCATGGCTCTTAGCAATGTTTTCCCTTTGCCAAGTCAACCACACATCATTCCCCCATCCATTCACACGAGCTCATCAGGCAGGTGGCCCACTGCCCTCCTCTATATTTTTTGTTCTCGATATGCCCTGTGAAGGTTAGCTTTTTCAAGCCCTCCTTCCTCACATGTTATAGAAATTTCAGCTGTTTCTTTCTGATTATGTTTGTAAGTCTTCTTTTTGTTACCATTTTCTTTTAAGATTTCTTCATTGTTTACTTGCTCTGTTCATTGAATTATCAGTATCCTTTTGTAGAACCACCTTTCTGTTGTCTGCTAGTTTTTTCTTCATCTTTGCTGGCATACAACTAATTAAAAGAATAAAATATTAAATATATATATATTTTTTTTTATCCCAAGCTAGGTGATAATGCCACTAGGATGTTGTGGGGGGTGGTTACAGGGTGTAAAAGAGAATGAGAAAACTTTAGTGATGAAAAGCACAATAAAGGAGCAGGATTCAGAAAAACAGAATACGACAATGACATTGCATTTAAATTTTTGAAGATTGTAGGTGGCAGGGAAGCAAGAAATCAGAATGGGGTTCAACAGGTGAGAACTGTGAGAAAAACTATTAGAATAGAACTGATGGTTGCATCTAGCTAGTTCAGCAGTAAAACAGTGAGACCTAATTGCCATTCTAGTAGATGGCTTAAATTCATGCAGTCAAGACACCAAGGAGGAAAGCTCATCAGAACAATTGCCATGAAAATATTTGTAGAAAAGATAGAGGGAAGCCATGTCGTGTTGGTGAGTAAGTGACTGAAGTTAAGATGTCAGGTCAGGATTGATTACATTAGAGACAATTTGCTGGACTTTTTCTAGAATCTTGAGATCTATAGTAGATCAGATATGGTGGGAGTAGAGTATTCAATGTTTGTATGAATGGTAATTTTTATTTAAAAAAAAATGTATTTATCAGTTTCTCTTTATAAACCCATTAATGTTCACCATTCCATTTTTGGACAGGGTCATTAGTGGATTAATATTAGATCAAACATTATGCAATGAAATTTTTAGATCAAGAGTCACTTAATAACTATATATGAAGCTGCAGACCTTTTATGTACTTTTCTACATTTTTTTTTTTTTTTCTATATTTTTTCTCACTTTGTCTTTATTTTCCTTAATCTCTTCATATTTATTTTATTATTTTTTAATCAGCTTTCTTCCTCTTTCACTGAATTTTTTTTCATCTTCCTTTGTAAATTATCTCTCCTGTATCTCCCAAATTTTCTCTCTTTATTTTTTCTCTCTAATTCTCTACTTTTCTTTCTGTCTTTCTCCCTCTACCATCTTCACTATCTTTGCATTTCTCTTTATATATTATGGTTTTCTCATCTCTTAACTAGGAAATTTGTTAGCTTATTTCAAGGTCAAATAACTTGTTCTTTGGCCAACAGGGGCAGTAGTCATGAAATACAAATGTTTAATAAAAGAAAATGATCTTCAGTTAATTATTTCACTTGCATTATATACACAATTATTTGTCTGTTCAGCCTTGTCATTTTAATGTTTAAATTATCTAAGTGATTGTCTGCCTAGGTTTCATAAAAAATGGTTCCCTCAAGTGGCAAATGCATTGATTAGTTTTCCCATTAGTGAAGAGGTACTGCAGGATTGTAATGGACAAGGTTGCTGGTGGTCACCAGTTTGTAGTTGGAGCAGTTGTTATTTGTTTCTGATGAGGATCAACAAATTTAAAATTTTCAAGAGAAACATTCCACACACTCAAAAGAAATGGGTTTGACACGTGGAAGAATTTTACATGTATATTTATATAAAGAACAATATACCTCCCAAAAAAAGAGAAAATTATATTTACATGTATATAAATAGTTTGTGGCCCAGTGGTTAGAACATTTAGTTTTTGACAATGAAACCCTCATTTGAATCTCACCAGGGTTGATTTGTCAAGGAGGTGACTTCTTGATATATATCAGCCTGGGGAAGCGATCGCAGCACCTTTTTGGAAAGTGCTTGAAAAAAAATGTACCATGGGTTAACCCAAGTTTTGTGAGTAGAAATTGGGTAGATGGTCTGGAAGCCATCGATTGTGCTAGCACAATGTCACAAGTCATCGTGACTGAGGGTTTGAGTGTGCAGGCCTTGTTCAAAACTTGATTTGAAAATTAAAAAATAAACACAGTTGACTTTTACAAAACTTGTTTGAAAATAAATATATATATATATATAGGTAACTATACTCATCTCAAAAAGCCTTCGAATTTTTGATTTGCCAATAATCAAATCAATCTCGAAGGAAAAAAGTTTTAAAAAGATTTTTAAAAAAGAAAGAGCTAGATTTAAAAAAAAAAGAAAGAGCTAGAGTCTGTCGAAAAAAGTCGTACAGATACAGGTTTAAAGCCCAAAGAAAAAACCCCGACACGAGTAAACAACTAACTAAAACCTAGTGAGCCAGACAAACCTACCCAGCTTTCATCTAAGCGGATCGTCAGGTATATATATATATATATATATATATATATATATATATATACACACACACAAATACCAAAATACTGTATAGCACTCACTGCAGGGAAAAACTCCAAATACTTAGTTATTAGTGACCACAGCAATTCTTGATCAGTTGCACTTACACCAATGTTTCCAATCTTTTTTCAACCAGCACAAACTTTTTTTGTTAATGCCAAATGTCAAATTTTGAACATTATATTGAATTCATCTTTCATAGCATTTAGGTATTAGTGCAAAGTTAATTTTAATATTGTTTTCATTTCTATTATAAATGCCAATAATTAAAATGCTAAATAAAACAAACTTTTTTCAATGAAATGGTTGACTTTGGTGCTTACTGGCTAAGGCTCTTACACTAGGTTCTATGCTGCTTAGAAGTAATCCTAGATCTTCTCATTTTGTAATTTGCAGGTGGTTTCTTTGTTTAATAAGAAGCTGTGTAACTGCATCGAAACCACATTCAGCCATATTGGAAGTTGGAAAAGCAATGAAAAAAAGTTTGATAGCTTCTCACAGCTTTAGATACCTTTCAAAAATTTCCTTTTGTAGTGAAAAATTTTTGAAAATTTAAAGAAAAATGACACCCCAAGCATGTACAAAGCATACCCCCTGAAAATAAAAACTACCAGTTCTCCCTTTCCACATAACAGTACACAAGGGGGTGCTAGTGTCCACGTTGGGAAACGGATTTATACTGTCATGAAATGCTTTGAAAGATCGATCCAATGGCACATTAATGCAAATCTTTTGATCAATACCAGTTTGCACACAGTGACTAGATCAACATAAGATGTCATCGCCACTGCTCTCCATATTGCATTGACCCACCAAGAGAAAAAGGAGTTATTTGAGAATGCTTTTTGTTGACTTCAACTCTGAATTTAACATGATCACATGCAGACTGGTCACAAACCTCACATGACTATCTCAGTCCACCTGTCACAATAGACCCACACCTCTCACTCTCATGCTCAGCATTTGTGGCCCACAGGGATGTATATTAAGGCCTCTTTTGTACACCATCTACACATGAGATTGTGTCCCTATCCATCCCAACAACACAATCATTATGTTTGCAGATGACACTATTGTGGTTTGACTTATTTCATGGGATGATGCAGTAGACTACAGGAGTGAAATAAAAAGACTAGTTACATAAATTTTGGAGAATAACTTTGATTTAAACATCTTGAAGACAAAGGAGCTGATGGTGAACTTTCACGTCACAGCACTTGTCCCTTTGGCTATCAGCAGTGTTTCTGCAGAGAGGGTGGAGACAATTAAGTTTCTGTGCAGGTGCATTGCAGAGGATCTCTCCTGGACTAGCAGTATCATTGTGTTAGTCAAGAAGATGCAGCACTGACTTTATTTACTGAGAATTCTAAGAGAACAAGAGAGCCCTCCAAAGTTTTAGAGATGATGTCCAAAAAATAATTGGGTGTTCTCCTTGAAGGACATTACTAATTCTTGTTGCAACAGAGCAAAAAACATAATAAAAGATATCCTGGGTATGATTTGTATGAACTGTTGCTCTCAGGTCAACATTTTAGTTCTATTAGTTTTGTGATTGAAGGACAGCTTTTATCCTTGGGCCCTGTATAAAATGAACACTTCTGCATGCTGACAATTTTCAATGTATTTTAAACTTTTCTTCATTTGATGTACTTTTTTTTTTATTATTTTTTGTATTTGTGCACCTGAGGTCTGCTGTCCAATTTCATTGTTCATTGCACAGTGACAAGAATAATAAATTACTTTACAAAAGAAACCTGCATTAAATATCTTTCACCAGTGAAGATGATGCTTTAAAGTTTTTATAAGATATTTACTATGTACATAAAATAATAATAGCAACTAATACAAATAATTCAATACATTATTTTCTAGTTCATTTGAGTTTTCTGAAACTGTTTTATACATGATCTTATACATATATTTGAATTAATTTGAATTCTAGCATTCCCAAAAATGGCAGGATATAAAAAGCAAAATCTTGTCTGCTATACTGATAAGTGCTTTTTGTTTTTTGAAAAATGACTGCGATTCTAAAAAGTACATGAACAGAAATAGAACAAAACATTAATTTTGGATGGTTTATACACAATTCTAATTTGGTCATATATCTTATTTGGAAATTGTAAAAATACAATAAATAAAAAAGGAAACAAATTGACCTGGTCAGTTGAATTTGATAAAACTTGTTTAAAATATATATTGATTTTTTTTTTCTGCAACCTCTCAAAATAGCTGATAGCCGTCCCACATATGCAGTAACGAAATTAGGTAATTTTATTACTTGTTTTGTTATTTAATCTTTTGGCAGTAATTAAATTTCTAGACTACATTTATTGACTAATTTATGTTCATACTGCATGAAACACTGCATTTATAAAATAAAATAGGCGAGTTTAATAAAGAAATAAGCAAAGGAGTCTATTTGTTTTGATCCTTTATCAATCAATCTACTTATATTGTAGAATATTTCAACAATGAAGCACCATGAGCTAAATTTGATCTCACTTTGTTATTTGCATTGTTTTTTTGTTTTTAATATTAGCTTTTTTTATCTTCATATATTTAAGAGCTTCTCCTCTTGAACCTGTAGACTCATTGTGAAGCAGAGGGCTGCAACAATACAGAACATGATGCTGGTATGATTTTGATAGTAAGTTTTACAGAGTGGAGATGCTAGCTCCATACCTAACAAGTTTAAATGCAGACTTGCCTTTCTCTTTGTCTGGTTGCAACCAAAGCTAGTGAGTTTAGTCTACCCTTTTATTTAATTCATAGTAAGGAGAAGAGATGAATTCATACATTTTCCCAAGATCATTTGTGTGAAGTGAAGGCAAGAAACTTTGAACTTGCATGCAGATTTCATATGCTATTGTTCATCCAATACAAGGCCCATGAGCCACTCAAGTTAGAGGTTTACTGAATGGGGACTGTTCTATGAACATAAAAATTGTAGATTATCAAGTTATGTAAGACTGGTAATGGTTAACATTAGACTTAAAGAGGTTAAGATTGTAGTGGTTGAGGAAGCATCTATTCTACAAAGCAGTAACCATTGGGAAGAAGCTGTTCAAATGGAATTTCCTTCTTATCAGTTGAATACAAAGAGAATGAAGATAGTTCTGTGTACATGGTATAGTGGGTTATAGATGTACATGTCAAGACTGTTGGAACTAGACCATGTAGCTAGTCAAAAAACATGTCACATGGAAATAAGTAATGATAGGCTTGTAACCTTGCAATTATGGGAAAGTGGTTGTAGAGTGGAAAAGTAATTATCTACAAGGCCATGTAAATACTTTTGAACTCGGTCAAGCCTGAAAAGAGAGGATTGGGCAGTTTCAGCCCAGATATGGTGGCAACATTCTATTTTTGGTCTTATCTGACACTTGTTGCAGCTTTCACTTTCTAATTAAAGGGTCTCTCATTATAAAACTGGGATTGTGACAGCTAGATGTTTCACTTGGAAAGGAGGGTGCACATTTGTACTTTTCATAAAAAACTGATGCAGAATTGGTATTACATTTCCTGTGTAATATTTTGAATTATAAAGGCATGCTAAATAATGCAGTATATATAAGTATATTAATAATTCAGTACATATAAGTGGGGTTCTATAAAAGCCAAGGCTTTCTCTTTCAAGTCATGGTTTTTTGTCTGATGCCTGTAAAAAATTTGTCACTCAGTTTTAACCTCAGTCAATTGCTGAGAAAGTCAAGTGGAGAGTGGAAGACTAGCAAATCAAAATAGGCAGACTATAAGAACAAAGGCTATTACTTAATTTAAACTACATCTACAGTCATTGACTGATTATAATTTCCATTAAAATACTAAATTTCTTAAGCAGCATTGTGGGTAGAATTTATTAAGATATAACATATATTTATTAAGATATATAATGCACACACACACATATATATCAAAAATACTTTTCCTAACTGACACCAAAACAAGGTAAATTGTCCATATAAACATATATCCAAAAGCTTGTCATTATACCTCAACACAGCAAATCCTAACAAATCTTCAAAATGTCCTCCACTTGCTTCTACGTATGCATACACCCATCAAATCATTGACTGGCAGTCCCTTTCAAATACTCCCACATGGTGACAAATAGTTTTGCAGGCTCCCATGACACATTGATGAAGCATCTCCACATTATTAATGTCTGCTGCATAAACCATTGTTTTAGGTGGTCCCACAGGTAAATATTCAAAGAATTGAAGTCTGGGAATGTTCAGGCCCTCCCCTACCTATCCATCTTTCATAGTAGATGTCAGCCAGTGCATCACAAACAATGTAACTAAAATGTGCTGGAACCACATCATGTATGAACCACTTGTATCTTCATATTAGCAGGAGTACATCCTCTGGCATGTCTAGAAGTGTGTTCAAATTAAAGTTCCTGTAGACAGCTACTGCAAAACGTGGAGAACATATGGACCTACCTACAATTCCAGCCCAGATATTAATTGTAAACTGATGCTGGTGTCTAGCCTGTATTATACCATGGGAATTCTGATCCACCCACAAATGTTGGTTGTGTAAATTTGTTATTCCATCTCTTCCAAATATTGCCTCCTCTACAAACAAGACTGGAGAGACAAACAACAGATTGACAGTTTGTGCAATAAAATATCAGCAAAAGTTCTGAGTGATCAGAGGGCGAAAGACTGCACATTTTGAAAATGATGCAGATGCAGGTGCTGCTTTTGAAGTATCTTCCATGTAGTACTATGAGATGAACAACATGCTTGCTAGGGCCATTTGGTGTGTGCTGATACCTGCATTGTCTTTGATGGCCTGTAGAATGTGTTCTTTGTGGTCGGGCATATGATCATAGTAGGGTCATTTGGGCACCGTTTGTAATAAAAAGTACTATGACGCAATTCACTCTGCTAGAAATTTCAAAAAGACATGCTGTACTGCTTGGCATTCACACTGGAAGCTCCAATATGAACATTTCTGAGTATCAATCTGAGGACAGTGCAGAGGATTCAGAAAGAGTTGGATGAGTCTGATTGTGATTACGAATGTGTTTGGAGTGATTTTCACACAGGGCCTCAGACTCAACACTGAGGCCTACATCAAATGCCTTGAGGAGGTAGTGCTGTCCCGGGTCAAGAGGGTGGCTGCTGGAAGACTGTCTGGCAACAGGACTTTGCACCATGCTACACAAGCAGGAGAACCCAGTCATGACTATCAGACAATTTCTGGAACCACATCACCCCTTACATCTGGCCACCTAACTCCCCAGACTGCAATCCCCTTGATTATTGTGTGTGGGGTGCAGTTGAGCGAGAGACCAACAAAACTCCTTGTAACACCAAAGATGAACTGAAGGCAAGGATTATGGCAGCATTCGTCAACTTAAACAAGGTGACTGTCCAGAAGAGTTGCAGGAGATTCTGAAGTTGTCTGGAGGCTGTGAATGAAACCAATGGCAATTTTATTGAATAAACTTATTCTTTAGTATTTCAAGATATTTTTGTGTAATTTTAGTAAATATATCTGTTAAAATGAGATATCGGTGCTATTTTCATTTTTGCGTAATTCAGATGACAATTTATCTGTTGTGCCCTCTCTCTCACTCTCTCTCTCTCTCTCTATATATATATATATATATATATATATATATGCATACATACACACACCACAGAATTTATATATAGCTTTGAATGATGGCATGCATTCTTTTAAAGGAACCTCTTTTGTCCAAGACTTCAGAAATATTCCTTGGAACAACAATAATCAAAACAGTGAAACGTGTTTACCTTTTTCAGTTTCAGTGTTTTGATTATTGTTGTTACAACAAATGTTTCTGAAGAAGTGTTGAATGAAAAAGGTTCTTTTTTTTCCCCCCCCCCATCATTTTCACAGCTCTCATTTTTATATATATATATATATATATATATATGTGTGTGTGTGTGTGTGTATGTATAAGATTTTTACCATACTCTTTTTTTTTTATTATTCCATTTTGTGTAGCTGTAAGCTTTGTTTTGGCTATTTTTTCTTATTTTCAGACATCTTTCTCTTGTTTTTTCATTGTTTTGTCATCAGTCACTCTTGATAATTCTATTACAAAAAGCCTGTTTCAACCATTTAAAAAAGACCCCTTCAAAACAATAACACATTAGATAAGATTTCTTAAAAGCCCTTCATTTTCTTACATTGAAAACAAATAGAATATTTTATTTATTTATTCCTCAACTACACGTGATTCTTGACCTAGCTTCTAAAATAAGTCATTTGTTTTTTGTTGCTTGCCTTTTAATCTTGCCTCCTTTTCCACCAAGAAAAAAAGATACCTTCATTTGTGGTTAACTTGCCCCTTTACTTCCCACATATTTCTCTAAAGTTATTTTTGGATCAAAAAGCTGATAGCACACAGTCTTCATTACTCCTAAACATTGGGTATGCCTTGAGATTAAAGATTGTGGTTGCTGAAAACTTCCAGAACCTCAGGTTTTGTTTATATTAATTAAAGCTTCACTTGATCAACAACTGGTTGAGAAATTATGGGAACTTTTGGTACCTTAAGCCTTAACTCTTTACCCTGGGAAGTGTATGTTAAATATTTACCCAAGTTCATGCATCAGGGTGTAAGTATATGTATTACTTGTATGTCTTTATGTGCATTTGCAATATATGTGAAAGCTGTGAGTTTATGGTTTGCTTGACAAAAACTTCCCTCATCTTTGTTGTGCTCTTTGACTTAGGTTATCGAGTCTTGTCAGTACAGGAATTCCCTAAAAGTCTCTCTCACCAACTCAACAGATTTAGCAGCTTGGATCGAGAAATTGGAGAGTCAAGTTCAAATTTCAGTCGAATGCATTACATTCACTTACATAATAAACTTGGAAAAGGTATGAATCCTCTTCTTCTCCCCCCAGCTATAATATGGTAAATAGCAGGACAGACCAGGTTCTATAGCCTTGGATGGTAACTGGTCTACTACAGAAAGAAATGGCAACCTACTGCAGGAAAAAATCTACCTTGTCAGTCATGTATCAAAAGATACATGATTGTCTATGCGTGTATCATGCATGGCACACAACTGACTGACTGAATGGCTTTCCTCCTATATGGCAGTGAATGCTAGATAATTTCCTCAAAGATGAAGAGACTTGAAGCAACAGAAATATTGTTCTACAGAAGGATGCTGAGGATACCATGGATCAAATATGTGAGCAATGACAAATTTTTAGAGAAAATGGAAACAAAAAGGAAACTTAATGTCAAGAAAATGCAGTTGAAATTTCTCGGACACATAATGAGGAAAGAGGGCTTGCAAAATCTGATACTCACAGGACAGATTGAAAGCAAGAGGGACATAAAAAAATCATATAACATGCTTAGTGAACTTGAATAAATATTAGGTTGGTGCAAAAATAATGACGTAATAATGTCGTTTTTTGACGTATTTTTTCACGTCAAAAAACGACATTATTACGTCATTATTTTTGCACCAACCTAATAGATGGTGTAACAAGGTTTAGGAGAAATAACAAAAAGGCAAAATTTATTAAGAGTTATGAAGAACAGGAAATTGTGGAGATCCATGATTGACTATGTCCCAGCACATAAAGAAGGGATTAGTGACTTTTAATAAGAAAAGAGGTCAGCATCAACATCTTCACCTTTTGGCATCTGTGAAAATGATCAGTTTCAAACTTTGTTTATTATGATTAAATAACCTTGTATATATAAAAGCTTACACACATGTATGCACATGGCAGGAATTACTTGTATATGAAAGGATACTAAAAAGTTCTTTACTCTACCAAGAAGTGATTTAAGAAAAAAATAAGCATGATGTTTTGCCTTTTTGTTTAGTTTTTGGTAATTGGTCTGGGCTGAGAATATTTCAGCACTCTTTCATATATAATCAAGTGCTTGTGTGTGTATATATATATATATATATATATATATATATATATATATATATATAAAATTTTCAAAAAAGAGAAAGAACAGATGGAGTGACATTCCTATGTTTGTAGCATTTACTTTTAAAAAAAGTGCTCAATACAACAGTGGTGAAACACAAAAGCTATTGTGTAGTGATTTCAACATGCTTTTGTTTTAATCCCTTATAATAAAAATAGTTATATATATATATATATATATATATATATATTTAACAATTGTATCATTTGTACACACATCATTATGTCTTTTCCTATTTTGCATAATTTACCTGTCAAATTTGTTGTATCTAACTTATTGTTCTGAAAATTGAATTTTATATTCCTTTTTTCGTGTTTATTAACATATAAACACCTGGTATAATTAGATTTTGAGAAATTCATAAAAATATTTATAATTGATGGGTGTATGAATAATTTTGTCATTGACTCTGTGTGTGTATATATATATATATATATATATATATATATATAAGCAGCAATATATATATATATATATATATAAGCAGTAAACAATCTTGTTAAATTCAAAAAGGTCTTTTTATTATTCTATTTTCGAATTTTTGAAATATATAAAAAGGCAGCAAAAAAAGGTCAAGGAATTTGAACATGAAGAAAAAAACTTCCTTGACTCGTAGTTTCCACGATTACCATTAAAGTAGCTCTTAAAGAGTTTTAAACAGAACTCCCTATAAAGAGTAGCAGCAAAAGTCAATACTACTTTCAGTTCATTTGTGTTAGTTGCATTTTGTATATATACAAGCACATGCTCACACAAGGTAGCAATGAAAAACTTTAGCTCAACTCACATCCCAAAATCTTATCCAAATAGTGAAATATCAGTTTTTTTTTTTTTTTTTTTTCAGTGCTTTTTGGTCCATTTGAGAACAATTCAGTACCCACTCTATCTTTCGCTGTGTGTGTGCACACACACAAACACACACATATATAGGGTGAGGTAAAAGTCACAGACCCTAGGGATAATTTATTAAAAGTATAATTACACATGGAAATTTTATTTACTAGTTATTTAATTGTTATATATACTGTTCAAAATGTCCTCCTTCTTTTCAAAAGACATTTCAATTCTGTGCCTGCATTAGCATATCGGATAGTTTTCTCTGTCATTTTATTGCATTCATATTTAATTCTTTCTTTATGTTCCTCAATATTTCTTGGGTGCATCTGATAAACAAATGGCTACACAAAAAATAATCCAAGGGTGTGAGGTTTGGTGACCTCGGTGGCCACTCAACAAGACTGCTTCAACCTATCCATTAACATCTGGTGTGGCATTTTTGCTTCACCCTGTATATATATGTACAATTTTTATCGTTACATTTCTCTGACCATAGCTCAATTAAGATTCATTTAAACACACACAGAAACCTACCAAACTCCATCCACAACATACTTGTAGAAAGTACAAGTATAATAGCTTCATCCATGTAGAAAAGGACTAACAATAATTGAAGGGCTCATAATAATAATATGAGGTTGAGGTTGGAGCGAATGGTGATTTTATTGAATAAATTTACTCTTTAGTATTTTAAGATGTTTTTGTGTAATTTTGGCAAATATATCTATTAAAATATTTGAACAATTTACCCGTTGCACCCCATGTGTGTACATATATGCACACACATATACACGGTGGGGTGGGTTGAGAAATATTTGTACACCATGAATATTTTTATTTAACATAGATTTAATAAATGAATTTTATAATCCATACAATATTTGTAAACTATGGCATAATGCTGCAATATTCAGAAAATTCAGAAAAATTTGCTATATTAATGAAATTATATGAAATTAAAAAATTTGAAGACAAAAAGAGTATTCATACAAAATTATAATACGCCTCCTCTTGGTTCTCCGCTGCTTGCTCAGCTACCATTGCCCATAGGAATCACTTCTTTCACCTATATTGTAGTGACATGTCTGACTGCAATAGCGTCTCTTTGTCTCTGCCCGTAACAAGTGTAAGTGTGTCCTCAATGAAGCAAAGTCACTATTTGCTGCTCAAGTGAAAGAATGTATTGCATCTCACAAATTTGGTTCTAAGGATTATTGGTGTCTCTGCAAGACACAATAGCAAACCGTCTATACCTCCTTTGTTAAACCAGTTTGAGGTTCTGACCTCTTCTGCCAACAAGGCTGAATGCTTTGCTGGGAAATTCTCATTCAATTCAACACTCGAGTCTTCTGGTGCACCCACACTCAATTTCCCCCTTAGAACTGAGTCTCTACTGAGCGAGTTGCACATAACCCCATCATCGGTATTGGGCATTATCTCTAAATTAGACCCCCACAAGGCTAGTGGTGGAGATGGGATACCAGCCATTGTCCTGAATAAATGTGTATCTGAACTGGCCCCTGCCCTCTCCAAATTATGTAACTACTGCCTCAATGAATCTTGTTTTCCAGACTGTTGGAAGTCCTCATCCATTGTTCCTGTCTTTAAGAACTCTGGAAACCCTTCTGACTCTTCTAATTACCATCCTATTAGTCTTCTACCCCTCTTTGGCAAAGTCTTCAGAGCTTTAATCAGCGCCAAAGTGGTTAAGCACCTTACATCCAATGATCTGCTCTCTGACAAGCAATATGGTTTCTGCTTTGCCCATTTTACAGCTGATGTGCTTATGGCCATAATTGAAATTGTTTACCAAGCTCTTCATAATAATGGAGAAGCTTGTGTCGTGGCTCTAGATATCTCCAAAGCATTTGATAGGGTTTGGCATGCCGGCCTTGTTCACAAGCTTCAGGGTTATGGAATTTCAGGTAGATTGTTTGACTTAATACAATCATTCCTGTTAAACCCTGTATTGAAGGTCGTTCTCAATGGATTCTCTTCCAGCTCCTATCCCTGAACGCAGGTGTTCCCCAAGGCTCTATCCTAGGCCCTACTCTGTTCTTTATCTTCATCAATGATCTTCTTGATGTCATAGGTTCCCAAGTAGGCATCTATGTGGACAGCACTACTATTTACTCCTGCCTCAAAAACAAATCTAGTGTCGCTGACAAAAATAACTTGGCCGTTTGTCTTGAAAAGGACCTCCAATCAGTTATGGACTGGGGCAGGAATTGGCTGGTTAACTATAATGCCTCAAAAACAAAACTACTTTCTATTACTCACCACAGAGAACAATCCCTGCCCCCCCCCATTAGAATGTCTGATGCTCAACTCCACGATAGCCACTCTTTACATCTGCTTAGTCTCACATTGTCTGCTGGCCTGAGATGAAACAAATACATTGAGTCAATAGATTCGTCCATCGCAAGGAAAGTTGGCTCCCTGTGCTGCGTCAGGAAATTTTTCTCGCTGGAGTCAATCCTTCAAATCTACAAATCAACCATTTGCCCTTACATGGATTATTCCTGCCATATATAGTCTGGAGCCCCTTCTGTTTGTCTCAAGTTCCTTGATAAAATCCAGAGATGGATATGCAATGTAATTGGCCCTGATCTGGCATCTCATCTGCAGTCACTCTCTCACAGATGTGCTGTCGCCTCCCTCTGTCTTTTTACAAATACTTTCATAGTAACTGCTTCGATGAGCTGCTTTCGCTGGTTCCCAGTCTCCATGAATTTAAGCATTCAACTAGGCACACACCCTTTCACTGTCAAAACTGTTAAATGTAGCCGTCTTTTCTACTCCAATAGCTTCATGTCTCACACTTTTTGCCTGTGGAACTCCCTCCCCTTTTCCTGTTTCCCTGATAGCTATAATCTCCAACTATTCAAATGTAATGTCACTTGACGTCTCCAGATGCCTTGATCTATTCCCTATCCTTCTCTTCATCCTTTCCTCTATCACTCCTCTTTGCTCTCGTTCCAACTCTCTGTAACCCTTTGCATGCTAGTGGCTCCCACCTTGCTTGGAGTGAAACACTAAAGAAAAAAAATAAATACCTATTTAGTACTTTGTAGTATATCCCTTACTCAATTCAACAGCAATCAGTCTCTTTCTGTTGCTTTTAATTAATGATTTGTAAATTTTCATTGGTATTTTACAGCATTATTCTTTGCATATTCTCTTTAGGTCCAGGTTGTTTTTTGGAACTCTTTTATTAACTTGAAATTTTAATAAACACCATAAATTCTCTATTGGATTCAAGTCTGGCGACTGTGATGACCATTTGAGTGTATTGACGTTATTTTCAATAAGGCATTTTTTCATAGATTTAGCTGCATGCTTAGTCATTATCTTGTCCCAAAACCGATTCATTTGGGAGTCCAAGCTTTACTACTGGCCCAAACAAATTAAAGTCCAAAACACTTTAGTATATTTTTGAATTCATTCTACCATCTATTATCTCTAAATTCCCATTAGCAGAAAAACCTCCCCAATCCATGATATTGCTACCACCAAATTTCACCATTGGGATTGTGTTCTTCAGTGCAAAGTCTGCATCATCTTTTCTCCAAATGTGAATCCTTGAATAGTTCAATTTTTGCTTCATTTGTTCATAAAACACTTTCCCAAAATGATTCAGGTTTATTCTTATGCTCATGGACAAATTTTAACCTGGCTTCCCTATGTTTCTTCAATAGTAGTGGAGTTTTTCTTGCCAAACACAATCTTAGTTGACTTCTATGGAGTTCATTGCTTATTGTTCACTTTATGGCAATCCTGATGCTTTTAATTCTTCCTGTATTTCTCCCAGAGTTGTCATTGGTTTTTCTTGAATTTTGTGCTGAATTCTCATTGATCTTGGAGAAATCTTGTGATGCACCAGATCTCAATTTGTTCTCAAAAGTTTTCATAATAATCAAACTAATAAATGGTAATATTCAGGATATCTGCTATTTTCCTATAGCTTTTGCCTTCCTTCAATGTATGATGATCAATTCTTTTTGTGAATTCGATAGTTCTTTGCTGTTACCCATTATTAATTATTGTGAATGATTTGTGTGTGGAAATAACCTTATATAACAAATGAATTGTGGAATGTTCTAGATTGTTCTGGCAATCAGGTAATTGGAAGAATCTAGCAAAATCTTACAAAGAATTATGTAAATAGAAGTAATTTAAACTTTTTGATATTGAAGACATATTTTGTACGAATACTTTTTCTGCCTCAAAATTTTATAAATAACACAATTTTTATTTATAACAAAGTTTTCTAATTGCTTTTTGCATATTGCAGTATTATGCAACAGTGTAGAAATGTGTGGATTTAAAGTTTTTTCATAAGTTATAACTAGGTTAATTAAAAAAATTCATGGTGTACAAATATTTATTTTCTCCACTTATATATACAGTGTAACCCAGATATAAGAGTTGTCGAGGCCGGAGAAGAAGTCTCTTATATCCGGGTTTGGTCTATTTTGTTTAGGTAAGTATGGCTCTAATTTGGGACCAAATAAAATCTCTCTTATATCCGGGTTTCTCTCATATCCGGGTCTTATATCCGGGTTACACTGTATAAAAAACAATATTTACACTGTATGTGACTTCGTCTGAAAAGGTATTAAATACTGTAGTAAATCATTGTTAACCTGCATTTGGCTTGGATTATATTTCAGTTCATTGATTAACCAGTTTATATTGTCTTTTATTACATTATGAATGACAATTTAAATGAGATCATTTTTTTGTAACTATATACTGATTTGCAATCTTTCTATAAATATGCTAAAATCTGTGGTTGAAGAGAAAAATAAAAATAAAATGTACTACCCAGTGCAGGGATTGAGCTCATGACATTCAGTCAACCAGCTAGAGATTTTCGCACTTAATGGAGATGTCACCCTTGTTGACTGGAATAAGATCACCCAGTGGAGCTCTGTATGAGTATTTTGTCTGTCTGTTGCTTGGAGAAACTTTATCATTCAGCTTTAACCCCACTCAGGATTTTTGCCAATTGCTCAGTTGGTCCATTGCTGAGAAAATCAATTAGACGAGAAGATTAGAAAGTGAAAGCAAGCAGAAACTATGAGAACAAAGACTATTACTTAATTTAAAGTACAAAATCATAAAATAAATAAAAAACATTTATTGATAATGCTTCTTACTCTAGGAGCACAACAATTATTTAATTTCAGAAGTGTTTTGTTGGTCAGTCCAAGAGTAGAATAAACCAACATCAAAAAAACATTGAATATTGGAAATTCCCATTTCAGTCCTGAATGTTCATTATTAAAAGCAACAAAATCACTACATCCTATTCAAATAAGCTGAGCCATCAAAACATATATGATCAGACATGTAACTGCAAGGTAACAAATATAGCATTGTGTGTTCAGATCAGCCCAAGAACAATAGCCAATTGTCTTCATCACATGGACAATTATGGCAGAGCAGCCAGAAGAAAGACATTTCTTAAACCAGTTAACTTAGTAAAACTATTTAACTGCTGCTTGAAGGAGAAATCTTTCCCAAGTGGAAGGTAGGCAAGTGTATACCCTGTTTTCAAGAATGTGGATGAGCACTCATCCCCATCTCAGTATGGACCTATCAGCCTCATCAGTGTCATTAGCAAACTTTTTGAAGTTATAATCAGAAAGAAAGTTGGTTATTGCCTCAATAGACAACTTCTTGAGCAACAAGCAATATGGATTTTGATCAGCTTGGTCCACTGCTGATATCCTATCATTACTCATTGAATCAGTGAGGTACCAGACAACAAATACATCTCAAGGATGATTGCATTATATATTCCAAAGGCCATTGATAAGATGTGGCATAGAGGGTCACTGCACAAGCTCTCTAGCTGTGAAATTACTGGAAGAGTCTTCTCAAATATCAAGTCCTTCCTAACAGAGCCCTGAAGGTAGTTGTTAATGGCCAGTCCTCTGAGGTCCAAGTGATCAATGCCGACTTTTCCTAAGGCTCACTTCTTGGTTCAACCTTCTTTCTACTTTACATGAATTATCTACCTAAGAGTATACACCAATCATGTGTGAATATCTATGCTGATGATGCAATGGTATATGAATGCACCTCCAAAACTCTAGATGACCACATCCTGGTAGCTGATCACATCTCTGACTTAGCTTTAACAGATCAGTTGGTGGGGGAAACTGGCTGCTTGTATTCAATGCCTTGAAAACCAAACTAATGACATTCCATCATCACTGAGCAGACCTTGAATTTTCACCTATTGAAATGATTGGGTGTTCTCTAAGGCAGGTCCCATGCATTATACATCTATTGGGACTTAAGCTCAACCCAGATCTCAAGTGTAACTTGTACATAGGATCCATCACTAAAGATACTGGAAAAATGTTTGGTTCTCTGTACTGCTCCAATAAGTACAGACTCCTCCTGCTATCTTTTCAGATCAGTCCAAAAATGGAGTAGTGATGCAATATATGGGCAGTAGTTGCCCAATCTTCAATCTTATTTTCCACCCTAGAACTCCTTTCCCAGAGACAAAATATCACTTTATTGCTATTTATATGGAAAGTGTTCCTTAGTCCCACCAGTTTTAACCTTCATGGCTAAGAATTGCCATGTCATGCACATTGTAGTGAACCAACCTATTCCCTTTGTATTCCATTGGTGAGATGTAAGTTCCACTCAAGCACCTTCTTTGCCAAGCTACTGCTTTGTCAAACTGACTTCCAAGAGGATGTTTCCCTGGTCACTACAATCTTGACCTGTTCAAATCTAGGGTTAACCTTTATCTTCTCCACATATCCTCATAAAATGTGAATCTTACTATGTAATCCTCTACCTTGAATGGCTCTTGGCCCTTGTAAACGGTGAATATTAGTGTAAAAAAACATTTCCAGTAGAAAAAACAGTGATCAATTGAAATAGTAGACAAACACTTGGAGTTTTCATACATGTATTCCTACGGATTAATCTTCATTTGTTTATTTTTCAAACCATGTTAGGATGGATTTAGAGATTACCTAAACCAGTATTTTGCTTGAACTGCCTGCTGCTTGCTATCGAACATGGATACTTTTTATTATGATGTAACGAGTATTAATTGGTATATTGGGAGACAAAAATAGCACTTTTATTCCTTGTTGGAGATTGGTGTCATATTACTAAAAGTACTGAGAATGATCCATTCCAAATTTTATAAAGTTACGTCAGTTTTTTGAAGAATTCTATTGAATATATCTAGACTATTTTGGGTTATGAAATAAGGATAATGTTTAAAGAAACTTGAACAGATTTGCTTCATAATTTGAATTTAACCTGGCCAGATATGCCATAAAATAAAATAAATCTGATAAATTTGATGTTTGAAAGAGAAAAATAAAAATAGCAATTTTGTCAAATTTAATTTATATAAAGTATTTTTAATAGGTTGATGTTTGCTATCTGCTTACTTTTGTCATGTGGGTGTATGCATGTGAGTGGGTGTATAACTGCATTAGCATTTTTTGCAAAGTTTTAAGTGATAGACCATGGATCAGTCACATGGCATTCTTAAAGAACACTATGATCAATCATGATGTCGGGGCACAAAATAACCCAGAATGCCCTGCAGTATATCAAGAATTTGTCAGTTTAACTTATATGTAGCTTAAAATATAACTGATGTTTTAAACAGATGCAGTTTTTGTTTAATTTTTTTTTTCTGTTTTAGAGAGTTTAATTTTATTTGACTTTTTAATTCCTAAATTTAGCAATGTCAGAGTTGAAAGCAGTTACAAAAACAGGACTCTTAACTTTGATGGAAAAATGTTACATTGACAGCTGTTTTCTTTCTTTGAAATTGAGAATTTTTTAAAATCTGCTTTTTGGTAACTTGCATTTATTAGCATCCACTGGTCTATGATATATACACACACACACATATTAATGTGCTTCTGTTTGTTTTGGGAAAATGTGTCCAATCTGTTATCTCTGACCCACACTGTATGGTCACATGTTAAATATAAACAACTGTCAGATGGAACTGGACCACCACTAGAGACCTTGTATTGCCTTTCTGTGGTGAACCCTTTCATGCTTGACATTTGTTATGTGTATACATTTTTTTTTACATTTTAAACATTGTTTTTAGTGGATACCCATATTTGAGTAGATGCTTGCTGTATCCTTAAAGAGGTTACAAACAGATAAAGGTGGTACTCGAGTGAAGAAACAGCAACACATGATGAAAGGTTTATTGTAAAAGAATACATTACTGAAAGACAGGGAATCGGGTGGCAGGCTAGTAATTCATGAAGCAATCCCCCCTCTCTGTTATGATCTGTGCACACTATATATAGCCACTGATATAGTCAGTACACATAGGCGATAAGGAGTGTGGGACATCCCATTGCAACAATTCTCTTACTCTTGATTTTAAGAGCACACTTTTCTTAAGATTTTCTCGAATATTCAGGCAAGTAGACAAAATAAAACACTGTTTAAAACAAGTGAACTATTTACTCAAATATGGGTATCCAGTAAAATAACATTTAAAATGATAAAATATATTGGATCAATAAATAAAAATCCATTATTTCTTTATAAATTGCAAGGTATGATTATACAAGAAGTTCACTTTTTGTATAGAAAATAAAATTAAAAAAAATACTTTTCACTAATTGTTTACACCATTTATATTGTTCAGACTGTTCATCTTTGTTGCCATATTCATAACGTTTCAACTGTTATAAACTCCAGCTTTCTTCAGGTGATTGGAATTTCAAACTAAACCTTTTATTTTGTCCACCAGATAGATTTTTCTAGTTCCACTTGCCTTGCCTCTTCTTGATGTCTCAGTTATCTTCCTTTAACTCAACTCTCTAAGTTTTTGTTCACCACTGCAGTAACCAACAAACTGGATCCAACCAACACTTTTATCCATTGGGCCATGTATTCTCAAGGAGTTGTGAGTTCAATATCTGGCTTCTGCAGTGGTGAACAAAAAAAACTTGGAGAGTTGAGTTAAAGGGAGATAACTGAGACATCTGGAAGAGCATCTGGCACGTGGAACTAGAACAATCTACCCCGATGTACAAAATAAAGGGTTCAGTTTGAAATTCCACTCAGATGAAGAAGGCCAGAGTTTACAATGGCCGAAATGTTGTGAATATGGCAAAAATGATGAGTCAACAGTCCAAAGAATGTAAATAATTACAATACCTCATCTCAGAAATATGGACAGACACTTTTCACTAAGTTTATATAATGTTTGCTTCAATTGCAATATTTAGAATTTAAAACATAAAAAAATCTTGAAATATTTCTAGGTTATTAATCCTCTGCTGAAAAACAAAGCCACCACTCCCCCACCATATCTGAACTTAGATATTTTTCTTTCATATATTGTGTTCTTTTAGTACATGGGTGAGCATTGCTCTCCACAGCATCCTGTCATATATTAATCTAATTTTTTCACTCATTACCATCCCCTTTTCTTATTTAACTTTATTATATCCTGTGAGTATTGTATTCTCCAGGCCCTCTTTCATCATTAGATGTCCTAGAAATTTCAGCTGTCTTTCTAAATGGAAGTGTCAATTTCCTTGTAATTCCTATTATCCTTAAAACTGCAATTGTTCGTATACTCTGTCTATGGCATTTATGATATCTGTGAAATCACATCTGTCACTTCAAGTATCTAATTACACAAAATATAGAAGTTTATTTTTTGATTTTAGGTGATGACTAATGAATTAGATCTGGCGGTGTTTCCTATTTCTGAACTATATTAGTAAGTAGGTAGCAACAGCTAAAATTTGAATAAAATCATGATAAAATATATACTCATTCTGAAGAGATTAACATTTTAAGTGGAAGGCAAAAAATTATTTTGATATCTTGAGTAGTTTTTGAGTTTCAGGTGTTTAAAGATTAGTGCTATCATTTAAGCTGTAATGTCTGTATGGAGAGCTGGGTTTAAGTAATTGCAAAGGAATGCAAAATTTATATTTATTTTGGGTGTTTTAGTATAATGATGAGATTTACAGTATGGCATATGAAATGATTCTGACATGTAGTTTATGGATAACATATGTCTGAGAATAAAAAATAAAAAAAATACACAAACTACCATGACACAATTTTAGACAAAGTGGTCAATTTGTCTGAACATATAATCTCTGTCTATAAAAGGCAGGATGTGTGTGTGTGTGTGTGTGTGTGTGTGTGTGTGTAACAAATGCATGGCCACAATTTGACAGACTTGCACCAAAATTTACATGTACATGCTCCAAGTTAGCGAGAAGGCCAAGACTGACTTTGCATTTCCCAACTCCCATCGATAGTAGAAATAATTGATTTTTTTCATGCTTCTACAGCAGTTTTCATGTAGTTTGCAGCCATTTTGTACTGGCCAGATTGAGAACCAATAGCTGGCTGCCACGAATAGGCAGGAAGATTCTATTGGCCAGCGTGAGAGCCAACAGCTGACTGACACGAATGTTAACTAGACGACAGTCTATCATACTTGAACACAATTTTCAGACCAAATAAGATCGCCTGAAGATTATGTCTAACATGAAACATTGTTGCTGCTCAGTATTGACCTCAATGTCCACTTTTATGTTTATATTTTACATATGCTCTATCCCCGATATTGAGCACTTTTACCCATAAATACGGCATACCATAAACCATATTTTTATCATATATATTCTGTTTTGTGTCTCTTTAAGAAGTGGGCTATTATGGCTCTTCACAACTTCTTGTTGTAGCTGTTAGTAAATTTTGTCCTTTCACTATCTTTCCTAATCCCTGTCATGCCAACCCTTTACACAAGCTTGGTAGGTAGGTTATGCACTGTTATCTTATCTGCCTCTTGCTTTCAGTTTGTCCTGTGAGTATCAAATTTTACATGTCCTCTTTCCTCATTATGTGCCCTAGAAAATGCAACCAACATCTTTCTGATGTTAAGTACAAGTGACCTTTTTTTTTTCCATTTTCTCTAAAACTTTGTCATTGCTCACATGTCCAATCCATAGTATTCTCAACATCCTTCTGTAGAACCACATTTCTGTTACCTCAAGTCTTTTCTTCATCTGTGATGAGATTGTCCAGCATTCATTGTCATATAGGAGGACCAATATTACATAAGTTTAGTATTATTTCTTTGTTTCTAATAAAATTTTCCTGTTTCTTAATACCTAACTTCCAGAGGGCACTTTCTCTTTCATAATGACCCTTTTGATTTCAGTGTCACATTTTTCTTCCTCTTCTTAGACATTTAAATTGTTGTAGTTGCTTGATTTTGGCATCTCCAATTTATAATTCACTTGTTGGGCTCTTTTTACTAACAACCATATATTCTGTCATCTTAGAATTTTAGTCATTACTTCTCACTTTTCTTTACTATGTTTTGTAGGACTTCTTATAGTTTCCTTTCTCTGTCTGTCATTGTCACTTTCATATGCATATCTAATGTTTTTTAATATTTTCCCCAGTTCATTAGACAGTGAAGGCCAATTCCATAGTCACAAATTTAAAAATTGAATCCAAATGAAATGTGCTGCCTTGTATGGCTAGAAACAAGGTGGAACATTTTGATCTAATGCATGAATTTGAAATTTGAGTTACATGTTGAATATACAACTATCTTCAGTTTAATGTGTAAATAAACATTAAATATTACTTTGCTTTTCCAAAAATATAACACAACTATTCAGAAAATAGAAAAATGCAGAATTGCATGTGGGAGGAATTTTAAGTAAAAGCATGAAAATGAAAATCTTAATAAATTGTCCGAAAAAGTCAACGAGTTTAGTTCTCAACCAGTTTTGTTCTCTTTTAGTGTCTTAGTTGCAGACAAATCAATTTATGTGTTGGTCATGCTTGTTTCTCATTGGTCATTTTAATAAACTATATTAAAATGAACTTATTTCTCTTCAGTATATTTATAGTAATGTGGTGGTATATGGATGCACTTTTTCACTTGAAAAGAGAAAAATTTAGATCCCCCAAAAGATTCAGGAATAAGAAAAATCATAAGAATGTAAATCCCAAATATATTGAAAATCCACTAGTTGAAGTTGGTAGATTTTATAAAAATAGTTTCTTAAATTACTTCCCTTCCATTTTTAAAATGTTTTTAAAGTATGCAGACTTTGCCCAGTAAATTGAACCTAAATATGTCTTTAATATAGATATTTACTTAACTCATGGGTTTGTTTGAAGACTGCACTTTTGAAAAAAGAAATATTTAACCAGACAGTAAAATCAAGACATGACAAATATGGCTGGTGCAACACTGCTATACAGTGAGCCACAATTTAATTCGTGTGTGCTTTTATTTCACTAAATATTATCATGAACACAAGTACTAAACATTAAAAACTTGTCTCAGTATGTTGATAGTGCTGGTTAGTTGAATAAGAACAATCTACCCTGTAGATTAAATAAAGGATTTAGTTCCAAATTTCCTAAAGGTTACCCAGACCAACATGAGTCATTCTGTGTCAAATCAACAAGGGTATGACCATCACAGACACAGATTTTTTTCAAATTTGATACACTTATAGAGCTTCATGATACAAATTGAATCATGTCTATTTTACATATCTAGGTCAAAGGCTTCCCGAGATATGACCTTTGACCTTTGCCAAAAAGATGAATTTTGGAAAATTGTCACAAAGCTTAAATATCAATATCTCAGTTGTTTTTTCACCTACAAAGATAAATTATATACCATTTTAAAGTACTTGGATAGATCTAAAAGGTGATCTATTTATGTTTCTGTTTAAAGGTCAAATAAAATAATTTAACCATAACTTTTGATCACTGATTTCTCAAAAAGCAAATTAGTCTGCATTTATGGCAAGATATGCAAAAAAAATTTGTGTTGGACTGTGGCCGGAGTTACAAGGGTTTTACTGAGTTGGCCCAAATTTGAAATGGCCAATTTTGGTATTTGCTACTATATGCTAACATTTTCAGATCTTCCAATATGGTCAAGTTGTATATTTTTAGAAAGCAATTTGAATGCTGATTAATATTCACATAATAACTATGATCATAAAATCAAGAGAATTTGTTATTTTTGGTTAAATGTTGACCAATTCAGTGGAAAATAAACAACCTTATTTTTGGTTTTGTTTACATTTTTATTATACAACAAATAGATTTTTATATGAAAAAGTGAGATAATAAATATAATTTAAGTGTCATGAATTAATATAAATGTAACATAAAATTATATGAAAATATTCAAGAAATGATGTTAATGGTTACCAAATTTTTGTTGACATGTTACGCTAAATGCACAAAACAATCAATTTTTCATTTTTTCTTTTACATATTAAAAAATTAATTTTTGATCTGAAAAAGTGATACATTGAAATGAATATTTAAAAAAAGATTCTTAACAAAGAAAGTAACAAGCAAACCCATTGCCAAATAAAATTAACAGCATTACCTGAGTATTCTGAAAGTACTTCATCAGCTGAAGACCAACCACAGCCTTTTAGCATTTTTGTAAATACTGAAAATGAATTGCAACTTCTTAATGAGTCACTGTCAATAATTGGTAAATCAGTGTCAAAAACTTGAAAACAAACCAGTTAGGAGGAAAAAAGAAAGTCAGAAAAATTAAGAGCAGTATCAAAGAAAATCAAACTGATTCTGACTCAAATTTCTCATCAAAAATCTACCAGTGTAGAAGAGCACAAAAGATCTGATGAAAGTGAAATTATTACACAATTAAAAGATAAGTTTTCAACTTGTGATAAGTGATCCCAAAAAATACAAATTTTGACAGTACTTCCAAAAAGCTGGAGTAACTGAAGAATTCAAATGGAATTTGCACCACAACAAAGTTTCTGTATATATTTCTGAGATGAGGTATTGTAATTATTTACATTGTTCAGATTGTTGTCCTCATCTTTATTGTTATATTCGCAATGTTTCGGCTTTTGTATGCTCTGGCTTTCTTCAGGTGATTGGAATTTTGAACTGAACCCTTTATTTTGTCCACCAAGGTAGATTGTTCTAGTTCCACATGCCATGCCTCTTCCAGATGTCTTATCTCCTTTTATCACCCACAGAGAAGGCATTATCAGTAGTCAGGGACAGCCTGGCCGCGGACTCAGCCATAGGAGGATGGACCAGTATACCAATAGATAAACTGATAGTGATGCTGACTTTCTGTACACAAACAACACACTTCAGAATGGGATCAGACTTATAATGACAGGATGAAGGCTTAGCAATAGCATTATCATCAACAATAGAAAACATACATGGAATACTTCAAAGAAATGGCATTAGACCACATCACTAAAGCCAACCCTATTGCTGAGATATGTAGATAACACCTTCATACTCTGGCTACACTTGAAAGAGGTTCAGCTACTATTGGACCATGTCAACTCAATAAGATCATTGATACATTTCACAATGGAGAGAGAAAACAACAACAAACTTGCATTCCTGGATGTACTAATATCTCGTACAGAGCATGAGTTCAAGTCCTCCTTATACAGCAAGCCAACATTCACTGGACAATACCTCAACTTCAACTCCCATCACACATACAGTGTAAAGAAAAGAATTGTCTACTGCTTACAAAAAAGCAAATGTCATAAGTGGCGACCCAGCAACATATGAACAAGAAATGGTCAGTATAAGCAGTACCCTACAGCATAACAACTACCATGGGTACATGGCAGCAGTCTTGACAAACTGGGATAGAAGGGTACAAGAAGATAACAACACTCAGAAAACAGCTTTGGTGTGCCTATCCTATGTGAAGGTATTATTGAAGAAAATACAAAAGATCTGTGGTCCTATAACATCAGAACTACTTTCAAAAGTGGTTTGACACTTCACAAGCACCTCTTTTGAGTAAGACTTCTCATAGAGGGGAACATGACTAAGGACTGTGTGTACACCTTTCCATGCAGCTGTGCTAAGAAATATAAAGGAGAAACAGGCTATCCACTTAAGGTAAGACTGCAAGAACATCGTAAAGCTGTAACATGAGCTGAAACAGAAAAATCAGGCATAGCTGACCACATGTGGAGGTAAAAGGGAAATCACTGTCCCCTGTGGGATGAGGTTGAAATAATCGAGAATACCACTGGAAAATACTGAAACTTATGGAATCAGCACATATGCTCAGCCACAAAAATCTCCTAAGTTGGCCAAGCATAGAAATTAATACAATATGGGAATCAGTAATATGGAGTGCTAGAGAAAAGCAATAATAACAACAAAATTGCAGTATGAGCACTGATAAAAAAAAATATGGTAACTGAAACATTAATTTTATAAGTCCCAAAAATTAATACACTGTTGTTCTCAAGGACACATGGCCAGTGGATAAAAGAATTGGTTGGATCCAGTGACTTGACCCAAAGAGATATGAATTCAATACCTGTATAGCCAGGTATTGCATTCACAAGTCTTTCGGTGAAGTCACTGGATCCAATCAACGCTTGTATCCACTGGGCCATGTGTCTTCAAGGAGTTGTGAGTTCAATACCTGCCTTCTGCAGTGGTGAACAAAAACATGGAAAATTGAGTTAAGGGGAGATAACAGGCATCTGGAAGAGTCATGGCACATGGAACTAGAACTCTACACTGGTGGGCAAAATAAAGGGTTCAATTTGAAATTCCAGTCAGCTGAAGAAGGTTGGAGAATACAACAGCCAAAACATTGTGAATATGGCAATAAAGATGAGGGCAACAGTCTGAGCAATGTAAATAATGACAACAATGTACTTTAAAATGGTATATAATTTACCTTTAGTGGTGAAAAACAACTGAGATATTGATATTTAAATCTTGTGACTATTTTCCAAAATTCACCATTTTAGCAAAGGTCAAATGGCCATATTTCGGGAAGCCAAGAGATGTAAAATAAGTACCATTCAATTCATATCATGAAGTTCTATAAGTGTACTCAATTTGAAAAAAGATTTGTTGGAAGACAGTAAAATGAAATTACTATATCAAAATATGGGATTTAAATGCTTCACCTTCATTTTTTTCTTTTGCATAATAGGCTTCACTGTAAAGTGGTGTTTGCATTCTACACAAAAGTAAAACATTGTCTTTTACCACATAAAAAAGGGGGTTTACTTTATGTTGTTTACATTATGAATATAGTTGTTAGTATACTCACACACAATTAAGTAGTAGATTATCTTACAATGTGGATTTGAAGTCTGAAAAGAACATTACTCTGGAAAAAAAAGCAATGAAATAAATTATCCACCCTATCTACTTACCTTATATATATATATATATATATATATATATATATATATATATATATATAATTATTTATTTAAAAATAATAACATAAATATGTTATAAAATAACTACAAAAATAGCCATTTTGTTTCAACGCTTCTGGTGTCTTAGTGATTGTGTTAAATGTAGAATAAAGGGTTTATTTTAATATTATATATATATGTGTGTGTGCGCACAAATATATAGAAAAATAGTAAAGAACACGTTAGGTAAATAATCCAAAGTTCATTAGTATTTTTGTTTATATTTAAAAAAAAAATAGTGCTCAATACCAAAGTAGAGCATAAATTATAAAGTAATTTATAATTATATATATATATATATATATATATATATATATATATATAGTAATTTATAATTATATATATATATATATATATATATATATATATATATATATATATATATATATAGTAATTTATAATTATATATATATATATATATATATATATATAGTAATTTATAATTATATATATATATATATATAGTAATTTATAATTATATATATATATATATAGTAATTTATAATTATATATATATATATATAGTAATTTATAATTATATATATATATATATATATATATATATATATATATAGTAATTTATAATTATATATATATATATAGTAATTTATAATTATATATATATATAGTAATTTATAATTATATATATATATATATATAGTAATTTATAATTATATATATATATATATATATAGTAATTTATAATTATATATATATATAGTAATTTATAATTATATATATATATATAGTAATTTATAATTATATATATATATATAGTAATTTATAATTATATATATATATATAGTAATTTATAATTATATATATATATATAGTAATTTATAATTATATATATATATATAGTAATTTATAATTATATATATATAGTAATTTATAATTATATATATATATATAGTAATTTATAATTATATATATATATAGTAATTTATAATTATATATATATATATAGTAATTTATATATATATATATATATATATATATATAGTAATTTATAATTATATATATATATATATATATAGTAATTTATAATTATATATATATATATATATATATAGTAATTTATAATTATATATATATATATATATATAGTAATTTATAATTATATATATATATATATATATATATAGTAATTTATAATTATATATATATATATATATAGTAATTTATAATTATATATATATATATATATATATAGTAATTTATAATTATATATATATATATATATATATAGTAATTTATAATTATATATATATATATATATATATAGTAATTTATAATTATATATATATATATATATATAGTAATTTATAATTATATATATATATATATATATATATAGTAATTTATAATTATATATATATATATATATATATAGTAATTTATAATTATATATATATATATATATATATATAGTAATTTATAATTATATATATATATATATATATAGTAATTTATAATTATATATATATATATATATATAGTAATTTATAATTATATATATATATATAGTAATTTATAATTATATATATATATATATATATAGTAATTTATAATTATATATATATATATATATATAGTAATTTATAATTATATATATATATATATATATATATATATATAGTAATTTATAATTATATATATATATATATATATATATATATATATAGTAATTTATAATTATATATATATATATATATATATATATAGTAATTTATAATTATATATATATATATATATATATATATATATATATAGTAATTTATAATTATATATATATATATATATATATATATATATATATATATATATATAAATAAAAAGAGAGGCAGACAGACTTGCAGGATTCTATCTCTAATCCTAAATTAGGTACCTGGTTAACTTACTGCAAATTAAATCAGCTTCAGGTGATGTCAATGTAAGTAAAACATACATGTGTGTGGGAATTCTTCCCTTTATTCTTGAATGGGTAGTATCAGTTGCATCAAAGAGTTATAATTTTCAGAAAACTGATATTAAGATGTCTGAATACTTCCTACTTAAGAAGTGCAACTTGTTGCACTGATGCACAAATGCATAGCTATGCATCCATATTGCTAACCTATTAGGTTTAGGTTATATGGCTATTATTTTAAACTTTCCAATGCCTATTGTTTTAGAGTATACTTAATGATAAATAAAAAGAAATGGGTAGGAAGAATGAAGTTTTTTTTTTTGTTTTTCGAAGATGCAGTGCTTTGAAAGTGATGCAAAGTTCTCATTACATTCCCTACATTTTTTTTCTAAGAATGTGCTTTGTCATATTTGTAACAATAGAATATTTACACATGAAGTTTGCCAAATCAGCCCAAAAATGAAATAATGTTCTGGAACTGCCCAGTCCTCAATTTCCAGTCTTGGTAGAGTTCAAAAGCATTTATGTGGCTTTGTGAGTTATGGACTATTTTCTACCCAACAAACCCTTTTCCACAGATGAAACATTGCAATTTACAACTCTATCGCTATTTCCTTGGCAAATGTTCTGAGAAGTTACATTCTTTATTTCTAGCAGTTCTGATCTTTACAGCTAAGACCTGCTATGCCACATATGCCGAGATGAAACATCTCTATTTCCTTTGTATTCTATTAGAAAGAAGGAAGTTCCACTTGTTAGGCAGCTTCTTCCCAACAACTGCTACTTTGTGTAACAGACTCCTGAGAAGATACTTTTCTGATTCCTGCAATAACCTTTTAAAGTCTAGCATTAACTGTTACTTTTCCTACATATCCTCAATCTGTAAATTTTGCTTTCTCCTCATGCTCATACAATAACCTCATTCCGTAACCTTTTACCTTGAGTTATTCTTGGGCCTTCTATTGGATGAACATTTAGCTAAAAGCAAAAAAAACTTGAATTCTGTAAGTTGCCTATCGAAAATAAAGACAAAAAGAACTAATGAGGAATTTGAGCAAACATTACTGACAGAATATAGGGCTATTATATATCTTAATAAATCTATATACAACTTAAAACTACATATAGAATAGCTTATTTGTTCCTGAAATGTTAGCATTACATACATCCATCCATCCACAGTGACATAGACAATATGCATTTTGTGGCATAGATTCATTCTTTTAGAAGATAATTAATGACTAGCTTAGAACAATAAACAGGATTCTTCAGCATTGGAAAGTTCATGCAAATACTTTAGAGATGTGGTAGTTGTTTTGCGTGTGGGGGGTGTTGATCAGAATAAAAGAAGGAAAAGTCCAGAGATGATCAATGGCATGTGTTTACAATGGTGTGCTATAGTAAACATTAATAATCTGCTTATTTACTGGTGAGGCAGATTGTGTTGAAACAAAAGGTCAATACTGGATGAATAGTGAATCTCTTTGTGGACAGATTCAAGCTAGAAAAGTAAACAGTTATCAATTGTACACTTAAATCTGTATTGATGTGCAGGAGAAGAAAGAAAAGCAGTGGAGAGCTTTTCTTGCTAAGTATACATGGTGTCTTTGTGCATATATATATATATATATATATATATATATATGTGTGTGTGTGTGTGCATATTCTGTTGGTTGACGATCATTCCTCAGTGGGAATTTTGTAAGACAAACAGGTTTCTGATATTTATAGCTTTGCAAAAATGGTGATTTATTTTGCAAACTGTTTTTATAGTTAGTGGATTATTATACACAAATGATCCCACTTGATGGTTCCAATCCTGCAATGGGAATGACTGCAAAACACTTTCCCTTCCTCAATTTATAGTCAAACACACACAAATGCATGTGGGATTTCTTCCTAGCCAGTAAAACAGACCAGTTCTTAGTTTCATCTAACTAAATCCTGGTCAGTCTTGTCGTGAAATCAGAATGCTACTTTTAATTATTCAAATTTGCTCTTGTGTATCAACCCCAATTATTAGTTTCTGAACTTTTTGCCATATTACTTCTGCTTCACCTTTCTTGTTTTCTTGTTTTCTATTATCTTTTGCTCTGTTTTTTTCTTTTTCTTTTTGTTGTTTATTACAAATTTTGTTTGTTGGGCAGTTCTGTCATTTATTTACATTTAACAATAACCATTCACTCTACCCCACTTGCTCTCTATGATTATGTATCATGTGTGACTACAGGACAATTGCCAGATGATTTGCTTGAGGGAAATCTTGGTTTGGAATCAGTTGTCTGTCTACTATTTGCCCATAGCTGTAAAAAGGAAAACTGAATTCATGCCTTTCCCAAGGACATCAATGCTAAGTGAATGCAGGCAATCTCAGTTAAAACTGTCAATTCCATTTTTTGTGCAGGTAATCATTACACCGTGTGAGTGGTAGCTAAATAAGGGTGTGCTGAAAAGTTCTTGGTCCAACCCACTTAACAAAATCTGTCCAAATATCACATTTTTTCTCCAAAGTTTTTTGTTGTTTTTTTTCTTTCTGCTTTGTTTAAGTATTTTTGACTATTGCAATCATTATCAAGAACTGGCTGTTGTCAGTATGGTAAAAAAAATTCTTTCACTAAATCCTGGGATTTTTTATACCACTGGAATTGAAATCAGTTCAAAGTGTCAAAAGTACTTGAATAAAAAAGAAAGAAGAAAATATGAACTTTAAACAATTTATACATAATTTTTAATCCTGATCTACAACATCTTATTGGTAAATTGGAAATATATAATAAAATATTAAATAGGTACATCTTGTCATTGCATTTAACAATTTATTTAAATGAATTCTTGCAGCCTATACACACACACACACACATACATACATATATATATATATAATCTCTCACTGATAGCCTTCTGATTCCTCAATCCATGCTGTTATCCATTGCTCCACCGTGTCACCTTATATTCATATATATATATATATATATATATATATATATATATATATATATATATATATATTCATTCATGCTTTTGGAGTGCAATCTTAATGCCCTAACTCAGGGATGGGGAACCTGCAGCCTTTTGGGTCATCACGTACAACTTTTGAGCTGGGCTGTGGAGCCAGATAATTTAGGAAAGTTGGATCTGAAGCCAGCAAAAAAATGTACCAACTCCAGCTCCCTAAACTAAAAGTTCACAACAAATTTTCCTCTTTCTCAGCAATAATTAAATTTATCATTTTAAGCTTGTGTTACTGGTGATCAAAAATACATTACTACCACAGAGGGCACAGAATCCCAGGGTTGGATGTATTTTTTGCAATGCTAGAATAAAATCAAGAATAAGTTACTTCCAGTGCAAGCAAAGATTCAAATGTTCCTCGCAGCATAAACTGTCCAAAGGAAAAAGAAATGTCAGCTTCAGGGGTTGCACATTTAAAATAGCTAGATCCTGGAGTAAGATACTCTCTCACAAGATTATCTTTGTGTATATGCAAATTTTGGTTGTCAGTGATACATAAAAATAGGAAGAACGAGGTGACAAGGAGAAAGGAAAAAGAGATGGTTGATTGCTGTGGTAAAATGGCTACACATGTCACCAACAAGAGAGAAGAAACTGATTGTAGGCATTGGTTGTGAGAAAAATTTCAGAGCTTTTTTTTTCTTTTTTTTTTTTTTTTTTTTTTACAGAGTTGGCTAAGGTTTCTTTGGTTTTAACTTGGAACCATTAAGATTTTTATAGCAAAAATTATATAAATCATCACACTAATATTATTCTGGTTGTAACAACAGTATTTGTTAGTGACTTAGTAACATGTCTGTTGGTGACACCTTGGCTAACTTTTCACTTTCCCGTTACTAACAATTTCAGTTGGCTGTCTTCATTTTTTTTTCTTTCTCCATTATAAGAAAAACTCGATAAAAATATTTTAAGCAAAAAAAACAAAAAAAATCATGCATACTGTATGAAAAAAATAAAATTATTTTTAGCTAGAAGACCACAAAATTCAAACCATCTTTTATCAGTGTTTATATTTAATTGTTTATCATACTGTAAGTTTGACTATCGTAGAGTGCAAAAAATGAAAATAAAACTTCCCTAACTTGGCTAGTGAAGTTGCCAGTTCATTAAAGAAATTAGCAACTAGGTGTGAAGTAAATATTCAACCAATGAGAGGCCTCATTTTGGGGGAAAATAGAGAGACAAAGAAAGAAATTCTCGAGCTTATGTTAGAAATAAATATTCAACCACTGAGAAGCATTGCTTTTGGGAAATTAGAGAAAAAGAAAAGAAATTCATGAGCTAGGGCAAGAAAATAAACTGTCAAAACAGATACAAAGTGCTGGCAACAGAGAAGACAGTAAAAAAAAAAAGGAGAGACTTGGATATAGAAGGATGCAAATGTTACTCAACTTAACAGTTGGCCTTTCAGAACATTGATGACATTTATTTCTATGACTCAACTTACAAAGAAAAACTTTTACTACACAAGAACTTTAACTAAATTAATGACTGCTGTAATATAAAAAAAATTGAATTCCTTTCCCTTTTATTAGAAAAAAAAATGCTCCTTGGTAAAATTTCACACCATCTTGCTATTTACTACTTCTCAACCTGAGTAAGTAAATATTTTGAACGTTGACTTTTAATTACCTTTCAAATACTAATCTCACACCACTTCAATTAACAATAAACTTTATAGTTTTTGTTCTTTGGAATTTTCCCTGAAACATTGAACTTATAGTTAAAAATGATAATTGTGTTGTACTAAAATATGTTGCTAACTTTATATTGTCATCAATAATCAATTATTGATTATATTATAATCAATAATAAGAGATTAACAAAGGCAGAAGTATATTCATTTAAATTTAGATTAATAGCTGTCTATTATGGTCTATGACTAGCAATGAGCAAGGTCCAATTTCAGTAAGGTAAATCAATCATTACTTTGAGACTAGCTGGAAATTATATAATGTTGGAGCTGGAGTTAAAGATTTAGATGTCAGCTCCACAACCTCATATTTTTTTTAATTTTTTTTTTTTTTTGAACCAGGTTCCCACAATCATATTTTCCTAGGCAAGCCATCAAAATTTCCCTTTTCAACATAAAATTTCCCTTTCTTATTTTACACTATAATACAACTTTTATAGCTTTAATAATGATAATGCCTTCATATTTTAATTGATTGTAGTATCTTTACTAATTTTGATTATGTATACTAATCTCTGATGCAGATAATTAGATGATTTTCAATTAAAACAATGCATATATAGGCCTAGTTCTTTGTGTTTGCTAATATTTATTTATCTTTTCAGAATAAAATTGGTTCTCTATTAATTTTTAACCCGTTATGTCCAAAAAATTAAAACAAACTTTGAAAGAAGAAAACAGGACCTTCAATGATGAATGGGAATTGCTATATATTTTTAGTGTTTAACACTGGAATAATGTCTTGCTTGCTTTGTGATACTGCAATTTCAGTAGTTAAAAAAATCCAATGTGCATCAACATGCTGTTCATAAGACAATAAATATGCTAAATTGGAGAGTGAAGCTTGAAGGATTGCACTGCAGAAACTGCAAGATGGAAAGCAAAAACAGAGACAATTATTCCATTTTGTATTAAAGTCAGGAAATGCTGCAACAGAAGCAAACTATAAAGTTGGATATTTTCTTGGAAAAAAGGTAAACCATTCAGTGATCAATCAGTTATATGCCATGCATGATACACACTTAGGTGATCATGTATGTTTCGATACATGACATATGGCAGATTTTTTCCTGCAGTAAGTTATTTCTTTCTGTGGTAGATCAGTTGCCATCCAAGGCTATAGAACTCGGTCTGTCTTGCTATTTACCCATAGCTGGCAGGGAGAAGAGGACTCATACCTTTCATAAGGGTATTAGCAAGTAAGTGAATGTAATGAATTTGACTGAAATTCAAACTTGGCTCTCCGATCCCTCAATCCGAGCCACTATCCATTACTCTACTATTACTCTATTCAGTGATGCAGAGTTCATAAAGGAATATATTGTAGTTGTAAAATGTTTAGATCCATATAAAGTTAACAAATATAAAAATGTGCCTCTTTTAAGAAGTACTATCAGGCCATCCCATAAGTTCTGTCCGAATTTTAACTTTTTGTTAAAATGAACAAAATTTAAAGAGTATTTTATAATGTCTTATGGAGCTGAACATTATTTTTTATGTTCAGATGCATTTAAACTGATCAAATTTTATTTCAGAGAACAATAAAATTAAATTTTGTTTGATTAAAACCCTGCTAACATGGAAGTACCCAAAAATCATTTGAGGCACATAATGCTTTATGAGTTCAAGAAAAGAAACTCAGCAGCCGAAGTGGCTTGAAACATTCACTCAGTTTATGGAGAGGAATGTGTGAATGAAAGAACTTGCAGAAGATGGTTTGCAAAATTCAGAGGTGGAGATTTCACCGTTGAAGATCGAATCGGACGTCCAGTTGAGTTTGATGAAAAGCTTCTTGAAGCAGCCCTTGAAGAAAATTCTGCTTTATCAGTTGAGGAATTGGCAGTGGTTCTCGGTTTAAACCATACAACTGTTCATCGTCATCTTCAACAACTTGGAAAAGTTACTAAACTTGGAAAATGTGTGCCTCATGAATTGTCTGAAAACAACCTCAAATCCCAAGTTGACATCTGCTCTTTTCTCCATTCTCGCCAACTTGTTTCACCTTTTTTGGATAGACTTGTGACTGGCGATGAAAAATGGATCTTTTATCGAAATCTTAAGCATCGTAGACAGTGGCTTGGTAAAAGGGAAGGACCCCAGCCACAGCCGAGAAGGGAACTTCATGGGCAAAAGGTTCTTCTTTCAATCTGGTGGGATCGCCAAGGAATAATCCACTTTGAATTCTTACCACCTAATGCAACAATTAATGCTCAAATATACTGTCAGCAATTAGAGCGTTTGAACCAAGCTTTGAGGAAAAAAAGACCTGCTCTAATGAATTGAAAAGGGGTGATGTTTCATCAAGACAATGCGCAATGCCGCACAGTAAGAATCACGTCACAAAAGACTGAAGAACTTGGTTGGGAGAAAATTCCTTATCCACCTTATTCTCTTGATCTTGCTCCTTCAGACTACCATTTGTTTTGTAGCTTACAGGATCATTTGGAAGAAACAGCTTTTGTAACACAGGAAGAGGTTAAAACTGACATTTGTGAGTTCTTCAAATCAAAGCCAAAAGAATTTTGCAGTAATGGAATTAGTAAGCTTGTTAATAGATGGAAGGAAGTCATAAATAATCTGGGAAAATACATTGTTGATTGAATCTGTAATTAAATGTAACATTTGGTCACTTGTTTTCTTTATTCAAAATTCGGACAGAACTTATGGGATGACCTGATAATACAGATTGACAGCATGAAATGACCAGTAATTATATTTTGGAGCTGCTCTATTACAGAGCAGGTCCAAAATATAATAAAAAAAAAAAAAAGACAATGTATATTTCTCCTTAGCTTTGGAAGAATCAACAGATTCCACTGATTCGGCACAAGTATTGTATTTCATTTGTGCAATAATTGACGATTTTCAATTATTTGAAGAATTACTTGCTTTAAGCACTCTTAAAGAAAAGACACAAGAAATTGATACTTTTAATAACTTCAAAGAGAAATGTCATAAGGTTGGGCTGAATCTTACTAAATTGGTAAATGTGTGTACTGATGGTGCTTCTGCTATGATGGCTAAAAATGAAGGATTCACTGCATATCTAAAATGAGAAGCAACAGCTCCAAATGCACTGATTTCTTTTCATTGCATTCTGCACCAGCTACCTCTCTGTGCAAAATCTTCTATTTTAAATAACACCTTACAAAAGATTATAAGTATTGTGAACTATATTCAAGCAAATGCCATAAGACATTGTCAGTTTTGAAACATGTTTGATAGATGATGAGGTAATTAGTGGAGATTTGCTGTATCACTCAAAAATACATTGGTTATTGCAAGCACATATACTGGTCAAAATTTTGTCTTTATAAGAGCAAATAATTGACTGTTTCAAAGAAAACAATAAGTTTTTGAATTACCAGATACAAAAGTTCAGAGATGCTGCATTTGTATGTGAAGTAATGACAGTAAAATGAGTTAGATATTTCATTACAAGGCAGAAATAAATCAATATGTGGCAAAAAATTCTTTCATTTAGAAAGTTATTTTTCAAGTACTTTTTTGCTCAGTCAAAACTTTCAGAACACTTTCCCTACTTGTCGAAAGTAATGAGTGAAAGTGAAGAGAATATCTATGAATCTTTTCAAGAATACCAATCAGTTTTAGACTCATTAATAGAAGAATACATCAGAAAATTCATTGATTTTTTTTTTTTTTAAAGGATAATGTCACCCTGAAACTTGCTTTTCAGCCTCACTTAGTGTTATGGTAATTTACTCACACACACATGAACTCTCCCAGCTATAAATAGGAGCAGGTACTGCTTTTGGAGAGAGAAGTTTCCAGTAGTCAGCTCTGACAGACTTAACGTTCTTGCTGTAACACTCTTGTTTGTATATGTTTGTATTACTGTTTCTGTTAATATATTTAACTCAATTCCTCTCTTGTGTCTTTATTTCTGGCCCTAACAAGGCCATAACACTTAACATATCAGAAGCTCCTGAGGAGTTACAAATGGAGTTTATTGAGTTATCCAAAGATAATATGCTGAAAATTCTGACAGTAAAAAATTCCAGTGAAATTTGGAAAAGGCCAGTAGAATATGCTCACGTTCATGAACAAGCATGCCAACTTGTTTTCCTTCAACGTACAGTTGTGAATCCACATTCTCATACTTCACACAAATCAAGAATTCATTGAACACAGTTGACAGATGAGCATTTAAGATCAATTAAAATTAAAACCACCATGTTAGTCTGATATCAAAATGCTATCTCAAAAGAAGCAATGTCAAGGAAGTCATTAATTTATCTAAAAGGTAAATAAAATATTTGTTTGAATATATCTTGTTTTGCAATTTTATAATATCTGTTTTTATTAAATTATATATTTATTAAATTCTGTTTTATGCATTATTTACCTAAGATATAAAATGTGTAATTGTAAAAAAAATCACTTTGTGAATGTGGCCTTCATGCACAAAAACGTTCCCCCACCACCTGCCCTAACTTAAAACCAGAGTAAAGCTGTTTGCTTTACAAAATCCCTACTATGCATCTTGCATACTTATATTAGTATTTAAAGGTAAAAGATGGCTGACTAACAAGTAAATTATTTTATCCAGTATGCTTTTCTAGTTATGAAGTGTCATATTACAATAAAAATTCCAGCCTCCGAACTGAGAACTTTTTGGAAATTTCACATTTATCAGTTATTTTTCTTTTTCTTTGGTTTTTAATATGAAGGTAATAAAATAAATAAAACTTTATAAATGTTATGAATGGTTTTAGAAATGATGGAAATAAAGTCAAGCATTTTATTTAGTTGTGCTCTCAAAGATGTTGAAATTTAATATTCTCTAAAATTCTTTCCATTTTAAAGCACTTCTTTTGCACTGTTTTAAATCTCAGATTGTTTATTTAAATGTTTCATGCCGTATGAGGTGGTGCTGAAAAATCCTGAATTCAACTAAATAGCCCTTAAAAAAAAGATTCTAATGTGTGTTGATTTGGACAGATCTTATCAAGTGGTTTGGGCTGAGAACATTTCAGCACTTTGAACAACAATCTAAAAAAAAATTGAAACTGCAAAATATACTTCAAATGTTGGAGGTGGAGTTTCTTCTATGAATATTTCAAATTGTTTTTTCCCCATCCTCAGTACTCTTTTTCTCTTTTGCTTTTTTTTTTTCTAAAGTTTCTTTTCATTCTCTTACTGTTAGTCTGCTCTTTCTCTCTCTCCCTTCCTCTTATTCTCTAACATTGTAAACCATGTTGACTTTATCCAATGCATTACTTCCTCACCTGTTATCATTCACTTATGACCAATGATTCTTGTTTTAATTCTTTGTTGTTTTTATCTTCTTTCACTCTCTCTTTCTCTCACTTTGTTCAAAATCCTGGTCAGTGGTCATTTCATTCAGATTTTAATTCCAAAATGGTAAATAAAGTTGGCTTTGTTTCTGAAGTTGAATAAAGGAAATTGAATTTTTTTCATTTAAATTTAATTTTTTTTCTTAGAATATATAATTTTGCTCTTTAATTTCAGGAAGTTTTTTTATCTTTTTTTTTTTTTTCCTTTCGTATTTTGTAGTCTTTATTTTCTTTAAATTTTTGTCTCTCATTTTGTTTGGTTAAGTGTTTATTTGTGTTTCATGCTTTTTTTGGTTTTCATTTCTTTTCCATCTTTCTGAACATTTTGGTTTTCTCTTTTATCACTTTTGAGAATTTTAATGTTTTTGTTTTAGTTTTTATTTGGCTGAAGAGAATTGTTTAATGTAAATTTGAAACTGATCTTCTGTCTTATTTCTTACGTAATTTGTCATTTACAATGTAACATGATTATGCAATAAACAAAATATTAAACTCTACAAATATTATTAGTATTAGTATACAGTGTTATCAGCAGTAGTATTTATATTCTGTGCAATTTACGTCCTGGGTATGACATTAAACTGCATCCAACAGCAAGGCCTCTGATCAGGAGGTTTTGAGAAGTGTGGAACCACCTCTTAATTGCTGGTGCTCCCAGGTCCACCTTGACCCGGGGTGGTAGCACCTGTTAGGGTCCCAGCTATGGGCAAATAGTGAACTCCTAGTTTTTCCAGATCTTCCCCACGTCCTGGATATGACGTCCTGAGTATGGCGATAAACTGCATCCAAGAGCAAGGCCTCAGATAATGTTTTTTGAAATAATAATGTTGCCAGCTATACTTTTTTGAAACAATAATGTTGCCAGCTGTGTGTTTTTGAAGCCATAGTGTTGCCAGCTATGTTTTTGAACGTCCTGGGTATGACGATAAACTACATCCGCGTCCTGGGTATGACGATAAACTACATCCACGTCCTGGGTACGGTGATAAACTACATCCAACAGCAAGGCCTCAGATAATGTTTTCGGAAAAATAATGTTGCCAGCTATCCATTTTTGGAACCATAATGTTGCCAGCTATCCATTTTTGGAACCATAATGTTGCCAGCTATCCGTTTTTGGAACCATAATGTTGCCAGCTATCCGTTTTTGGAACCATAATGTTGCTGTTGCCAGCTATACATTTTTGAAACAATAGTGTTGCCAGCTATACGTTTTTGACTTTTAAAGTCACTCAAAATCATTTTCGGCATAAAGTGACCACTAAGTTTGAGATGCTGCTAAACAAAACAAGCAATCAAGAACATGAAGAAATTATTTTCAAAAACTGAACCAAAAATTATATAGGATTTTCTAAAAAGAATTGGTCTCTTATCAAAGATGTAGACTGATGTGTAAACAACATATCCTACCTTTTACTATTTTGCAAATAAAATGTCCTTATCAAATGGAAATTCTTGACTTAAACAAAAATACCTAGGATTATTTTGCAGTGTACAAGCAAATGAGCTTGCTAAAAATGTTCCATACAAAATAGGCATTTAAAATTCATATATTTGGCATATATATATATAAACTGGATTTGGCATTAAATAACCCACAGTGGTTGATATGCCATAAAACCCAAACAAACAATCTGCAATTTAACAAACTGATTGGTAACAGAACAGTAGTGTAGATTTTCTTATTGGTTGGAGTATCTGCCAATGAAGTGGGTCAGAAAAATTAGCAGCATTGGAATTAAACACTGGCTCATGATAGGGCATGAACAAGACTTTCACATGGGAACACCACACTTACAGGATGAACACAGCCTAGACACTGGAAGTTTTAAACAATGCTGGGTAACACGGGCAGAAATCCTTGGTAACGCACTGTGGTTTCGTTATATGGTCAACATGAGAAACTGCCTCTTCAGAAAATGTGCCTGCTTTTATAGAGCCTAAGACCTTAGCAGTTGGCTAACAAAAAATCATTTGCATAACTAACACTAATCAGCTCACTGTCTCAACTGTCATGGGGAAGGCAGTAGACACTTTCTTCATAAACAGATATTCCGAGGTCCGCACTGACTCTGTTCTGGTAGGGCAGCAATGTGCTGACTTTCAGCAGAGACAGCACACTAGACATTGTCTCTTTGACTGATGGGGGCCAGTAGTAGGTGGCAGCTCTCACTGTATTTCATTTCTGCTACTAGTAGATTATATGTTTATATTTAAGAATATATTTCCCAGGTTTAAGTATCATATAATTGATTTGCATGTGTGTATAGATGCACAGACTTCACCAAAAATGAATGATCACAGATTAGTTTATATTCTAACAGTTACTATGTATTTTATCTGTCCAACAAAATTTCTAAGAATTCATATTTTAGCATCTAAAATCTTTTTTTCTTTGTTTGAGGAGTGGATGTGTAGTTGGTGTAATGGATAGTGGTTTGGAGTGAGAAATTGGTCAGCCGAGTTTGAATTTCAGTTGAATTCATTACATTCACTTATGTGCAACCTTGGGAAAGGTATAAATCCATCTCTTCTTCCCCCAGCTATGAGTTAAATGATAGGACTTGTATCTAGAAAAATCATTATCTCCTAAGAAAGATTCTGAATGCAATATTCACTCACAAAAAAGAATTATTCTTACAATCCTCCCACCAAAAAAAATGTTTGGGTTTTAAATAACCCACAAAGTGTTAAACCATAAAAAACAATCTGTTTGAGGAGTCGGATGTGATCAAGCGAATTGCCTCATTATTTTGTGAACAAGACAATCTTTATTGATAATAATATCCTAAATATTTTTATTTTCCAGTTCTTTGTTTATGAAGCTCAGCAATTTCTGCCTTTTTACTGAATGCAGTAAATTTTATGATGTTTAGATAAACAACTGGAATGTTCTGATCCATAAAAAAGATTGATTTGCTCATTATAATCGGATATTGCGTTGGCCAAAAAGTTTGTATTGTTTTTCACACAAGATGATATTCTCAACATTTAATTTAAAACTAACTTCAAGCAAAAAGATTGTTTTGGTTGTATTTATATGATTCTCTTAATAAAAAATTATTCCTTAAACAAGTGTTTACAAAAAGATGCCTTTAGCAATTCTTTGCTGAGAAAGATAATTGCAGAGAGGTTAGAATTATGAAATTGATTGAAAGATGGCAGAAGATAGTGAAACAAAGCAAAGATACTGCTTTTTAAAGTCACTATTATTATGCTATTATAATTGTGCTTGTTCCTCTCTTCATTAGTTCACATGATCATTATGTCCTGCCAATATCTCATAAATAATGGACTATTCCGTTTTGATCACATAGAAAGAAAGGAAAAGATGTTACTTGGTTTCAGTGAGAATGAAAGAAAGATAGAAAGTGTTTAATGGCTGTTTTAGTGAAATAGAAAAAGTTGTCAATTTCAGATCATTTCATTTGTACCCATTTCTTTAAATAACAGCCAGCATTCATATTTATAATTGTTATTGCAATATTTTGTTAAAGTTGTTAAGCTTAAATATTTAATGAGTGATAGAGGAATTTCTACAGATATTGTTGAAGAACATGACATGAGTTTACTCAGTCATTAACTTAAAAATTAAGATTCATCAGAATTTGAAAATAGGAAAACTGCAAAATTTTTGTGGGTTTGGGTTAGTTATTATTGCGAAACAGATCTGAACACACATTCAACAAGCAAAAGAAGCATTGCGAAAGCTAAGCAAGGCACTGAGAAATGGAAAAAAATTCATTAGAAATAAAGAATGTTGGATTGCTATGTGATATCAATCCTCTTATATGGCAGTGAAAGCTGGACAATGATGATGAGAAAGTTGGAGGCAGCAAAAATCTGGTTCTACAGAAGGATAAAGAAAATTCCATGAATAAAGCAAATAAGCAACAGAAAGAACACTTATAGCTTATAATTCTTAGACACATAATGAGGAAAGAGAGCTTGGAAAACTTAACTCTCACAGGGTATATTTAGGGCAAGAAAAATAGGGGAAGGCAGTGAGCCATTTACCTTATGAGCTTGTATGAATGAATAGTGGAATTGGGAGGGTTTAGCAAAAGGAGAAAACTGCTAAGGGCAACAAGAGATAGGAAGTTGTGAAAACCCGTGATCACCTTTGTTTTTATGGGACATGGCACATAGAAGTAATAAACCAAACATTTAGGCCAACCCAATGTAACACCAAAACATCATTTTATGCAAAGCTTTTATATATTATAACATATCAGATCAATGTAATTTTTCTTAAAAAAATTGATATCATTTAATTTCATCTGCTATGATTAAATTTAGTGATTAATACTGATAATATTAGTATGATACTATGGATGCCCATGTAGAAAAAGAAGAGCTGGTTTTGTCTCAATCTCAAGTGTTTCTCTTTGATGGATCAGCAGATGATTCCTTTTGAATTTCGGTCTTCTAAGCAGCATCCACTTTGAGTGAAGGGTGATGAGAAGTAAAGGAGTGGATACGGGTTTTTGGAGATCAAGTGGCAACAAAACTGGAAATGGTATATCTGGGTGATGCTCTATATTAAGATTCATGCTTGGGATCAGGGCAGAGTTCTGGTCTGCCCTTGATGAATGACAGATATGTCTATCTCACAATTCCGGAACCTCCATTTGTATTACCAGCCACCATGTTGGGATGAGTAGATAGGTAAAGTGTTGGTAGGGAGAAGAGCTGACATAGAAGTTGTCCCACCCAGGCAAGAAAGCAAATCCCCAAATAAAACAACTACGTATAATATAGGAAACAGGATCCGCTTTTTTACTTCTCAATGTCGTGTTTGTCTTTCATTGTGTTAAATTGTAGGCATGCATCATACCTTCCTCAGCTTTCAGTGCACACTGATGTAATTGAGAATCAGGATGCAACATTGGATAATCCTTGGCTGGTCAGTGAAAACCTTGGTTGAGAGTCATTTTCTATGTTTACATTAGCAGCAATAAGTTTTTTGCCAAGGAATAAACCATGTTAGTTTATTTAGTATGTTAATAGGGCTGTGCAAAATCTTACTTCACTTGTTTTTCATTCACTTGTGATAACTTTATCATAAATAGTTTAGTTTATTATATAGTATAGGAAACTAAGTGTTTTTTTGCTTATAAATTTTTGTACTTCTAAAGTTATCTTTAAACTGATTTTATCTGTGATGAAAGAAAAAGTCACTTACTGAGAAAAAGGGCATGTGTTTTCTGTACCATATGCCGAAGACAAAATAACCAAAATAGAAACAAGTCAGTCACAGGTGTTGCCATAAATGGATCTTGGATATGCTAATATTGCGTGTCCTCTCACCTTTTTGACTAATGAAAAATATTGTTCCATTGATAAGTTATTGTTCTCAAATTCATGAGTTTTTATTTTATTTTTCTACTTCATCCATTGGCTTGCGTATTGCATTTTTGGCTGTTGACACGTATTAGGATTTATAACATTGGACCTGTGATTCATGATTTCAGCATTTCTTTCTGTCCCTGGATCTTCAAGTTTGGAGTTGCAATTTGTTTATTTCATTGTGGAATTAAACTGCCATATCAATTTTTGAACATGCCATTCTGGCAACATAGTGGATGGCAAATTCAATATAAAGCTGATTCCTGAATTTGATGGCAGTGGGTTAATAGTACAAGTAAAACTATGGATGTTTACCTGTCCGATTTGAGAAAGTTGGCGGTACTGTTAGGAAGAATGCTGGACTGTGCAATGATATGTGTGTTTGTCCATGGACTCCTTGCCTCTGTGTGACAACACATTCAGTCAGTCTCCAGGATGGACTCACTGCCGTTTGAGGAGGGACTGCCTCCAGAAGAGCCAAGTTATGCGGGCATATTGCTACCACTGCTATAGGTGCCAGGACCCAGGGTATCTGTTACAAGATTGTTCAGGGAACATGTCGGGGTGATGTGTCAATGCCAGCATCGTCTCCCTCTAGGATGTGAATGTAGCACTACCAGCTGTGATGCCTCGCCTACCTGACTACATCAATGTCAGTCTCTCTTTTCTACAAGGTGGGAAATTCAGCAGAAGGTCCCCCGTTCAAAACTAGGGTCTTTAAATGGTTGATGATGCTGGCTGAATCTTGTCAATGTAGTTGTCGCCAGATTGCGAATCAAGTGAGTCCACAGTCAATCAACGTCAGGTAATGTTTACCATCATGATAAGTGATGTCCATCCTAACCTGGGACAGCATGCCCACTTTGGCAGTGTACTGACCTTATCTTGTCCAGGCCACATTTACTCACTGATACTGCACAGAAAAGTTTCACCGGTTACATCTCCTTCCTCACTGTGTCATCTTTGCAATATCCAGTTTCTCTTCTGAATGAGCATCTTGCTTGAGGCTTTTGTGTGTATTCTGGCCTTTTCGGTGAAAGTGTCAGATATCCATCCATGAACACATGCAGAGTCCATGAATAAGTGCAACTTTTTTGCCTTTCATTGAAGTACTATGTTATCACCCCTGAATATGGCATCTAACTCAACTAAATTTATATGTTGAACGTATTTCTTGGGATGCAGCTAGCATGCATCCTTCACTATGTCCCCATTTACCTTGAGGGATACACCAGTTGCAAGGTTGCTCGTATCAACTCATACTTCAAACTCATGTCTGTTGGCACACCACTTGCCTCACACAGGGTCATCTTGGAGTACTTTGGTAATGATGTCCATAATCATATTGCTGAATGAGGCATCTGTTTCTTCTTCATCCCAGCCAGATGATACCTTAGTTGATTTATATTTGATGACGGTGGTCACGATATTGAGCCAGTCACACGCAGGAAAGTGTCCTACTAATTTTCTGCATTGTGAAAATATTTTTCACAGAGTCAAAACTTCAACTCTTTTTGGTACTTTGCTACCCTGCTTCCAGTGCAAGGTGTTATGCTCTCTCCAAAATTGCAAGCTGAGTACTTGGGTATCGTCTCCAATCGTTTTGGGTCTTTGCATCTCAATCCATAATCAGCAAGATGTCTTACATGTGTTGCAGATGTCACATCTTCATTGACATAAATGTCATCAATATAGGCTGAAGTGGCCTGGAGAACGGACATCTTTTGCCAGTATGGAATCCACAATGGCTTTCATGATAGCTGGTGCCACATTGGGCCTGAATCCCATTTTTGTCAGGCAGTACCTTCGCCCCTTATAAATCACAGTTTAAAATGGCCATAGCAATGGATGCACATGTACCTGTCGGCACATTTTGTGAAAATCAAGCATGGAAATATTGGGTCCTTTTCTCTACCATTCTCTCAATTTTTCAGTGCAAACATCAGCATAAACCGTGTATGCATCAACATGCTCATTTAGCTTGTGGTAATCTAACACTGAGTGGATCTTTGCTTTATTCTTGTGAACCACTACCATCAATGGGATCAATGATTTCACCCATTTTTGTGATGTGAACACTGTAGTGTCCAACCTCTCAATGACATCCATCCCAAGGAGCAAGTTGAGTCCTAACAAATTGTTTTCCATGACCAGAACATCTATATTGATAGGGTCACAATTGTCTATGTGGACTTCTATGCTTGTGACTCTTTGACTTCTGAGGATTTTTCTGTCAGTCATTAGTGCATCCATCTCTTGTCTTTTCCATGGATGACAACTGGATAAGTTTGTAACCGAATGCAAACAACCTGTATCCATGAGGGTGGTATGTTTCACCCCATCAATGTGTATGCCATTTACAGGGAGTGTCTCTTTCATGACTTGCAGAGAAAAGAGACTGGCATTGACATTGTCCAGTAGGAGCATCACTAATGAAAAAATTGTTCCATCAATAAAAGCGGTTAGTGTTCTCAAATTCAAGAGTTGTTTATTTTTCTACCTTATCCATTGGATTGTGTTAGATTTCTGATGATTTGGTATTTGTGACATTGGACCTGTGATTAGTGATTTTGACATTTCTTTCTGCCCCTGGATCTTTGAGTTTGGACTTGCGATTTGTTTATTTACTTTTGTAAGTGAGCTGCCATGTGAATTTTTAAACATCATACTTATTATAAAACCCGGGTTGTGTGTGTGTCTGTACATTTATATATTTGATCGGATTTCATACATTTTTCAACCGATTTCAACAAAACTTCACAGGACTACATAAAATTACCTTGTGGTGGTTTTGACAGTGCCAAAAATTGGAAAAACACAATTGTTTTTGCATGAAATCAATTTGAAAACACGATTAAGAGGCATCGCGAGAATGAAAGGGGGACAACTCATATTGAGTTATGCTTATTATAAAACCCAGGTTGTTTGTGTGTGTGTTTGTTTATATATGGGATCGGATTTCCTACATTTTTCAACCGATTTCAACAAAACTTCACTTTTTTTTTTGGCAGGTAGTGTTTCTTATTGTCTTGCACACTTTTTTCTTTATTTTTACATTCAGAATGCTTTAAAAATTCCATTTACAAGACAATTGTTTACAATAAAATTCTATTCAATCAGTAGACTCATAACGATTGAAAACAATGTTTTTGTTTGAGTTTGGGTTTGACCAATTCGTAAAAAAAAGAAAAAAAACAAAAAAAAACTAATTAAGACATACGTGTCTGCCGACCTTAAACAATAATCTTTGTCAATTTTATTTTTCAGTCTTTATGATGGTCGATACTTGATCTATCTCTTACTGTTACATCTCTGGACAACGCCGGGCTCTACTGCTAGTTATTTTATATATTTAAAGTCTTAGATGTGAAAACCTGATAATAGTCAGACCTTAACAAAATATGCTTTTTTAAAATTTTTATTTTTTAACATCATAGGGGAAACTGTTTTAAAATAAAAACACCTAATTTAAAAGCTTAATGTTTTTAGATTCAATACTCAATTTATGGTATGGGCAAACACTAATTTTTTTTGTTAATTAAAAACAAATTTATTATTAAGTCTTTAATCAGTGTATCAGCAAATTCAGTATGTTGAATTTTAATTCTAATTAGAAACAGGTTTTTCCAACAAAATCCTGTGTTTGTTAAAGTTAGTCAATTAATTTTCTTTTCAGAGTCTCAAAAGTTGCAAAATAGTACCAGAAGCAATCCTTTACTGAAATCTGTCTCATTGCTAGCTTATGCGACACAGACCTTTCATCTTGTTAATCTTTCCTTTCATTTGTGGAAATTTGTAATTTCCAGAGAATTAGGCATTCGTATGTCTCAAGATACTGGCCAACTTCTTCACCAATAAGCACTGTGTTACTCACATGTGGTTTTGTATTTTAATTTTATAACTGAACTTGGGGTGATTTGTTTGGTGTATGCTAATTCTTAATACAAGAACCAGAATTTAGTCTAGTTCATAGAATTACCTTGTAATGAGTTATAACAGAAAAGGGATTTCTATTAAATCCTTGTAATATGGATCTATAAGTTAAGCCTTTATTTTTGTTTTTAATCATTTCACCCCAAGCAAGATGATAATGCCACTAAAATGCAAGGTGTTACGGACAGTGAAAGAAAGTGAGGAGAATGGCTAATAAACAAACAGGATTCAAGAAGACAAGATGTGATTGATTTTTGCATTTACATTTTTGAAGATTGTAGGTGGCAGGGAAGAAGGAAACTAGAAAAAAAATCCACAGGTGATAAATGTGAGAACAAAAAACTATTAAAATAGAACTGACAGTTATATCTAGCTATTTCAACAGTAAAACAATGAGACCTAGTTGCCAATCTAGTGGTATGCTTCAATTCCTGCAGCTAAGGTAGCAGAGAAAAGAGCTCATTAAAACAACTACCATGAAAATATTTATAGAAAAGACAGAGGATTGACAATTTGAACAGTGGTAGGAGAGTGACTGAAGATGAGATGCCAGGTCAGGACTTATAACAATACAGATCATTCTTTGTTGAGAATCTAGTGATATATAGCCAGAGCACCAAACCAGATATGGTAGCAAGATTTAATGCATGGATAAAGAGTAGATTTATAAATGTGCTAGATGGATTCTGATGAGAAAAGTTATCTATGACACAGTGAACCAAATTTCTTAGCAGCAGACGTAGCAATTGATTCAATGTAATCACTCCACTTCATGTCAGTAGAAAATGTGTACCTAAGAAGGCACAATGTGTTGCTCTCCTGGAGGTTAGCATCAGCCATGTTGATGGAGGGCAAAAATTGGTTCTCTAAGATGATTACTCAGCAGTTTCATTTTGGAGGTGTTAAAATTCACAAGCCATTTCTTGCTCCAGTTAACTGATTGGAGGTCATTTTCCAGATAAGCTGCTAGTTTTAATTTGTTGGACCTATCAGACTTACTATTAAGACAGGAGTAATTAGTTGTCATCAGCATAAATACCTTGTTGAGAATTGATGATCTCAGGATGGTCATTGATGAAGATAAGAAACAAGGTAGGTCTAAGGATAGATCCCCAGCATTAATGTAAAATGATCTACAAGTGTTACCTTTCAACACAACAACTTTTCTGACTTAGCTTGCTTTTTGCAGGCACAACATTATTTTCAACATTTCACTATTTTGGTAAAGTTTTACCTCATGCCAAACAAAAACAAAAAGGTATTCTTCTATAGACACCATTATTACTGTATACTCAATAAATTTTTATTTCTACAAAAAAGCTATTTTTAAAACTTTAATAAAAGCATAACATATGAAACTGAATAGTGAATTGAACAACCTTAGAAAATTAGAACAATAAGTAATCTGAGGTTGTTACATTGAGAAAAAGTACTTTTTTAATATAAAAATTGACCATGGATTGTTTTGACTTTTTTTTTTTCAGATAATTGTAAATAAAAGCAAAAATTTAATTTTCATATAGTTGCAGTTAATTATCAATTAGTATTCTTATAAACAACTAAATAGTGTTAAACATTTTTGTTGTCAATTCTCAAGAAAAAATGTATAAATTCAGTTTCATATGTTATTAAAATTCTAGAAATAGCCTTTTGAAATAATAAAAATTACCAACAGTGTGTACAGCCTTATGATATTGTTTGTTTGTTTTTCCTGATTTTAAGTTACTTTTTTTCTTTTTTTTTTTTTTTTTCAATAGTCTTTGGATAAAGTCTTTTTTTATTTTTTTTATTTTTTTTTATACTAATGTTCACCTAATAAGGGTCACTCAAGATAGAGGGTTACTGTGTGGTGAAGTTGTATTAGCATAAAAAATGGCAAGATAACAGAAAAGATAGTTAATTCTAGTTCTTGAAAGATTTAATTATTGAATAATATTTAAGAGTTCTGGTGGAGACATTAGGAATATAGAGTTGAAGTAAAGTTTACAAGGGACTGGAAACCCAATCCTAAACAGGAAACAAGGGATGATTCTCTACTCCTGTTCAAAAGACTGGGGAGGAGTGTGAACCGGATGATAGACAAACCTATCTAGTCCTATTAGGAGAGGAAAAAAAAAAGTACTGTTTTAAAATTTCAGATTTTGGGTGGAGATGTCAGAAGTATAGAGTTAAAGAAGCTGGAAACCCAATCTTAGATCATTTCTAGTACTTGCTACAAACAAGGTTGTAATTGTTTGTCTAGATATATTTAACCTTACTCAAATAAAAACATGTATGCTTAAAGATATACTTTTTATTTTCTGTGAAAATATGCACGCCCACATGTTTAGATCACTGTATTCATAAACAGGTTTTCACTTAAAAATTTTTTGTAATGTTGATGAGAAAAAATATGACTAGTTACTGTATAGCCGGCTGCTCATATTTGTTTGGGTGGATAGGTAATTCCTGTTGTAGGCACCTGCTTGGGCACATTTGTGTTTCTTCAACACCCACATTCAACCTGTAATTTATATTGCAACTATTCTGAGCTGACCATAATTATAGATTCTGGAAGAGCACACATAATCTGCATGATCAACAGTTGATCAAAGCCAGTACACTGAAACCCTCGGTGAGGATGACTTGTGATTTCATACTAGCAAAACCATTGACAGATTCCAAACAATTCTGTTGATTCAATTTCACTCACAATGCTTGATATGATTTTCAGGCACTTTCCAACAGTATTGCATGCTGGGACTATCTCCTCAGGCTGATATTATCAAGAAGTCACCCCCTTGACAAATTGACCAGGGTGAGTTTCAAGTCTTGCTATCAGGGATAGAATGCTAATTTTCTGGTAAATATGAACAAACGCGCCTGCAATAAGATGGATGTTTTTCACTCCACTTTTTCAACTACCTTCACTTGTTCATTAGTATTGTATTAGTTTTTAGAATGTTGTAAATATAAAATTATTCTTGTAAATAAACAATCTAATAAATATATAGTTTTTAATATTGTTATATAGGAATCGCTAGCAACACTGTAGTTTGAACATAGATCACCAGTGTGCAAACATGGGCAATTTCATTTTGAATAAGTAGATCATATGATAGTAAAGGAGATATATATATCTTAAAATTAAAATTCAAACTCAGTGTTGCGACCGCACGTTCCAAAACAATAACACATTTCTCATATCATTTTTTCAGATTACATCTCTATTTTTGTTGTCCTCATTACTGAGAAGTAAAAACAAGAACAAAATCTACTTCCATACCTGATGTCTGTAGGAACAGACGAAAGCTTGTAAAAAAATTAAAAAGACCTTATGCAACTGGAATTGATAAACGGGGATCATATTCATATACAGGTTCGGGGTTGATGTATCTTATTTATATTGTTTGCGACAATGTATTCTCGCCATTTACCTCTATATTTGTTTTTTGTATGAATGATTCATGAATTTATAAATTATAATTGCATCTTTTAATTGAAATATATATATATATATATATATATATATATATATATATATACATACATACATATGGGAATTAGCTTGGCATCTAACTGATCACTCTTTCTATTCTATCCTCTATTACTATACAGATCATTATTTCTACACTATCCTCTATACTATTCACTATACTGATCACTACACAGATTACTATTTGCAGATTACTTTTCGAGCAAGTATTATCAAGCAAGTACTATTAGTGTGAGTGTTATTCGAAGGTGTGTGGCACCAGTATTGTTCAATGGCATTACTATAGTTGTATTTGCAATTATAAAGTCTCTACTACAACAAGCATTATGAAAGTGACAATGAGTATTTGTTGACATTACAAAAGTGGCAACAAGTGTCCGTTGACACCATAAAAAATATTTTTGTTGTAAATACTTAAGAACAAAAAAATGTATAAATTCACTTTCATGTTTAGGTTTTATTCCAATTCTAACAATTGCTTTTTAAAACAATAAACATTGCTAAAGAGTTGAAGGTAGTTAAAAAAAAGCAGTGTCATGGGAAAAACTGTCCTTTTGACACTACATCTTATTACAAGCTCATTTATCCATGTTTGCCAACATTTTTATCACTCAACCAATTACTGTAAAACATTCATAAAATGCATCATAAATGTATGATAAAATCTGATACAAAAGCATCTTGTATTTGTTAGTTGAAAATACTTTATTAATTCTTTGTTTTTCAGCAGCAAAAGACAAACCAAGATGTGAGTTACATATTGGAGACATTAAAATCAAGCAGATATTTTTTTATAACTGTTTAGTATAGTAACAGACAACAGGAAGTGTGATACAGAAATCTGAAGATGCATAGGAATTGCAAAAGGTGCCTTTCAGAAACTAAGCAAAATATTAAGCCTTGATAAATTTATGAGTAACAAAGAAAAGTGCTGAATTGCTATATATTGAATATTTTGTATAGCAATCTCCTCACAGATGAAGAAGAAATTTGAAGAGAATGAGATGTTGTTCTGCTGATGAATGCTGAAAAAACTATGGCCTGAACATATGAGAAATGATTAAATTTTAAGGAAAAGAACAAAGACATTTATACTTACTATCAAAAAACAGTTAAAAATTTCTAGGATATATAATAAAGAAATAGGGCTTAGAGAATTAAACACTTACAGGGCATATTGAAGTCAGGAGTAACAGCAAGTAAGCTATGATTTTGTATGAATGGTTAGCAGAATAAGGACAAAGACATAAAAGTTACTTAGAGCAACAAAAGACAGGAAGTTGTGAAGAGCCATAATTACACACATCCTTGAAGGCATATGGCATGTAAGAGGTGATGTTTGTAGGTGATCCTTTGTTTAGAAATGTTTATTCTTTGATTTATCCCTGTTGCAAGAGAATTTACACTATGCTTCATTGCAGTCTGTTATCATAAAAAAACAGATGGGAAACAAAATTGTGTTACAGAGATTGGTCATTGAACTGTGAGCTGTAGATATTGGAAGCACTGTTAATCTTCAACTATTCCCCAACTAAATTAAAGTTTGTGCTCAAAGTGTAGCAACTTCAGGTGCTACAAAATCAACTTGGATTAGAAACAGCACAATATAAAACATAGAAAGACTTTTATCTATATGGATAGAAAACCTGCATTAGCATATGCTTCTCCATGTTTGCCATACAAATTAAAACTTAAATTTTTTTTTTTTAATGCCATGTCTGATCATGACTTTCCACAGATTCCTCTTTGTTCTTTGTGGATTATCATGACATTTTGGCAAAGATAGTGGATTTGTTTCTTGCTGCTTTTGCCGAGGTTTTTAATTTGGAGTTGTCCTTCTGCTAGACTGGCTCCCAATAAGGATATTACACCCATAGCTGGGAGGAGAAAAGTTGGGTTTGTCTTTCCCAAGGGCATTAGTGGGGAAGTGAATGTAAGAAACTAAGAGAGAATTTGAACTCTGTTCACTGATTCCACTTTCCATGCTGATAACTTACATTATTGGCATACCAGTGGTTGATTTGATTACTTAAAAGAAAAAAAACAGGTTACTAGTTCTGAAAATAAAACTTTGTGTTAAAACATGGTTGGCTTGAATATTTTAAAAATATTTGAAAATTGTATAACAAACAAGTAACAGCTGAGCCTGTTTTAGTAACTAGGAATTTACTGTAGAAACTTTTGTTTATATCATTGCATGAATAGTAAATTGTTTTCACATTACATCACCTCACTTATTTCTACTTTCCAGGAGCCTATCAACAATCTTAGCAGACTGATATTCACACTGATGTGTGTGTGTTCTATGTGGCAGTGAATGTTCAACAATATCATCAGATTGATATCCAAAGATGTAAGAAATGCTAAGAATATTATAGGCAGAACATGTAAATAAAAAGGAAGACTTAACGAAAAAAACATTGAAATTTCTGTTACACATAATGAATAAAGAGAACATAGAGAATTTGACACTCACAGGATGTAATAAAGGAAGGAGAAACAAGAAGTGACCTATTTAATAAGTTTGTATGAATGGATAGTAGAAAAGGAACAAAAATGGATAATAAAGAGTCAAAAGTTACTTGGAGCAATAAAAGATAGGAACTTGTGGAGAGCCGTGATCACCCACATCTTTGAAAGTATGTAGCACCATAAAAGATGGTTAGCAAGCTAGTTTCACAAACTATTGCTAATATAGTGAGTTTATTTCTAACTGAATATTCTGGCATCATGCCAATCAAAATTAATATGCATGATGTTTTCTTCCTTGTGAAATAAGCAGTTATTTAGACAATGTGTTGCCACAACTAAGCTAATTCATTTCTGCCTGTGCTCCCTCTCATCTGCAGATATCTTGACAAAATATGTCATTGCTGCACAATGGTTGGTAAAGAAAAAAATGGATGAACACATTGTATAGCATTCTCCCATAACTACCTTACAATTTAACCACCAGTAACCATGAATTTCTGTAACACTCATAGTCATAGATTGTGTGTGTGTGTGTGTGTGTGTGTATATATATATATATATATATACACACACACACACAAAAACATCATAAATACATTTATGTCTTTGCATGGTTAAAGGATTTATTGTATGATATAAAATACGACCTAATATACTTAGCAATCATGTAGACTGATCTCTCCTTAGTAATGGGATATTCCATTGTTTACAGGAAGCATTATTCTATGTCAATAAGCAAACATGCCTCATGCTACTTCAACAATGGAGTATCTCATTAAGTAAGAGATACATTACATTTGATTTCTTTTATTGTGTTATCTTTCTTTGGATATTTTTGTTCTTAATGATTTAAAAAGAATTCTTCTTAGATATGACAAAAGTTAAGTGCATAGACAAAATATAAGATTACTGATACAGAAAATCAAACAAATGCAAAATTACTTAATACTTTTTTGTCCTGGTAAATGAGGATACATATATAACTGGTTGTACTTTGTTTCTCCTGTAGCAGTGAAGACTGCTCCACCAAGAATTCTCTGCTCATCAGTGAACAGGAACAAGAAAAATAATGAGGTACAGGCAACAGGAACAATAGTGAATTTATGTCATTGAAAAAGCCTGAAGGAACTTTTTGAAGACATTTGCTTAGCTCATGGAAGTAGAAGTTTTGGAAAGTCAGTTTAAAATTGACAAACTTATTTTAAAAAAAAAAAAAAAGTCTTTTTAAATTTTTTTTTTTTTTTTTTACTTAATCATTTTACCTCAAGCAAGACAATAAAGATGCAAGGGGTTACTGAGTGTGAAAGAATTTTAGAAAAAGAAAACATTATGGAGAGAAAACAAAGAGTAGGAATTAAGAATCCCCAAGATGATGATTGACATTGCATTTAAATTTTTGAAGATCAAAGTTGGGACCAAATGAGGTTTATTTTTCAACATAATTCCCCTTGTAGTCCATACACTTTGTCCCTTGGTGTTGTAGTGCTTGAATCCCATTAGTGAAGAAGCTTTCATTCTTTTGGTCAAAAATGTCAACAACAACAGATATGACATAGATGAGTGTTTTTTCATGTTAGGGAACAAATGATAGATGAGGTCAAATCAGGAGAATAAGGAATGTGATCGACCAGTTCAAAGCCACAGTCACACACAGCAGTCATTGAAGACAAGGACTTGTATACTGGAATATTGTCCTGATGAAACCAAATCCCTGTCTTCAGTTTTCCAGGTGTTTGGTCTTTATTGCAAGTTGGCATAGTACTCTCCATTAATGGTGTTGCCCTTTTGAAGATAGTCAGTAAACACAATGCCTTTTGTATCCCAAAAAACTGAGGCCATTACATTTCCTCCAGATGAAATGAACTTGATCTTTTTTGGAGCAGGTGATGGTGATTTTCCACTGCTATACAGGATGCGATAGGTAAATTGTCGCCATTTTATGTTTTTAATTTCACAAATGCATGTTGTTTGTTTTTTATTTTGTCAATGTTAGAGTATAGTAGGATCAGTTGGGCACCATCTCTGAAAAAATGATGCAATTCACTCTGCCAGAAATTTGGAGACAGCATGCTGCAGTGCTTGGCATTCAAGCCAGAAACTCCAATACAAACATTTCAGCGTGTTTAGGTGTCAATTTGAGAACAGTGCAGAGGATTCGGAAAGAGTTGGATGATATATCCAGTCAACATCATGTTGTTTGGAGTGATCACTTGTGATGGCGATGTTATGCCTCCATTCATCTTCCCATGGCCTCAGATACAACACAGAGCTCTATATCAAGTGCCTTGAGGAGGTATTGATGCCCTGGGTCAAGAGGGTGATTTCTGGAAGACACTCTCTGGCAACAGGACTCTGCACCATGCCACACAAGCAGGAGAACACAGTCATGGCTGTCAGACAATTTCTGTGACCACATCACCCATTAAATCTGGTCACCTAACTCCTCAGACTACAAGCCCCTTGATTATTATATGTGGGTGCCCAGTTGAGCAAGAGACCAACAAAACTCCTTGTAAGATGAAAGATGAACTGAAGACAAGGATTATGGCAGCATTCACCAACTTTAACAAGGAGACTGCTCAGAAGATTTGCACAGGATTCCAAAGTCGTCTGGAGGCTGTGGTCGAAGCCAATGGTGATTTTCTTGAATAAATTTACCCTTTAGTATTTCAAGGTATTTTTGTGTCATTTTTGGTAAATATCTGTTAAAATGAGATGTCAGTGTTATTTTCATCTTTGTGTTATTCAGACGAAAATTTATCTGTTGCACCATGTATTGTCTCCTTGTCTCTGGCTTAAAGTGATGAACTCAGCATTCATCCTGGGTTTGCAAAGGCTCAAGGAAACCAAATTTTCCCGTGATGTGATTAACCTGGTGCATTTTTGATCAGGTGTCAGGAGATGTGTCACCCACAGATCAGAAACCATCGTCATGTCAAGTTAATTGTGCAGAATATTCTCAGCTCTCTCATGAGATATGCTAATAGCATTGGTTATTTGATTTATAGTCACTTGCCTGTCATCCATCACCATGTGGTGAAAACAAGACTTTCCCTTTGCCTCCTAGCTGCCCACTTTTATACTGTTGATAAAACTAGAATGTCATCCCTTAATGTAGCAACCATGAATGTTATTGGGGGTAGACCCTTTTTCTGTAGGTACTTGATAATACCACGATGTCAAATTTTGTCCATTTTCAAGAGAAGTTGCTACTAGTTACTTTTAAAGTTGTCTTTGAACAGTCAGATGTCAGTTTACCTGGAAAGAAACAATGCAGTTATTAAAATGATTTGAAATTAATGCATGCAAAATTTCATAACTCTAGCATCATTCCTAGTCAGCCTATGAACTTTTCAGTCCATCCTTGTATGAGGTTGGTGCAAAAATAATGTCGTTTTTTGACGTTAAGAATACGTCAAAAACCGACATTATTTTTGCACCAACCTAATATAATTCCATTTAATATATTATTATTTGAATTATTATTAATATTATTTTATTTTATTTTATTTTTTTTTTTTGACTCATATTTTTTTCATCTTATTTCTCTGGAATTTCATCCCAACTCTCAGTCTGCTATTCTATGTAAATTAATAAACAGTACAGATTGGAAATAAAGAATAATCCTTCAAAGAAACTTTTACTTGCATCCCTTTTCCTTAAGACACTTGCCTGTTTTGAATAACAGCTTTCACAATTAGGCTATTGAAGGCCTCTAAGTTACAGAAGCTTTAATCTTGCCAGCAGCACAATTACAACTCTGTTAAAAATGATGGCATTTCAGGCATTTGAGAAAATTAATGGACAAAAGTTATGATTATATTTGATTTAATGGGTGCTCAAATCTAACCATATTGTGTGATTGGTGGATCTTTGTAGCCTAATTTAAAGTAGCTTTATGTCACCAGCAGAAAAAGTCAAATTTCATTTGTTCTGAGCTTTTAATAACTCAGTCTTGTAACTATAGACAAAGTATCCAGCTGTTATTAATGAAAAAAACAAATGCCTACCTTGGGCATTGATGCCTAATTCCTTTTCCTTTGGAATTTCACAATATTTATCCCAGTAATTTCTGGGATGCAGACTTATCATTATTTACACTATTTACATTGGAACTATTATCCTCATCTTTGTTATTATCACCTACTGTCTGAATTTCTGGGATGCAGAGTTGTCATTATTTACACTCCTTACATTGGAACCATTATCGTCATCTTTGTTGTTACTATCACTTGACCATTTTTCTGTTTGAATTTCTGGGATGAGGAGTTATTATTATTTACATTCAGATTATTGTCCTCATCTTTTATCATTCACTGTGGCTTGTGTGAAAGGCTTCAAATACAACAGCATGCTTGATGGCTTAGACTCTTGCATTTTTCTATCATACAGTTTATTACAGATACTAAAAATATTGTGTAAACCAGCCCTGAACATACATTAATCCGATGTACTCTCTCAAAATTGAAGTCATACTTTCCTAATATTCATTGCAGTAATGTCAGTTGTATTGACAATCTTTCATGAGATTATTTTGAGTGTCTTGTAAACACTCCAGAAAATTTTCTCATATAAATGAATGTTAATTGCTTCTTTGCTTTTACAGCCATTTAGCTTATAAAAGTTTCATAGGAATATTATTTTCAGATAGGGGAAGAAACCTGTATTAGATTCATGTGTGCCTCCATAGCAACTACTCTCTCACATTAAGTTATGCAACCATGTATTTTGAATGAAAACCCATTTAAAATTTTATTTGAAAATTGTCACTGAAAATATTTCTATGATTTCTTGTCTGGCAAGAAAGTTAATGAATTGCAACAAATAAAACTGTTTTCTTTTGAAAATCATTAGTAGGGGATTAGTATTCAGTCTCTCTTTTCTTTTTTTTTTTTTCTTAACTCCCCTCATTTTTGTTTTGGCCAATCCTTTTTCTGACTTTTTTCAGGTGAATTTTTCTAATTAGTATTGTTGTCTTATTTTGAGTATAATTCATCCTGTAAACCATGTCATATTGACATGAAACAATTTTACTGACTCATTCAGGTCACCAAGTACTCTGTTATAGTAGCGGTACTACTTTTGTTAGTATCTACATTTTTTTAATTTTATTTCTTATAAAATGTTCGTGTTTGCCACTAAAAACTCATTCTGGAGCTGGTAGTCTTTTCCTTTTGTATTTCTTTCCCCTTTTCTGCTACGAGAACTTAAAGTTTATAATTGTGGATATGAATACACCAAAAAATTAACAAAAAAAAAGAAGTTATTTGATCAAAAAATTCTGTCACAAAAAACTGAAATTATAATTTATTTACACTTTTAGAATATGCATGTTTCTAAAAACAAATTGCACTTAGAGTACTTAACTGAAAAGCATATCACTTTTTGATATGACAGGAGATTTTTATTGGAGTCAGAGTTTGGTAAGGAACCCTTAAATACTACAAGAGAACAATGTTTGGCATTACTAATATCAGCCACTACCACTCAGAAGTGCTCTGTTGCTACTGTAACTGAGAATATCAAGTTCAATCCAGAGGAGGCTTCTAGCATGGAAATTTTTAATATTAAATTTTCATCTCCTATTGAGAGCTGAGAGGATGTGGTTCAGTGTAGTAGAAGAGTGTAAGTGATTTCTTTTTCTCAGCATATCATTAACAAGTCATAAGGAAATACCATTACGCTTTCTTTTTTTTTCCAATTGGAATAAATTGACTGGAGAGGTATTTAATTGCCAATTTCTGAGGATTCATTTCCCACAAAATCAAATACTTTAATTTCTCGCTGTGAGTGTACCAGATGTGGACAACTCGGGTGAATTCATTTTTTGTATGTAACATGTTTTTCATTTAGAATGTCATGAGCCACATTCTTAATCTAGATTGAATAATCAATTTTTTTTTTTTTTTTAATCATTTCACCCCCAAACAAGGCAATAAAGCCACTAAGATGCAAGTGGTTACTGGGTGTTAGAGAATATGAGAAAACTATACTATTAAGGAGAGAGGACAATAAAAGAACAAGAATTAAAAAGACATAAGATAACAATCGACAGTGCATTTAAATTTTTGAAGAAGTTGACTGGAAAGCAAGAAGCCAAGTGAGTTCCACAAGCGAGAAGTGTGATAGAGGAAACTCTTATCATAGAACTTATTATTACATCTAACCATTTCAACTGTAAAATGATGAGACCTTACCACCAATTTAGTACTGCACTTAAATTAATATAGTCTTAGAGGAAAATTAATCAGCATATTTACTATGAAAGTATTCATAGAAAAGGTAGAGAGAAGCTATGTTATGACAGTGGTAAAGAGACTAAAGCCAAGATGCCAGGATCAATAACATTGCAGATTCTTTGGATTTTATCAAGAATCTCTAAATACATAGCAGGAGCACCAGACCATATATAGCAACAATATTCAAAGCCTGGATGAATGGCAGGCTTATGAATATGTAAGATAGATTCTGGCGAGTACAGCTCAATGAACTTTTGTAGCTGTAGACCTAGCAATTAATTCAATGTACACTTTCCACTTGGAAAACATTGTCCAAAAAGGCACAATGAGTCACTCTGATGGAAGGCAAAAAAAGGTTTTCTCTAAAGTTTTGGAGGTGTTAAAACTAACAAATCAGTTGTTATCCCATTTAAGAGGCCTTGCTGCTTGACATAGTTTATCATCTTACCCACGATGTGGATGTAGTTTATCATCATAGCCAGGATGTGCCTCACAATATGGTTTTAAACCAAATTTGATTAAATATCTTTTGCTTCTGTTAAATATTTTGATTTCATATGTTTGATTCAATATCTCCATGGGCATTATCAATTTTTTACCCATATTTATTTCATATTAATTTTCATTACTTTCCATCTTTATTGGTAGTAATTTTCATTGAGCTACAATGGAAGGTAATGAAGAAAATTATTTGTCAGATTTCTTGTTTTGTTATTTCATTGGTTGCATGTGCAATTAGTATCAAACCAATTGCATGTTAACAGACACAATCTAGCATTTTTCCAGCCAAAAATATTTGTTTAAATAATTATTATTAGAGAGATATTCTCCAAGTAGGCAAGAGGATTTATGGACAATATTGGTTTAAGTTTTTTTAATTTATTTATTCATTAGCACTTATAATCTTGGAGGTTTATATATAAGTGATTGAAAAGTAACGCCCTATTTTATGTATGACTGACTCTTCTGTCTATAATTTTTACAAGGTGTGATAGTCTATCATAAATAGTTACTTTTTAGCCATCGTGTGTGTGTGTGTGTGTGTATATATATATATATATATATATATATAAAGTTTCATTAACTATGACAGACACGGTGCTTTGATTAAGTCTTTTATATAATTTCTCATATGATCTTATAATTTTTTTTCTTTTCAGTAGGTAAATTATACAAATTGTATTGGCCATGCTGCAACATGTTTAGCAAGAAGACTAACGCTACATCTTTCTGACCATAGCTTAATTAGGCCTCATTTAAATATTCATGGAGACCTACCGGACCCTATTCCTAGCATACTTGTTGTTAATACAAATATAATAGCATCATCTACATGTAAAAAACAAAAAAGTCTAAAAATAATGGAAGCCTTATTAATAAAAACAAAAAAAAAACAACATTCAATAATATCAACTATGAACATGGACACAATATCTTGACTGTGTTTTGAAAATAAAACATTCTATAATACTAAATACATACATGCAACAATCTGTTTCCAGTTAACATAATATATTTCATCCTTGAAAATTGCTAAATGTATTACCGAAAACACTCAGAATAATATAACATTTGACAGTTTTTGTATAATTTATCTACTGAAAAGAAAGAAAATTATAAGATCATATGAGAAATTATATAAAACACTTAAAGCACCTTGTATGTCATATTTAATGAATCTTTCTTGAAAGAAGGGTTGCTGCCTAATATATATATAGTGTGTGTGTGTGTGAATTTTCTCAGTAAAAAATGATAATGTGAGTTCTTCTCTTGTAATAGAGAATTTCAAAGGATGGAGGCTCATTAAGAATGCATCTGTTGATCAGGACTTGAGATCACTCAGTGTCTCAACAGTTTAAATTTACTATAAAGGTGGTTGAGTTAGAAATCTGTAAATAGAATCTCAATATTTTAGTGATTACTTTTATGTTAAAATTCATGAGCATCTGTGCAAAATTGTCTTGTTTTGATTATATATTGGTCAACTAGAAAGTTAAAAACAGATGCACTGTATGACAATTTCTGTCTGATTAAGGAAAACACGATAGTGACATTCCTTGGGTTGTTTGTACGATTGAACTTTTTGTTGTTACCTTAATTTGGATAAATCCATTTTGTGACTTTTTTAATGTAAGCAATCTATGCAAAAATAGTTTCAAATACAAAATGTAAACCATTCCCTTCTGTTTCTGATTTACATGACAGATAAAGAAGCTGCTACTCGTTCTATACAGAATGTATATTTGAAGGACACTAAAGAATGAATCAGTCAAAACATTGTGGGGAAGCAAAAAAAAAAAACAAAAAAAAACAAGCAAAAGAGAATGAGTTCAAATGTCTAGACAGCTCTTGGAAGGATTATAGCTTTTCAGAATTATGTTAGTTATTGCTATAAACTGATAGTTTTAATGAAATAGCTCTTTTTACATAAATGTACATGTCATAAGTTGGAAAACTTGTCAGTTTTGAGATGAGTTAGTATAAGGGACAAGATAAAAAAATGCAACAGAAAAAAATTAAGCTGAAACAGGTTATTTTCATTTATTTATTCAAGTAGGCCTAACTGACTTTTTGTATTTCTTACCATGTATCAAATATTATGCATATCTCCATCTGTAACAGTTTATCAATTTAAATCTTTTGTCCGTCCCCACTTAGAAATATAAAAATAAACTTTGTGATATATTCATGTTGGTTTCAAAAGCTAATATTTTTAACCAATGAAAGATTCTTCACTTGAGGAGAATACTTTATGCCTTAAAGTAGGCATCAATCCTCTTCTTGACATCAGAGATCATTTGGTAAATTACCTCCTTCACTAAGTGCTCATACTACAACATAAGAGGACCTTGATGACCACATATACCCCTTTTTTCTCTTTTCCTGCCCCCACTCTCACTCTCTTTTTTTTTTTTTTTCCTTTGGGGGTCATTGAAATCTAGGTGTGGCAGAAAATGTTTTGTTTACAGTTTAAAAAAATAGACAATTCAAGCTCATGAGAATCTTTTTGCCATAATTAGTATTAAGCGAATTTGCAGAGAGATAAGGCTAATGGTCATATCACATTTGATATTTGAAAGTAACCAATGTCAAGCCTGGTCATTACGTGTGAGAATACCAGGTGCTATAAACTTGGATGCATGGATGGTGTAGTGGATAACATCTCAGAATGAAAAATCAGAGAGCCATGTTTCAATTCCAGTTGGGTTCATTGCATTCACTTATGTGCAGATACTCTTGGAAGAGAGATGAATCTACTTCTCCCCCCCCCCCAGCTGCAGGTTAAATAGGACTTGATATCTGAAAATAATTATGTAAAAAAAAAGTGTTAATGCCCTCACAAGAAAGAAAAAAATGAATTACTCTTACAATCCAAAAAATGTGTTTAAATAACTTACAAAAGGTTGATAATCTGTAAAAAACAAAAAACAAAAACATAAACAAATCAATCAATCAATGCAGAGAGATATATTTAAGGAAATAGAAATTAAAACATTGTGTCATTTATGGAGTAAATAGCCATGGTTAAATGCAATTGTCAGGAATGCTCACCAAACAGAATTGATCAAGTTTGCAATAAACAGTGACAAAAGAAAGAGAACAGGGTAAAATAATACTAAGCAAATAATATATGTAAGACAAAAGTAGGCAAAGCAACAGTAATGAGGCAAAAAATTTCACAAAGAATGGTGTTAACACACAAAAGGGATACAGACAAGTGGTCACAGCATTCTGACTTCAAGATAGAACGAATGGAAATATGGCAAGATGGGGCCCAAGAAAAGGCTTATCTTATTGACTAGGAAGAAATCCCAGCATGCAACTGTGTTTTGTCTATAAATTTAGGGTGGGGGTGTTTTTGCAGTCATTCTCATATGAATTGTAACCAACACTAGCTTGATTAGAAAAGGAGCTAATCACCATAACATGGAGGTTGTTTCTGCAATACTGTTCTCTATTAATGACCAACTTTGTTCTTCATGAGAGGTAATCTTGTTTTTTCTTTTTTTCTTTATTATAACTTGGAGCTTCTTAAAGAGGTAATGGTAGATATAACATTAGACTTCATGAGTAAATTTAGCAATAATGCCACTAAGATGCAAGGGGTTACTGGGAATGAAAGCAAATAAGAAGACTAGTAAGAAGAAAGGACAATAAAAGAACAGAATCCAGGAAGGCAGAAGATAATTTTTTGTATTTGACAGGGGAGCAAGAAACCAGAAGAGTTTCAGAGGTGAGAAGTGAAAGAAAAGAAATTATTAGAGTAGAACATATGTTTGCATCTAGCTAGTTCAACAGTTAAATGGTGAAACATAGTTGCTAATTCATGCAGTCAAGGCATCAAGTAAGAAAGTTCATCAGAACAATTACCATGAATGAGGAGGTGCTGAAAAACCTCTGTTTAACCACTTCTCAAAATCTAATCAGATATATTTAAAAAAAAAAAAAAAAAAAAGATTGTCTAAATTTAAATCTTATTTTTAGAAAGTTTTCTTGATCTTGGCAAGAACTTTTCAGCACCTCCACATAACCATCATGATAACAACAGCTGGCCAAATCTATTATATTGTGCTATTCTTAGATTTATTGAAAGGTGGAATTTTTTTTCTATTTTCATGTAGTGTCCAGAGATATTATAAAACAGAAAATTTATTCTATTAGTAAATACTGCATAGAAAAAAAAGAACCCCTTCTCTTTACAGTTTCTGAGAAAGGCAGTAGAATGAATGGACATGTTAACAATAGAAAGAATGAGATCAATAGTCCAAACACCACTTGGAATAATGACTCATCGTAAAATTGCACAAGGTATTTTTCTAACAACAGACCTCATATGTGTTCATTATTATCTAATGAGGTGTATGTGACTAAGGGTTAACAGTGGAAAAAATAAAATCAACAAACAAAGTTTAAATTCTAGTTGAGACAGTTTGCTTTTACTTTGCACTTATGCTCTTGGGAAAGGCATGAATATGAATTCATCTCTCAGTTATGAATGAAATAGCAGAACAGACTGTGCTCTTTAGCTTTGGTTAGCAACCAGTATGGCAGAAGGACAACTGAATTTAGACAACAAGCAAACCACACATTCAACCAGTGCAGTAGAGTAATGACCTATTCCTCCCCATGAATTTGGGAAAGGCCTATGTCCAGCAAAGGACCTTCAGTCTGAGAAGGTTTTATTATGCAAAATTTGGGATTAATTTTATTTACAAATAAATTCAAAAGTTTTTGGTAATCACAATATATTCAATTAGCACAATATCACATCACTGAAAATAGCAGTGAAAAAATTGGTTTTATCTCCTTCATCATCCAACTTACATGTTTCTCTTTGAGATGTCTACTTAAGTGTTACTTTGGTTGCTTTCATGCTTTCAGCCAATATTCTGCTTCTTTTCTCTCTTTTTACAAGTTTCAAATATTTTTTTGCATGTTACTCTTTGAATTTCTTTTTAAATCGCTTTCTATGACATTCTTAAAACAAGTTTTTTGTCTTATCAGTGTTTTCAATTTCTTTTTTTGTAGTTATTTGATTCCTTTTTCATTATTTTTTAACATTTTTCCAATGTTGTGTTCACATCACTCAATAATTTTGTTGTTTTCAATTTCTTTGGAAATCATCAACGAAATATTATTTTATATTTTCATATGAACTCTAATTTTCATCAGTCTTTCACTCATTAATTTTGACTTTCTACTTTTTCAAATTTAACATTTTTGCAACTGTTTGTTTTTTTTTTTTATTGCTTTCCAAAGATCATTTTTTGCTTGAATATTGTCTTCCATTTTCATATATTGGGTGCAATGGATAAATTGTCATCTAAATTAAGCAAAAATGAAAATAACACTAGTATCTCATTTTAGCAGATATTTACCAAAATTACACAAAAAATATCTTGAAATGAGTAAATTTATTCAAGAAAATCCCTATTGGCTTCAAGTACAGCTCCTAGATGACTTCAGAATCTCCTGCAACTCTTTTGGACAGTCTCCTTGTTTAAGTTGGTGAATGCTACCATAATCCTAACCTTCAGTTCATCTTTGGTTTTGCAGGGAGTTTTGTTGGTCTCTTGCTCAACTGCGCCCCCATACATAATAATCAAGAAGATTGTAGTCTGGGGAGTTAAGTGGCCAGTTGTAAGGGGTGATGTGGTCACAGAAATTGTCTGACAACCATGACTGGGTTCTCCTGCTTGTGTGGCATGGTGCAGACTCCTGTTGTCAGACATAGTGTCTTCCAGCAGCCACCATCTTGATCCACGGCAGTACTACCTCCTCAAGGTACTTGATGTAGGCTTCCCTGTTGAATCTGAGGCCCTGTGGGAAGATGAATGGAGGCATAACTTTGCCATCACAAGTGATCATTCCAAGCACCATGACGTTGACTGGATATATCATCCAATTCTTTCTGAATCCTCTGCACTGTCCTCAGATTGACACCTAAACACTTTGAAATGTCTGTATTGGAGCTTATGGCATGAATGCCAAGCAGTACAGCCTGCCATTTCCAAATTCTTGGCAGAATGAATTGCATCATGGTGCTCTTTTTTTCACCGGCAGTTCCCAACTGGCCCTACTTTACTATGCAGTTGACAAAAACAAACAACAAATGTATATCTCTCTTAATGATAGACCATAAATTTTCTATTGGGTCAAAATAAATTTGTTTTTCTCCCCATTTATTCTAATCATGTTATTCATCAGCAATTTTAACAAATCAATCAATAATATATTCTCCTTCATTGTTCATGACTTTTTGTCAATGTTCCATTGGCTTGACTGTAGAAATTGAAACATTTTGACTTGAAGAATTCATTTAACCCTGTTTCAGCTCCACATCATTGTTGAACAAAACACAGACTTTTGGAAAGTGAAAAGGTAATAATCTGAAGGAACTAAATCAAGAGAATATGGTGTGTACAGTTGAAATTCCTAACCAAACTCTTGAATAGCATTTTTGGTCAAATTAGCAACATGGAGGTGAGTGTTGTTGTGCTGAAGGAACATGTCATATTACTGACAGGTTGTTTCAGCTTGATTGTCTTGTTGAGCTGGTGCATTGCTAAATGTGTGGTTGTTTTGAAGCATTTTATTAGTAATAGTAATATTAGCCATTTCCATACAAGGAATTATTTAACATTTGGAATTCATTGAGTCAGCTGCTTTTGGTTGGAATTTATGAAATCTTTCTCTTAAAACATTTTAAAGTAAGATTCTCAAGTCCAGTAGCTATTATCACTCTATAACCTTTCATAACGTTTTATTTGAAGTAGTGTGAAATCTTGATTATGTCATTGTTTTCTCTTGAATTTATAATGTAATATCCATTTTAGTTGTTGCTGCTGTTGATAGTCCTCCAGTGTTGTGGTTTCTGTTATTTGACACAGTTCTTTGTTTATGATTATGTAGTGCTAGTCCATAATGTTCAAAGTCATCCTAGCCAATACTACAAAACACTGATCATTGTCTTGTGTAGATACAGTTCTGGTTTGACTTGAGGTATTGTTTGCTTGTTGAGAATCAGCAATTCTTTCCTCTGCTTTGTATTGATGTAAAGATGCTGTTTTTTCATTGCTGGTGATGATGCAGTAAAGAAATCTTTGCTTGCTTGATGCTATCGATACAAACTAGTGACAATGTGCTGGAGTTTGTTGTTTTGTTCAGTGCATGTGGCACCCATGCACTAAATTTTTAGACCTTACCTATCAATTTAAAGTGACAGTATAATGAGATCATCCCATCTGCTAAATCATTTCCCTAGTGGATTGGTACAGATCTTCATGGATGAGCTCATTCAATCTGTCTTCATTGAGCTGAGCAAGTCTACCAAAACTTGAGTCTGTGAGGCCAACATTCTCCTTCTTGAAGTTTGAAAACCATCTCTGCATGGTTCTTTCTGTAATAGCACCTTCTCCATACACAGAAAAAAGTGCCTCAAATGGCTTTTATAGCTTTGAGTCATTGGTTGACAGCAAAGAGAAGTAGGTGTTAAAAATACGTATTTTTGTCTACTTGGCACTCCATCATCTTATGTCAGAAAAGAGATAAAATTTGATCAGATTTTAAAAAAATGATAAAGTTGTAGAAGAATAATAGTGCTACAAAATGATGATGAAACACTATGCTCAAAATATTTTGTGGGCTAATTCAAATAACATTGGAAAAAAAAAATGAACAAATTTGTCTGACAAATCAATATTAAATTTGCTTTCAGCGATATCATGTTGCAACACTGGTTCTTGTATAATGACCAAAGTTAAGCAATGTTGAGTCTTGTCAGTACCTAGATGGGTAACCATTTGGGAACATCAGGTGCTGTAAGCTTGGATGTGCAGGTAATGTAATGGATAATGACTCTGAATTGTTAATTGGAGAGCCAAGTTCCAATTCCAGTCAGATTTGTTATATTCACGTGTGTGTAATTACCCTTGAGAAAGGTATGAATCCACCTCTTCTCCTCCCAGCTATGGGTTAATTAGTAAGACTTGTATTATTGAATAATTACTATCTCCAAAAAATTCTTACAATCCCAAAATATTTTCTGGCTCTAAATAAGCTGGAAAAGGTTGACAACCCATAGAAGACAAATCAATCAAACGAAAAAATATATATTAAATTTGTGTCATTGAAACCTATTTTTTGGCAACATGGACAATACTCAACTTTGTAAAATGTAAAGGAATATTGTCTTGCAAGACGGTGGAGTAATGAATAATGGCTCGGATTGAAGAATTGGAGAGCTGAGTTCGAATTCCAGTTGAATCCATTACATTCACTTACATGTTAATACCCTTGGGAAAGGTATGAATTCTCTTCTTCTCCCCCCAGCTATGGGTAAATAGCAGGACAGACTGGGTTCTACAGACTTGGATGGCAACTGATCTACCACAGAAAGAAATGGCAATCTACTGTGGTGGGGGGGAAGTCTGCCTTGTCAGTCATGTATTGAAAGATACATGATCGCCTAAGTGTATAACACGCATGGCACATAACTGACTGAAGATTATACTGATATATTAGCTGAAATTTTCTTGGTACTGACATGTACCACTCAAAAAATATCTTGTTCAAAAACCTACAATAATTTTCTACATTTATCACACCACCCTTCTTTAATATTTGTAAACTGTGCATTGATGTAATTGTTTTTAAGCACTCGTCCATCAAGGTACTGACCAGGCTTAATGTTTTAATAAAATGAATATATTCAATAATCATTTTTCCTAGTTTGAATAAACTTAAAAATCAGATCATATTTTCTAACTGAATCTAATAATCTTGCTAAAGTAATGTATGAATTATTTTTTTAAATTTATCCATAATTTATTATTATATTTGTAAATATTTTACAAGTTTATTTTTACTTTATATTTTTCCTTGTACCTATATCCCAATCAGATTCATCTTTTAATAGACCTATGGTGAAAAAACAATACTGATTGAAGAAGCATTTTTTTAATACTATATCTATTTCCGTTTTCAAGCAAAAAAAATGATGTTATTGTTTCAAGTGTATTGTCTCAGTAAGTTTAACATTTAAAAAAAAAAAAAAAAAAAAAAAAATTAAGCAATAGGCACTTAAACCCAAAACAGGATTTATTTACTGAATAGTATTTATTTCTTATTTTACTTCTGTTTTTGTTATACAAGCAATTCTACTTAATATAAGTTATCACTATAAGTAGGTAACATCAGTCCTCCTGTATGGTAGTGAATGCTGGACAATTTTCTCACAGATGAAGAGACTTGAGGATGCTGAGGATACCAGGGACCGAGCATGTGATCAACAGTAAAAATTTTAGAGAAAATAGAAACAAAAAGGAAACTTATACTTAACATCAGAAAGAGACTTTCTAGGGTACATAATGAGGAAAGGGCTTGAAAAATCTGATATTCACAGGACAGAAAGCAAAGGGGATAGAGGAAAACCATGCATAATCTACCTAGTGAACTTGAGTAAATGGATGGTAGAACAAGGTTTAGGTGAGATAACAAAAAGGCAAAATTTATTAAGAGCTGCAAAGGACAGGATACTGTGGAGCGCCATGATCACCTAAGTCCTGAAGGGACATGGCACATTGTTTGTTTTTTTGTTTGTTTGTTTTTTTGTTTGTTTTTTGTTTGTTTTTTTGTTTGTTTGTTTGGGGTTTTTTTTGTGTTTTTTTTTGGGGGGGGGTTGTTTTTTTGTTTGTTTTTTTGTTTTTGTTTGTTTTTTTGTTTTTGTTTGTTTTTTTTGTTTTTGTTTGTTTTTTTTGTTTTTGTTTGTTTTTTTGTTTTTGTTTGTTTTTTTTGTTTGTTTTTTGTTTGTTTTTTTTGTTTGTTTTTTGTTTTTTTGTTTGTTTGTTTTTTGTTTTTTTGTTTGTTTTTTTTGTTTGTTTTTGTTTTTTTTTTCTGTTTGTTTTTGTTTTGTTTTTTCTGTTTGTTTTTGTTTTTTTTTTCTGTTTGTTTTTTTTCTGTTTGTTTTTTTTGTTTAAGATGGTTAGTGAAATTCTCTGTCTAGCAGAAGAAATTCTGTGACTGACAAAAGAATTTCCATTTGTTACAACCACTTGGTCCCAGATATTACAGGAAAGAGCCAATTTTTGCTAGTCTTTCTTCATCCCTTTCTATAAACACATGCGTTCATTTCTTCACACTCTAAACATAACGTGAAGAGATTTGTCTTCGAGATATGTATTGTATTACTGTTTTCTTTTTTTTCCTTTCACTTTTTTTTTTTTACTTTTTTTTTTTTTTTTCATTATTTTCTGTTATATTTGGAAGAAAGTAAAAAAACAATTCTGGCGTTTCCCCTCCTCCACATGTATATACCCATTTTCTTTTATTTTTACTTTTTTTCTATTTTTTTCCCACTAGAAAAAACATTCCTTATTGATTAACAAAATAAGAAAGAATTTTCTTTTTTTTTTTATTTGGTTTTATATTCTGAATGTGCAATGAGAAAGAAAAATTAACTAGTCTTAACCCTTTGAACTCTGACCCTCCCATGAGTATGGTTTATGCACTTAGATATAACACCCTGTATACCAGATGCCTGGGTTCAAAGGGTTAAAAAAAATTAAATTTTTTTCTCCTTCTAATCTGAGATCATTTTTTATTAAATACATTAATATTTGCAACGTTTATCAACCCTGTCTTGAGGAGTAGTTAGTTTGACCGTCATTGAGTGCCCAACAATTGTAACCTTATACTTAACAAAAGTAAGCTTAGTATCAATACTTGAGAAAATGTATGTTTAAAAATTTTTTTCACTAGTTTTTTTTTTTATTGTATATTTCCTTAAAATTTTCAACAATATTATCATTAGTACTTTTTTAATTTCTTACATATGAGGTATTATGGCTGCAATAAAAAGCATCTGAAATTAAGATGAACTAGAAAATATCTGAAAAATGGATAACTGACATTATTTCATTAAAGAAATGAGAAAAAAAAATCATCTAGTTTAGGTACTTCCAAAGATTCACAATATGTAATGTTAAAATTTTTTTTTTTTTTTAAATGAAAAATCTTTCATGAAACTTTACTTTTAGTTATAATTTCAAGCTAATAGATTAAATTTAATATTTTCAATAAATAAAATACTTCACTGTATTTCAAAACAAATTTAAATTGTCTAGAAGGAGCTTTTGTTTTGAAATAAATAACATTTGCTGATGTTAGTCCTATTTTTAGCCACCTTTCATCAGTATGTAATTCTCTTTATTAAAAAAATCTTTCAAAAATATACTTTTCTGAAAATTTATTTGAGGAATATAAGCTGATTTAAAGTTTAATTAATCGGATTTGATTTGAAAGAAATATTACTTTCTCTAAATTTAAAATATTGCATAAATGCATTTTTAACATGCTAGTAGCTGTTTATTTTAGGTGTTGACAGCTTGAATGACAGACATTTGTCTAATGTTTTCTATGGTGGATATATCTGTGAAATTTACTTGAGGAATATAATGTGAGTGCCTTTTTTATATAATTTTTAACTACCCATTAATGTTAAAAATTTTGGAAAATATTCTCTATAATTTAATGTTTTATTGAATTTTAGATACTTTGGCTTTAAATTTACTATAGTTATAGCACTTATTTTCTGTTGTTTTTGGATGTCCATAATTAGAAAAATTGGCATGTTTATGCACACAAAATATTTCAAAATTCTTTCTAAAATATTGGTGTTTTATGAATTGTATTAAGCTTTTCCATTTATAAGTAAATATAGTTTTTACTTAATAACAATATCACCTAGCCATCACGCAAGCTCATCAGATAGGTGGCCAGTTGCCTTCACCTGTCCCTTTTGTCTTTGATATGAGTGTCAAATTCTCTCAGCTTTCTTCTCTCATTGTGACAAACAAATTTCACTTGTCTCTTTCTGATTCTAAGTGTTCTATCTGTTTTCATTTCTTTTTATACTTCTTCATTGCTTAAATGCTTTATCCATGGTATTCTCAGCATCCATCTATAGTATGACATTTCTGTTTCTTGCAGTTCTCTCTTCTGTGAAGAGATTGTTCTGCATTCACTGCCATACAAGAGGATTTATATTACGTAGCAGTTGTGATAGATTTAGCAAAAATGCATTTAAAAACTAGTCTTTATATCAATGAAAATATTGCTTTATTAAAAACAAATCAATTTCCATGTATTTTACTTTCTTTAAATTTCATAAATCACAATGGTTTACAACTAAACATTCCCCCTGTGAGACTGCTTTAAGATGGAAGTGGGGGGGTATTCAAATGACCATTCTTTGAGGGAGGGTATTAAAATGATTACGAACTGAGAATTCTGAAAAGATCTTTGATGAAGCAGTTGTATATTTCTCACCTGTGTCAGGAATCAATTTTACAAGCTCAGGTAAAAACAAGGCCTCAAATATTGATTTTCAGTGTAAGCAGCCCCTACCTTGAAATATTGACAAGTTTACCCATCCCCAATTTCCCTTATAGTTGGCTCTTAGCTAAGCTTTGGAAATGTCTGTAGCTTATCCTTAATAGTGTTTTAATCATTTCACTTCAAGCAAGACAATAAAGCTACTAGGATGCAAGAGGTTACTAAGTGTTAAAGAATATGAAAAAAAAAAACTACTATTAAGGAGAGAGGACAACAAAAGAACAAGAATTAAGAAGATAGAAGATAATAATTGACATTGCATTTCAATATTTGAAGATCAAAGTTGACTGGATGCAAGAAGCCGGAAGAGTTTCACAAGTGAAAAATGTGATAAAAGACACTTTTAGCATAGAACTTAGTTATATCTAGCCGTTTCAACTGTAAAATGATGAGGCCTTGCCACCAATCTAGTATTGCACTTAAATTCATAAAGTCTAGGTATTATAGTGGAAAGTTTATCAGAACAATTACCATGAAAGTATTTACAGAAAAGGCACAGAGAAGCTACATTGCAATGGTGGGAAACTGAAGCTGTGATGTCAGTACCAATAACTTTGGATTTTTTCAAGAATCTTTAAATATAATGCAGGATCACAAGATCAGATGTGGCAGCAATATTCAAAGCAAGGATGAATGGTAAATATGTAAGATATGTGTACTACTCAGCTAAGCTGTATCATTATTAAGGATTCCACTATTACCACATTTCAACAATCATAGCACAGATGGCACTTAAATTTTGTTTTCTGGGTCATTTAGTCATCCATCCATCTTTTGGATTGAAGTGATGATGTCCAACTGTAGATGGGAAAGAAGAGAATGCCAGAGGCAATTCTTCTATCAGTTTACAGCAATATTATTAACTCTCTGCTTCCTACCATCCATTGATGAAATCAAGCAATTCATTAAAGACTTCAATTTATTGACTGGGGTAGTGAAAATTGCAGCCATTTGTTATTATTGACCCCCTACCAATGCTAACAAGGTAGAATGGTTGCTCTTTCTCTTTTTAGATTGCCTTCATTATCACCCCTCACTGTTTCTGAAAAAAAAAAAAAAAAAAAAAAAAAAAATGGCTGTAGTTCTGAAAGTCCTAACCAAATATCATTGAATTATTTTTTCTGCAGAAATTTAATGAGTCAGTGTCATTCAAAGGGTTTGAAAAATCTTTGGAAATTCTGCAGAAATATAAATTTGCAAAATCATTGTCTTATGATTGTAAAATTAACAAACAAATAAAATAAAAATCGCAAAATATTTAAAAAAAGTGTAAGTATGAGGAATTTCTTTCAATTTATACAAAAGTAAACTTATTACCATGCTTATATGCATTTTGTTTTGTACAAAATTCATTAATCTTTTGAATTCAATTGGCCAGTATACCAGTAAATATGTGAAAATGCATATAACATAATCCTGGGGCAGGGGAGCAGGTTTAATATATTTTTGTCTATAATACAATCTTTATGAAACATTGAAAGTGTGAAACCAGGAGTTTTCAGTTGTCATCTTAAAGATAATCTTAGAAGCCATTGTAAGTAAACCTTATCTTTAGCCACTTAAAATGGAATAAACATTCACAACTGATCTGCTTAATCAATATTGATAGATTTGGACTAGTGTCCTCATCTTTGTTATTATAGCAGTTAAGCTGGTCAAGTTACCTGGTGGTTGCGAGTTTAATCCCTGAGTTGGGTAAGGCAGAAAGTCATACTTAGTGACATCACAAGTATAAACTGATGAGATGGAATGTTACTCATAAATTCAATAAAGTGTTCAGTTCAAATTCCTAAAATATTACCCACTACAAACAACAAACCTCCGAAGAAGACTTACAGGTCCAACAGTCAAAACTTTGATAATAAATAGGAACATGACTCAAGTATATTACAGGCCATAAATTTGATCTAATAAACAGCTAATAAAAATGAATACATCCTGTTCAGAAGAAAATATCTAGAAAGAATGCTAATTAATATCTTCCATTGATAAACACATGCCAGTCATGTTTCTATCTCACCAACATTTTTAAACCCTATACTTAAAAAATGTAAAATCCAGATACCTGCTGATAATGTAACCCTAGTTTTGCTTATTTACTTCCATAATTCTGTCATTCTCACCACATAAACTGAAAAACATGCTAAGACACTTTTCTCCAGAATATACCAAATATCTTCCAATACACTAAAAAATTATATATAATAAGAAAATTCAATTAAACTCACACCAGTATACCTGTCCTCACTACATCCTAATATATGCAGAAGGTATCATAAAAAATCACTTAAAAGCTATATTTAGCTTATATTCTTTTCCTGTTACCCAGGGGTTGTTGCAAGAGAGAAATGGAGTTTAGTCCTTATGACACATGTCTTTTTCAGTTTCATATAAATTGTACATTTATTATTTGTTTGTGTGCTTGTATATTTTATTTAAGTGAATGTTCAAAACATATTTCTACAAACTTTTACAAAAGGTTTTAAAAACAATTTCATTTATTACAGAATAACTGAATAATTTAATTATCTGATTTTTTTTTTATTCTTTTTCTGTAACTTTAATTCTTATTACTCAGCCCAGGGTAGGTGTTATCCAGTTTAGTGGGACAGAAATGTATTATTTGAACATCCTATTGCAAACTGTGTCAAGTTGTTTGCATATGTTTGTGTGTATATTAAATGGCACAAAGAAATGTAAGTCACTCATATATACATTGCACACATGCATGCAAAGTCACCCACAGAGAGTGCACAACAGACAGTCTCTTCTTCATTATGAAAGCATCTCTTTTATAATGAAGATTTGTCATCTCAAAAGTTCTGACCAATAAACCTTTGGATATCATTTTGCAGTAAGCATTTTCCTTTAATTTTGTCCAGAGTCATTCTTGTTCTTCTTGGGCCTTATAATTAAAAATCCTTAAGATAGAATAAAAATTACAAAAATGTATATCAAACACTGAGAATTTAAATTTTTCTGAAACTGACTATTATAGAGTTGTCAATGTGTCAAAAAGTAATTTCTTTATTCATTTAAGAGGTAAAAAAAAAATGCTGCCTTGATTTAAGAAATAACCTTTGGGCAAATGTGTTTTGCAGACACTCTTAACAAGCAGCTTCTACTCTTTACTACAAAAGATCCTTGTTCTTGTGAATGCCAACACACACACACACACACACACACATATATATATATATATATATATATATATATATATATGTTTTATTTTTCCCCCTCCTTTAAATGTATCATCTTGTACATCTTCACCTTTTTCAACAAAAAGTTAATTATAAAGCTGCCACTGATAAATGACCCTGGGTCAGTATGGACCACTGACCATTGGTAAACCATCCATTGGAACCATGATCTCTTGGGAGAGTCCTGCAGACAGTGAATCACTTGTTTTCATTTAATGCTCTCTTTATTCTCTTGTGTTGATTAGCCCTTATCAACCACTTTATTACTCCCCAGGAATTTGTATTTTTTTTTCTGTTGTGTCCCTTGTGTCAGCTTTTGGTAAGATCATTAATCAAATTCAGTGGAAACTTTCAGTGACTTCCTGGTTAATCTCTACCAACCATAAAACAGTTTTTCTAAATATTCTTTTAGTGATAGTTAAAGATGTTCTCTTTTATGAGTTACTGCCATCATATGTATCATACTCAGTTTTATCCCAGTAATAAAAACAGATATCCCAATAACAGCCAAAACAATGGACAGCTGAAGATGGTCAGAGGGTACTTGGCTGAAATATGTTTAATCAAAATAAGAATAGTTTTAACCGATAAAAATATATTAAGTATTACTCAACTCAAAAATGAAATATAAAATTATCAAAAGTTGTACAAACCTTCCAGGATAAACAAATGTTGAAACCATCTGACATTTAAATATAAAATCTCCAAAAATACACTACTGATATCTTTCAGGACAGTGGTGTAGTATATACCAGAGTTGGTTAAAGCGTATGTTGCTGTCATTTAGTGGTCATGAGTTTAATTCCTGGATTAGGTAGTGAAGCAATATTTTTTTCAGCAGGAACAAAATATCACAGGAACAAAATAAACAACAAATATTGACAACATGGTGCAAAGACTGCTTCAAGGAGTATATTTAAAAATATTAAATTTAGAAACCTAACATTTCATTTCTCCCTTTTTTATATAATCTAAAAGAGTTACAATATTATTTTTATAGTTTTTGCATATAATTAAAATAAACTACCTTTTTTAAAAAAAGCATTTTCTCATTTTTTATTTGTTTGGCTTATATATTTGTGAAACTTTTCTTTTCCTTTTAATGATTGAATGAAGAACTGAACTTTGTGGATGATTCACTAGTCAGGCACATTATTATAACTGTAGTAAATTTGGACTTCACTGGTTGATATAAACTTGTGCTAGATTAATATTGTATCCTTAAAGATGGTTACAAACAGACAAAGGTGGTACTCAAGTAAAAGGAACAGCAACAAAGAGTGTTGATGAAAGACAGGTTTTCTTGTAAAAGAGACTACAATACTGAAAGACAGGGAATCGGTTAGCAAGCTAGTAATTCCCGAAGCAAGGTTATTTACTTTACCTCCCTACGAGGGTGGCTGTTTTTTTAATGCAAGGTAAAACCAATGCAGGCTTTGAATAGATTCCAGAAAACTCAATGAATCCATACAGCTGGGGGTTCAGGTGCTGCAAGCTCCCAAGAAAGTTTTGAAATTTGACCAATTACAGGGGAATTTTGAGGCTATATATGAAACTGGGTATTAGTCTATTCTAAGGCCAGCATTAGCTATTTCAATCCATTTGCTTATTATTCTATCACTAAAATGGCCTTAATAACAAGCACTTAAAAAAAAAATCAACTTGATTGTGTTGAAAAACTCACTCATTAAAAGAAGTTGCTTCTGGCACCTCTCTGAGATTTGAGGTCCTGAAACTTAAGCTTCATTAGTTTCATAATAGATCTACCACAAATACTAAGTCTTTTAACAGATTAGTATTTATCTATAACAATCAATTAATATTAATTATGAGGAATAAAAATGTATGAGGAAAGAAACTCTGGTCAATTAATGGATATGTCAGATGGGTGAAGATGAGGTGAATACTATGTTAATAATGAATGCAATTTGTTTATCTCCCAAGTTGGATATTGAAATAAAGGCAGAATTTACTTGTTAATTTTAGATTAAATATATATCTATTTGCTTTAATGATGAAAGTTCTGGACAATTGAAGAAAGAAATAAGCAGAAAAGTTTCATGTTTTTTGAGTTGTAATTCTTTTATTTTTCTGTTGTAATCTGGAAACTTTTTTTTTTTTTTTTTTTTCTGATTAATGTTGCTTAATGATCATAGACTAATAATCCCAGTTCTGATAAAAGGGAATAGAAATAAGATGAAATACTCAAAAACAATGACAAATCTTTTTATGCACTAGAATTACATTTTTTTTTTTTTTCTGCAGCAAAGTCAAGATGACGTACAGTGAAATGGAACATCTTCAAGTAAAAGGGAATTTTGTGATTTTAGTTTTGACACAGGACTGTAGTTGCCATACACTTCAGTGAAGACCAAAACACATTATAATAGTGACTAATTTCAAGGCTACATTGCTAAACATCAATTTGTAGAAGTTTATCATGTGAAAGATCATGTATGCTCTTGTAGGAAATTTGGTAATCCAGGTTTTTTTATATTTAAAATCTGAATATCCAAATTCCAAACAATAATAAAATAAAAATAAAGAAAACATGGGTATCCCTGTTAAATCATTTGTATTTAGAAACATAACTACATGAATTCAAGAGAGTCAAAATGTAGTAAAAATAGTCTTTAGTTAAAATATTTGGGTAGTAGGTACACAGAAAAAAATTGTGGTTTAGAAAAGACTTTGATCATCAGTAAAGATTCACTGACTGTCTAAGCTGTTGTTGGAGATGATTGTTTGAAGTTGCCGACAAAGGTTTCTTTCTGCATATCCTGGGGGGAAAGAAAAAGCTATGTAGCCATATCTTGTGTTTGAATGGCTTGGAGGCAGTTGTATCACTGCTCCTAAAAGAAAGTCAAAGTATGTGTGTTTTTAGAAGAAATTTTTCCCAAAGGTAGGTTTGAGAAAAATACAGTTTTAGTTTTCTCTGATTGTTCAAATATTTCATAAGGTGATATTAATTTCTAACCAATAGACACTTTGATTTAAAAGGTGTGTGTTGTATTGTGGAATCTTTTTGACATATTTATAAATATTGTCTGTTATTGGGTGGAAAATAAAGTGTGGTTATGTAATTTGTCTTGGAAATAGTGTTTATTTCCTATATTCTTAGGAAAGCTGACATACGCTTAATCCCAGAAGATATTCAGTATGCAATTGTATATAACATCTGCGAGAAGGTTGTTCTAAGATTACATGAAAATTGACAGTCTAATGCCATTTATGTGGATGTCCTCCTTGACAGATCAGCAGGATACTTATGTCAGTTTTGTGATAAAATTTGCAGGTCTGCCATTAGGCTGAAGCGACAACTAGTGAGAGGGCATGAAGAGTCACTTTCAAGATTTTCCAAGGGCCATTTGTGTGTCACATATGTAAAAAGGCATGTAGGAGTAGAGCTGGCTTCCAAAGTAATCTTCAAGCTCATGGTCCCTTTAAAGTGGTAGTTATCCTTTACATATATATATATATATATATATATATATATATATATATATAAGTTGAGGTGAGTTTTAAATAGCACGGAGGTAAAGTTTAAATTGGTAATTTAATTCAAATTGAAATATACTACCCTATTATTGATGATAAAATTATTTAAATTGGAATAACGGTTGATAATTGGGTACCTAAAAACAACCACGATTTTATTTAATGAACAAAAATCAAATGAACAGATGTCAACTTAACAATCAATAAGACAAAAGTTTGGAAAAAAAAGATTACTAAATATAAAATGGATTACTCTTTCAATGTACTGTCTATGATTTTTTCCAATCGACTGTTTTATAGAAAATACCCAAAACTCCAACGAACTTCAAATTAAATTCTTCATAGATTGTTTAGACATTTAGATTTACATCAAACCTTAACCTCCCAAATATGCCCTTTAAAGTAACGCGAATTAACAGCGTCTAAGAATTTGAATGAAACCTGTCCTCGTGGAATGTAATTTATTAGGGTTGCTGTAGCTTCTTCCTTTAATGTTGGTCTTCACCCCTTATCCATCTATATCTAGAGACAAGACACGTTAGGCTTAAGCAACGTCTAGCCGACAGACAGTGGGGTTAAGAATAAGGAATTGAAATGGTACACCTAACCCACTCATATCTTATCTTCTCTCCCACCTTACTTCCTCACTTCATTAATTTTACATATGCTTGATGAGGTCCATCAAAAATGTGTGAATTTCTTTTCATTTTTCGTTTTTCATTTCAACCTTTGGAAGTAAAGTCTGATGATCCAGAGCCCTGTTAAAGGGGTTGTGGTGAAATAACTTATTACATGGAACCTTAAAGTGGTCTGTTTTTATTCAAAGATATCTGCTCTGAATTTTACATTGAGCTCTCTGGATATCATCCTCCTTGGGTCTACCCATGCGGATTACCTAGTTTTGCATAAACTAAAACTAATATATATATATATATATATATATAAGTAAAAGGTTTGTCACTTAGTTGATAGATGTTACCTTCAGCATCTTGACTTCAGAGTTTCATAGAAAGACAAGTCTATCCACTTTTGTCAGGGAAGTATCAGGAACTGACTATTTCTCAATTTTTCTTTTTGTAGTGTGTGTTTTTGTTTTTTTTTATTTTCAGATAGTATAATTGCAGAAATGAATGCAGTGAAAAAGTGTTCGAACTAAAACAAAAACCTGCAAAAGTGCTCAACTGAAAATGATTTTTCAGGAGCTAAGGCAATAATGATATCAAAGATAGTATGAAGGCCAAAACTGTTGTCAGTCACTGGGATACTGAGAGAAAAGATATTTAAGGCAAACAGTCATTGCAGTAAAGTGCTCGATATCAAAGATAGAGCATTAATAGAATTTATATGAGTAAAAAGTTTGTTACTTAGCTGATTGATGTTATCTTTAGCATCCCAACTCCAGAGTTTTGTAGATAGAAGATAGTTTTTGCCTTAATTAGCTACCCAAAATCACCCCCCAACTCCCATCTCTTCTAACTCTTCAAATGTCAACATAATAAACCAAAAATTAATTCTAATTCCCATAGTGGAATTTTACCTTATTTAGCTACCCTAAGTCACTCCTCTGCTCTAAAGTCTTTTATACTATATTTATTATAATTTATAAACTTTCATCTACTTAGACTATCTCCCTAACTCTCTTTCCATTAATCCCTTACATCTCTCTCATATATATATATATATATATGTATATAAAATTTGGATTTGTTTTTAATTTCTTCTTTAATTTTAAATCGAAGTTAAAAATTTGTTTTCTTCTAATACCTCTATACCTAACACCCTCCTTGACCCCAGTGTCTGACTGAAACTCTGAAAAATGTAATTTCTGTATTAGGGTTTTTTTTCTGCAAGTTAAGGTTTAAGTTGACCCTTTAGCTTTCAATATCAATTCCTCACAATTAACTGTTACCTCTAACCTTACAGACATGAACTTCATTTTCTGGGGCGGAAAAACAGACAACCACTTTCATCGTCTACCAAAATAGCCTATTCCCTCTATGAGGTAACAGGATTTGTTTGATTATTAATTTTATATATATATATATATATATATATATATATATTAGTAATCCCTCAAAGTAATTTTGATGTAAAGAATTATCTTTTTTAATTAGGGTAGCATTTGTAAATAATTTAACAAATAAATTGCTTACAATGTAAAACCACTTAATTGGAGAGATATCACAAAATCAAAAAATCTGTATCCATGAATATAAAAGAGATTTACATTGAGACAACCATTCAAAACTAATTCATAATACATAGGAAGAAAACAGACCATAACTTTGATTTTACAAATACCTAAATGTAAAAAAAAAAAAAAAAGAAACAGAATTCTTTGTCAAAAGTACTTTGAGGGACTAGTAATAACTATACTACCAAATATATAGTGAGGGGAAGCAAATATTCATGCACATAGATATTTTTAATTTCTCGTATTTCCAGCTAATGAATAAAATATACTTTTCATATAATTAACTGTACACAGATGCATAATAACTAAATATGCATAGGAAACAAAAAAATTTGCTTTAATAAAAATAAATCCCATTAATCCATTTTAATAGGTGAAAAAAGTATTTGTACAATGCAAATTTCAAATTTTAAAACTTTTAAATTCCTTTAATATCTTAGATTATTCAAGTGGAATATTTTACGTTACAATAATTTTATCAGTATTGTCTTTTAGTCTAAAAATACCAACAGAACATTCTATAATAGATATTTGTGCAAGAAAGTTATCATGTTTATTCATTAGTTGGAAATACAAGTATGAATATTTATTTCCTCCCCCCACTGTGTGTGCATGTGATGTGTGTTTATGTATGTAAAAAAAAAAAATAAAATAAAATTATTTGCCTATTTTCAACACACAATATATTTTGTAGTTAAAAACTTTAAGAAATTTAGGATACAACTTTATCAATAGTAAAAATGGTGAAAAGCATACTTGACAACATGTCCGTACTGATATACCAAAATAGCATATAAATATAGTCATGGACATTCTGTTTGTGTATTTACAAAAGATTTGAGTTGATTGTCACTTGAATGCATGCTGACTATCATATGGCTGCTAAAAACCCAGAAGTTGAGTAAAGAGCAAAAAATCAAGAAACTCCTATTTGATGTATTAATGTTAAATTTTATTATTATTACCAACATTGTTAAAATAACTTTCATTATCATCATCAATATCTTTGTCATTCTTATGATCATTAGCATGTTGCCCAGCTGATCTCACTTGTACTACTTTGTCTGAATAAAAGTAAAGATGACCAATTGTGTTTTTACTTTTCCTGTATTTCCCTGAAAACTAAAGATAGAAAAAGAAAGTCTAAGCCAAGGTGTAGTTGTTATCATTGTCAGAGCTGATGAACTGGGTTTTCACTAAAAATATTGGTACTTTTTATTTGATTTTGTTATTTTTATTTATTTTGTATTGGATTTTTTAAAAAGTCTTCATTTTTATATTCCCTAGTTTTGGTACCTGTCACTTTGATTTACTAATGGTAGGAGGAACAATTTATAAATCTAAATTATTTGTCCATTTAAAAATTTTAAAATTCTGCATTTATTTAAAAATCTATTCAGTTTAATAGACACAGCACTCTTTTCCTGTTACACATAGGTTAGTCCTTGTGACAATGTGACATAGATGTCCACTTAAATTTCATTCAAATCGTGCATGCCTGTGCAGGGTGTGTACACATGTATACAGGGGGCTGCAAAAATAGGTACACAAATACCAGTATTATAATAGTGGTTCTAGAATTATTTTAATTGATTAAAATCATTTATATTTTTGTTTTCATAATTTTTATTATTTAACAAAATAATTGTTTTGCAGGTAAATAGGAATGTGTGAATGATGGGGACAAACAGTTTGGACATTTGAGGGATTGATATGTCTATATAATCTTTACAATGTTTTGTGGGCATGTTTTGTTTTTCATTACTGTACACCTACTTCCCCATACCCTTGCATTTTAATTCAATGACAGACCTAAAATATTTCTACAAATTTAAAAAATAATTCTATTTATTGCTGAATAATAATTTCCAAAAAGCTCAATAAAATTTCGTAATTATCTGATAATTTTTTTTTTTTTTTTTTATTTTTTTTAGGATTTAAAAAATTAAGTTTTTTTTGTTTTTTTGTTTTTTTCCTATAACTTTGATTTTATTGCAAGTTCCAGGATAGGAGTTTGTCCAGACTGAGTGAGAAGAGAATGTATTATTTCAAAATTGGTAAATTGTGTGCATGCATGTGTTTGTGTATGTACATTAAATGCTACAAGCATACATATGTAAGTCATTTGTGCAGAATACAGTAATATGCATATGTAAAATCACATGCAGGCAAAGTGTTGCTGACAAAGAATCGACTCTGCATTTATAATGCAGATTCAAATAGTCATTTTGATATTTTTCTAATTCAATTTAATTTTTCTTACTATATTTTCTACTGGTTCCTTCCATTTTTTTGTATAAGATTATATTTTATTCCAATCTTTCTAGACATTTAAATATTTTATTCCTTATTTTCCTGTAATAATAAGTTTGTTTTATTTTTCAATTTAAACTAACCAGCAAAAAGCTCTTTGTAAATATGTATTAAGCTGCAGCAGCTTTATCCAATATATATATATATATATATATATATATATACACAATTTATATTTTTATATATCAAGAATAATATTGTGGAAAAAGTTTTCTTGTTATGCATTTCATTCTTTAGGACTTCATTGGACTAAATTTGTTATGTTGGAAAGAAAAAGAATCTAAATGAAATTGGCTAGATTAACAAAAAGAAAAAAAAATTAAATTTCCAACATTTCTCATTTATGTGCATGTGTAGTTACACCAAAATAACAAATTTAGCCTGAAACCCTAAAGGTCAAACTGTGTCACAAGAAAAAATTTTTCAACTTTGTCATACATTTTTCTAAAGTTATTCTTAACATCACTTGAGAATGAAACTGTGCTCTAGATTTTAAGTTGAATTTTGAAATTGAACTTGAGCACTTTAGTTTCGGTTTCAAAACATAATAATTTCTGTGTTACGATGGAGACATATTTTTAAAAAAATAATTATAATATATAGACAAAGTATCTACTCTGTCAAGTGAAAAGGAAACTAGTCTGTAAGTCATGTGAAAATGAAACTGGTCAGTAAGTCATGTGGCAAGCAAAATATCAAATCTGCTTTAGTTGCAATAACAAACTGGTATTATGATAAGTTTATATTAGGCAGTAGTAGCATCTTGGTTATATTTACAAAGCTTTTCATGGTACAAGGCTGGGTGTAAAGAATGGTGGGGTTGGGATAAGATCATGTTTTGTCCATCTTCCAACTGAGGATGGCTTAAAAAACAATCCTGCATTTTCCAAGGGCTTGAATACTTGACCATTATACCATTGTTATAACACTTGGGTTTTTACTGAATTAGATAAGTAGGTTGAATATTTGTGTTCCATTTTTGATGGGTAGGGAGACCCATGTAATTATTCCTATGTAATACCATATTTGATAGCATCACCCCCCCCCCCCCACACACACACACACTCTGCCATTTCAGCAGGGAATATTAAGAAAAAAATCTGTTTGATGTTACATCAAATGTTACTGGAACTTCATTCATTATTTACAGTCAGACTAATATCTTCATTTTTATCATCGTAATATTTCAGCTGTTGTACCCTCTGACCTTCTTCAGGTTTCTGTTGATCTGGGTAACCTTTAGAGAATTTCCGACTAAACCCTTGATTTAATCTAAAAATAGTGGCTTTATCTCATTCTGCTATGCTTTTTTTTTAACCAAATGTAAGGCAGTAAAGCCACACAGACACAAGGGGTTACTGGGTGTGAGAGAATTAGAAAACAGGTGCATTATTGAAGAACAAGAACAATAGAACAGTAATCAGGAAATCTGTAGATAACTCTAGGGATATCACATCTTGTTTGTTTTTTTTTTTGTTTTTTGTTTTTTTAGTTCTGTCAGTTTCCATATAATGCCTGGCCCAGGGATTGAACTCACAATTATTCAGGCTATTGTCAATAGTTTATTTTCTTGCCTAGATGATTCAAAGAGTTTGTAAATTTGGTGGCATAGTAATTGCAGGTTTAATCTTTAGGCTGGGTAGTACAGAACCAGAACGAGTAATAACTGAGCTGGGCTAAGAATGAACAAGAGAAGATAGCCTAAGATTAATGGTTTTAGTTCAGAATTCCTAGATTGATAGAAAATGGCTGGAGGCTACAATGGTTGAAATGCTGTGATTATAACCACAAAGATGAGGATATTAGTCCACCTATAAATTATGTCCACTCTTCATCCTAGAAATTCAGACAGAAACTTCATTCATGTCCTCTATTTGACCAAATTTAAAATGAGTATAAAAGTCTAAAAATTATAGAGAAAAATGGGTCTGTCTTATAGTCTGTCAAATATGATAAATCATAAATTGTATTAAATTTCATGTTTCCATTATTTGTTCTTTTTGATTGTTTACAAACTCTTTATTTTATTTATATGGACTAAAAACAAACTGATACTGTTAAGAAGTTAGTAAATTTTCAAATATTTATTTCCATAAATTATCAAATATTACAAATACTTGGCTGTTTACTACAGAAAATCATTGTGCTATGATTTTAAATGAGTTTTCCTTATTGATGTTTTAGTAACAAATATGACTGATAAAGTTTGAAAGATAAGTACTTTGATAAAAAGGTTTTGTGGGTTATGGCTGAAAATACTAGAATGAAAACTTGTACATTAATAGAATTAAGCTGTGTTACAGTTTTTTTTGTTTTTTCACTGCCATGCATTGGTTGTGGTCTGTTTTAATGATTATTATTAGTAGCATTAATAAATTCTGGGAATCAGATTTACATGTGTGTGCATGCTAATTTTTTTCTTGATTTATTTTATTATAGGCTGATAATGAAAAGATAAAGGCAGCATTTAAACTCTTGATATGTTTTGCAATGTATAATTCCATAATCTTAAAATGTCTCCTGCCACTCCTCAGGTATTTGACTGTTTACAGGAAGTTAACTATTTGCTTATTTAGGATATTTTTTTCCTGAGTCACATTAATCTTCATAGAATTGTGCTGTTGATGTTGTGGTTTCATTTTACAAAACACTGGAAAATTAGTTAACCATAGACCTATTTTTTTTTTTTTTTTTTTTTTTTTTTTTTAGCCATAGTGAAGCTTTGAGCTGTATACAATCACTTTCTAAGATCAGTTGGTTTCAAGAAAAATAAAGTTTCTTGGCAAAGACCATCCTTCTTTGAACATAATGAAGATGTTAATATTCCACATTACTTCAAATAAAAGGTTAGGAAGAAAACTCCCATCAATGCTGTAAAGAGCAATAACAGTGGACCTATTTTCCTAAAAAATCATTTTAAGAGAAAGATTTTATAAATTTCAACTGAAAACTACTGGGTACTTTTACTCAATGAATGCCAAATGTTTCCTTATAAGGAAACAGTTAATATTACCTTTATTTTCTTAGCATCTATCAAAACAACCAGTTTGACAAATTTCTCCAAGCGAAGGAAAGATAAAGGGTTACTTTGAAAACTACAGCAGAAGATAATTTTAAAAATACTACTAATAATAAAAATACTGTAGAATGTTATTCATACCTAATACTGTTTTCTTATACCTTAGACATTTTCTAGTATTTTCTCTAGGAGAAAATTAAATATTTCTCACTTTTTGGAGGATTATTAATATTTGAAGCATGATTGTTTCTAAGCTTAGTGTTGGACTTTGATTCATTTGAACTTTTTCTTAGTTTATTGCTGCTTTAATTGCTCTGGAAGGGAGAAAAAAGCTAAAACCTTATTGTATTCAAACTCAGAATTTTACTTGATATTAGTATAATTTTTTTTTTTTACTTTTTATCTGTCAAAAGAATTTAGCCCATGAGCAGAATAAAAAAAACATTGTGACTCTCTTAAGCTTTCACCCAAGTATTTAGTTAATTAAATTTATTACAAAGCCATTACAATCGGAGAAGGAAATCTGAGTTTAAATTGAGGAAAAAAAAACACTATATAGAATTTGTATTTATGTACAATAAAGCATTTTTTTTGTGTGAGGGTGGGGTGAGAAAATTGGTTCCATGTACAAAATGGTCTGAATAAGTCAGTTGACAAACCAATAATGTCTTAGTTGCATTATTAGGAATGCTGAAGTAATATTTTTGTTCTTTTTCATTCATTTATTTATTAAATAAAAAGTTTGGTTTCATCCTTCATAGAAAAGGATTTTCAGTAGAAATTCTTTAACTTTGCATTCAATATCATCAGCTATTAAAATTTCAATTATGGGTTTTCAAATGGCTACTTTGCTTTAATTCTTCATTTTGGGTGCATTTCTAATTCTTGATACCAGTATGAAATGATTTAACAATTTAACAATTCTTTAAATTTCTTAACCAATTCAACAACTTAAACCAGTCCTGGATAAACTGCATACATTTTGGCTTTCTGAATGACATGCCTAATTTCATGAGGAAAATAAGGTTTATTAAAATTTTGTTTTTTGTTTATTTTTTTTTTTTCCTTTTTCACTACAAAATTGCTCAAATAAACAATAATTAAGTACAATGTATCTTGAATTTTGTAAGTTTTCATTTTAAACCATTGGTGATTTTCACTAAGGAAGATCAGACATGTAAACATCTTTTGCTTTAAAAACAAGAAATGTTAATAATTTTTTTTTCTCTGCAGAAGAAACATTTTTTATTTTAAAGTTTTTTGTATTTTTAAAATAACAAATTAAAAGCAAAACCCATATAGCAGTATGTACTAATCATATTGTCATCAGTGATATTATTAGACCCAGATTTCAGTCTTTTAATTCTAGAAAAATCTCATGCAGCCCACTGCTTGAAAAAGATTATCCACGCCAGACTTAGACATTACAAATATTATTTAGAATTTCTGCATCTAACACTAGTTACAGAAGTTGAAAAATTAGTCTTATATTCTTTTTATCAGGAGTTCTTCAAGCAATTTATATTGGCTATTATACACAAATAACATTTGATAATGTAAATTAATCTGGATAATTTATTATCATATAATGAAGATAAGTACAATTGTTTATCATACCAAATTCACATGGTTTAGTATGATATATACTTGAAAAGCATCCAACTATTCAATACTAATGAAAACAAGTCATTTTACTCTTATGAAAAGTACTCCTCAGTAATCTCACACATTTATCCCTGCATTCCTTCGATTTTTCACATTACAAAGTCGTCTTTCAAAATCATCATCAGAATGTGATGACATCAATCACATTCTGTTTAGTTAAAGTTAATTATTGTCAAGTCATTATTATTACTTGTATTAGCTTTATTCAGAAATAATGCTGCTATTTGATATGAATGAAAAAGTAGCCTACCTAGGGCAAATGTTTCCTTTTTAGACCTCCCTTATCCCTACATTCCTTCCACTTTTCAAAACACTGTGTAAAATCATCTTTCAGGATCATCATCAGTAGCTTCATCACATTCTCCTTAGTATTGTACATAATCTGAAATTTCACTTTTTAATAGAGTTATCCAGAAGTTGCAGGACTGCAGAGGGTTGATGGATCTGGAGTGAGACAACGTTTTACCAAATAAAACCCTGAATGAGATTTTGCTGATTTACTTACATACTTATCCCAGCATTCCTTCCATTTTTCAAAACACTGTGTAAAATCCTCTTTCAGGATCATCATCACAAGCATCATCACATTCTCCTTAATCTTGCTTATTGTTAACTCAGACAAATACCTTCATTGTTGTTACTTGTATGAGCTTTGTTCAGAAATGCTGCTGCTATTTAATATGAATGAAAAAGTAGCCTACCTAGGGCAAGTGCTTACTTTAGAACCTCTCTTATCCCAGCATTCCCTCTACTTTATAAAACACTCTGCAAAATCCTTTTTCAATATGGCTATCAGCTGTCTTAGTGTGTTTTCCTTAATCTTGTTCCTGGGTATTTTAAAAGTGATCCTAATATTGGTAAAAAGCCAAAAGTTGAAGTGAACCCAATCTGCTCTTCATGTGGCCAGCATCTCTTTTTTTTTTCTTTTTTTTTTCTTTTTTTTTAATTTATTTTGACCTTTAAACTAGAAAAGGATTAATTGATCTTCAAATGATAAAAGACCAAGTGCATCCGAACACATTTTGAATTTTGTACCTTGTGATTTCAATGTGTAGCACTTACCTTTTCAAAGTATGTGGAATCATTGAAGGAATTGACAAATAATAGCAACATGGAAGAGGATAATTGTCAGGGTGTACTTCAAGTTTTCAACTGAGCATTTGTGGCCTGATGAATGAGGTTCTTGATTAAGATGACAAATGACACAAAAATTACACATAAGGTTCTTAATGGAAGAATTCAGCTGTAAAATCCTTCATTAATTCTATTTGTCCTTAGAGGCATTTGCTTGGGCATAATCTGTGTTGAGTAATCAGGCAAACAACCAGTTGATATTTTATTTAATGTCTCTTAGATTCGGCAAGTTTTATAAGTATATAAATGTACTTATCCTGCTGGGATGAGATAATGAATAGCCAGTTTAGTATTGATGTGTATTTCTTATATAATTTACACTATTATTTTTTATATACTATTATATATTTTTTCTATTTTTACTATTATTTTACTATTTTTTGTTATAAGAGGAAATAAATTTATCTTTTAGAGATAGTGAATTTCACAGGTGATTAGTTCTAACTTAGAAGATAATTTTTTTCTAATTAATATTCATGAAATTATCTGACTCAGAAGTACAGACATGTGAGTGTGTCAGGAAAAAGTACTATACTTGGATTATGTTAGTGTATTTGCATCAGTCAGTTAAATGCCATATGTGATTGTCTTTTTCAATTCATGACTGACTAGGCAAGAGATTTTTCCACAGAAGGTTGCCATTTCTTTGCGTGGTAGACTAGTTGCCAATCAAGGCTATACGACCCAGCCTGTTCTGCAATTCAACCCATAGTTGGGAAGAGAAGAGATGGATTCATATCTTTCCCAAGGGTATTTGCACGTAAATGAATGTTATGAACTCGACTGGCATTTGAACTCAGCTCTCCAATTTCTCATTTTGAACCAATATCCATTACACTGCAGTGTACATTGGTGTTAAAAAACATACTTATCACATTGACTAAAATTATATAAATTCTATTAGTCAATTTTTCATTTATAAAAGTTTGATTAAAGCCCAACAAATGTTCTTTAAGGATTTATTTTTTTTCTATATTTTGGTTCATTTTCCTGGTTACCAGTAAATACTGAAATGTAAATTATCCAATTTGAATTTCTAGAATGGGGAGTTACCCTTATTTACACTATTTACATGCAAACTATTGTCTTCATCTTTGTTGTCATCATCACAATGTTTTAGCTGTTGTGCTCTCTGTGTATCAGGTGTATGTTACTCTGGATAATCTACAGAGAATTCTCAACTGAACTTATTTAATCTATAGAGTTAGATTGTTCTTGTTCCATGTCTATGAATATCTCATCTAGTTCTTATTTTTAATACTGCTCAGTTATTGCTTGCTCTGTTTCTACTGAGTCCAAGTGCACACTGATCAGCCCAGGGATTGAACACAATTACTATGTCACCAAATTTATGAATCCCAAATTATCTATAATTTAAGCTTTGCTCTTGGTTTCTTGAATTTCCATAATTTATTTTTAGTTTGCATATGACAAAGTTCATTTCCATAGTTGGTGCTTGGATATATTTTAGAATATAGGAACTTATTTCTAAATCTTTTATTGACTATTAGGCTGTCTCTCATTATTTTATGCTCACATCGACATGTGGTGTTATAACTGATAGCAGCCCAGAATGAGAAATTAGAGAACTAAGTTCAAATTCTAGTATAGTTTGTTACATTCACTTATGCATAAATACTCTTGGGAAAGGAATGGATCCATATCTTCTCCCCCACTTATGGGTTAAATAGCAGAGCAGGCTCTAGCTGTGGTTGGCAATCAGTCTCAGAGTTGACAACTCTGAATTCAGCTTATTGTCATAGCACATTGAAACACCAATTCCCGTGTGATCACTGAATTTAAGCAACGTTGATTCTGGTCTTTACCTTGGGAATACAAGGTGCTGTAAGCTTAGATGTGTGGGTGGTGTAATGGATAATGGTTCAGAATTGTTAATCAGAGAGCTGAATTCCAATTCCAGTTGGGTTTGTTATATTCACTTATACACAAATACCCCAGGGAAAGGTATGAATCCACTTCTCCCCCAGCTATGCATTAATTAGTCAAATTTGTATCACTAAATCATTATTATTATATCCAAAAAAAGAATTCTTGCAATCTAAAAATATTTTCTGGCTTTAAATAACCTGAAAGGGTTGATAAGTCATAGAAAACAAATCAATCAATCAAAATCTGAATTGAAAACCATATGTGACCCTAAGACTAAATCATGGGTTGCCCTTCAGCAAGGACGTCCTGGGTATGATGATAAACTACATCCGTGTCCTGGGTATGATGATAAACTACATCCACCATCCTGGGTATGGCGATAAACTACGTCGAAAAATAATGTTGCCAGCTACACGTTTTTGAAAAAAAATAATGTTGCCAGCTACACGTTTACTAGTACTATATATTTAATATATATATATATATATATATAATATATATAAATAAACTAAATTTGGCATTAAATGACCTACAGTGGTTGATATGCCATAAAACCCAACCAACCTTCATCAAGGTGTAGCACCCAAAAATCACTCCTGCTAGAGTTATGGTGAAGACATTGGCAGTATAATATTAGATGTGATCAATAGCAGTGTCTAATAGAGCAAATCTGTGTCATTGAACTGCAATAATGTCATGTAAAAGATCCTTCATACTAGACAATGGATGAGACCAAATTATTCTGAGTCATATAAAAACTGTAGGAACACAGAGTTACCCCTTCTGTCTCTTAAAATATGCAGTGTAACCAAACCCCTATGACAAAATATGAGGGTGTCCCAATGGATGATTCAGTTACATCTCCTCCTGAGCTTTTCCATGTTCGCAAGCACCTATGGTGTTCTCGAAGCCGGCCAGCTATTGGTTATTGCTAGATCATTTACTGCATACCAACGGACCCATTTTTTACACTATTTACATTTTTACACTATTGTCCTCATTTTTGTTGCCATACTTATTACAACGTTTTGGCAGTTGTATGCTCCGGCCTTCTTCAAGTGGTTGTAATGTCAAACTGAACCCTTTATTTCACTCGCTGCGGTAGACTGTTCTAGTTCCACATGTCATGTCTAATGGATGTCAGTTATCAGTTATCTCCTGCTTAATTCCCCTCTCCAAGTTCTCCACTGCCATAACCAGGTATTGAACTCACACTCTTTGGGTCCTGTCACTGGATCTAGCTAATGCCTTTATCCACTGTACCATGGTACAGTGGATAGAGGCATTGGTTACATCCAGTGACAGTGAGTTCAATACCTTGTTAAGGCAGTGGAGAACTTTCAGAGGGAAATTAACAGGAGATAACTGATATCCATTAAAACATTGCACGTGGAACTTGAACAGTCTATACCAGTGAGTGAAATAAAGGGTTCAGTTCGACATTCCAACCACCTGAAGAAGGATGGAGCGTACAACGGCCAAAATGTCGTAATAAATATGGTGACAAAGATGAGGAGAATAGTCTGAATAATGTAAATAATGTACATAATACCTCATCTCAGAAATATAGACGGACCCATTTTTGTTTGTGTATTGAGATCCAAGTCTATATATGCCGACTCTTTCACTATATTGTTCCTTTCTTACTTTTGCATTTAGGTGCCTCATGATGCAAATTTCTTGCAATTTGCATTGGCATTATTAATGTCATGAAACTTATCTATTTCTACTTCTGTGCTTTGTGATGTTTGTTCATAAACTATTATGTCTATATTAAATGGCATTTATTTCAAGTTCACAAAAGAATTCTGTTCAATTGTTGTCAGTGTTCCAGGACATATTTCTTGTTCTTATCTAATATTAGCCTCACTCCTCTTCTGTTTTTCTCTTTACCTGCATACATGATTGTGTTCATCACTTGTGAAGTCCCCATAGATATTGCTGTTTGCTAAATTAAATGAAGAATAATGACCTCACTGAATTCTTTTTTTCTGAAGGACCAATTGCCAAAGGAAGTAATTGCACAAAATCTCTCTCCTGAAATAATCATCATGGATGGTGCCAACTGTCTTAATTGTAGTAACATTTGGCAATGACGCCAGGATATAGTTTCAAATGATTGATGGTGGATTTTGGGGATTTAATTTCGAAGTATCTTGATTTATGCATTAATTGCATTTTGTTAGGATTGTCAACATTTTTGCCTGGTGAAATTGTATGGTTGCAGAATTGCAATGGTATAAGTCCTTTATCTAAATTCTATTTGCAAAATTTTTCCTGCAATTACATTGTAAGGAAACAAGAGACATTTGCTAGGATTAGTATTATCCCTTTCTGATGGTGGTTTTGGGATAAAAATTATTTTGACATTTAGTTTTATTATTTATTCAGGCTTGTCAGTGATGTAAGTGAATCTGTAATGAGCAACTAATCATTATGGAATTTCACTACACTTTGTAAAGCGTTATGGAATGTGCAACTCAAAAGTTAGGGAAGCCCAATGTTCAAAATGACTTCAAGAAAAAAAAAAAAGAAGAATGATAGACAGTGAAGGTTGTTTCCTGGTTGAGTGATTTCAAGAGATGTATAAAATCTTAAAATGGCACACTGACAAAGTGGTCAATTTGATTAAGCCTGCAAAACTTTTGGGTATCACCTCATTTATATAGATATAAAAAATGTGAACATAGAAAACAAGCAATCATCAAGCCTCCACACAATGTCAACACTATACTCTACACCCAACATTGAGCACTTCCCCTATAAATTTAGCAAATTTTAAATGTGTTGTATATATATATATATAAAAGTTTGTCACTTACCTGATTGATGTTACCTTCAATATCCTAACTCAAGAGTTTTATAGGTGGACCTGTTCATCCACTCTTTAGGGGTTATCAGCAATAAATAAACAGAAGTGGCATGCAGAAAGTTTAAAAAAAAATACAAAGACACTCACTCAAATTTTAGTCATGCTCAACATGCAAAGGCTCAGAATAAAAGGTCCTACTAGTATTCAAAACAATACAAAAATACATTTCAAAGTCAAAACATGAAGAGAAACTAACACCAAAACAAGCCCCCACCCCTTGAAGTGTCTGAAAGTTCTTGGCACAATAGATGGTATGGACAGTTTTTGTCTTCCCTCACTCCCACCAAATGGGGGAAATGTAAGGACACTGGAAAAACTAACTAAAAAAATTAATAAATGTTTCCTTGTCCATTATATTTAGCAAAAGATATATATAGAGGGCTACAAAAGTAGGGATATAGTAATGAAAAACAAAACTTTTCTTGATACTCAATAAAAAGTAACTGAATTTCATGTTTACAGTATGAGTTTAGACTAGAGTAATTATCCAAATATTAGATAGGGAGCATCACTAGAAGGTGAAAAAAAATACATTATTAGCTTGACAGACAAATGTCTAAATTAGACCAGTGTATCTTTCAATAGTGCTGTAGACTTCTTTACTTCAAAGGGAAGGAATGGGAGAGTATCACTTTATATAAAATATGGAATTGCCCATGTTGGGCCAGTTGCTTTGAGCCAATTCACTTGTGGCTCAGAATGAACTAATCCAATCAGTATATTTATCCCCATTCTTTTCTATTTGCTACCAGTTGTGAATGAAGAGGCCTTGTGCCACATGCAACCCTCGTGGTGAGTAGGGGTGGGCTGAATATTCCGGTTGTGAATGAAAAAAAACTTCATTTCATTTAAGTGTACATTTGAAGAAAGCTGTAGAATGGATTGGCTGGAATGTTGTGGTAATAAAATAAGGAATTCAATAGTTTGAACAATTCTTAGAATACTGACTTTTAGCAAATTTACAGATGGTACAAAAAATATGGGTGACTGGAATATTAAGTTCTTCAGTTTTAACAAGAAACAAATAGCAGGTAAATAAATAACAAATAAAATACAAAAGTTGTTTAGAAACTGCTTTATATGAATAAAGATTTTTGTGATTAAAAGATAATACTGTCAGTTTTACAATATCAAATTTTATTATACAAGACAGTCATTTCATAATAAAATTGCTATGAACCAATCAGTGTTGATAAAATCTATATTAGTTTTATCTTGTATTTATTCTATTAAAATATTGCTAACTTGTTTTAGAGGTAGCAGGTTTTATTAAGTAAAGTGCAATATGCATTTTTATTGATAAATCTATAAGATATAGATCATAGAAACATATGTGGTTTACACAGAATCCTTTATACCCAACTAAATTCTTATTTTATTAGCTTACAGGTTTCTTTTATCTCAGAAGCTATCATAGACATAAATGGTATTGGATCCTAGGCAATTTTGGTCTTGAGAATGTTAATAAATTCCCTATAATGTGCCCTAGAAATTCAATTATTTCTTTCTGATTCTAAGTAGAAGTGTCCTTTTTGTTTCAGTTTTCCTTAAAACTTCCTTATTGCTCACTTGTTCAGTCCATGGTATTCTCAGCATTCTTTTTTGTAGAGTGACATCTCCATTGCCTTTCTTAATCTGTGAGATTTTCCAGCATTCACTACCAAATAGGAGGACATATATTAGTTCAGCACCAGTAAAGTTAGAAACATTCTGGATTGAATAAGAAGATTTGAAATTCGTAGTTAAGCTTACTAATTATAATGAAAAAGCTGAAGACTGGAAGATACAGTGGTCAAATAGTTTTACTACATCATTCAAGATGAAGTTTAGCTTGATTAGTGTATAATAATAATTATAATAAGGATAAAAATGATAATGATACTACTACTAATGATAAAGATAGTACTATTGCTGATAATAATGAAGATACTATTACTGTTGACAATAATGATGATGAATATAATATTAATAATTCTTAATCTCAGAAATTTATGCAGAAATAAGACACTTATTCATATTTTACTTATCATTGTACACACCTTTTGGTTATAGTTATAATAATACTTTATAATTATGGTAATAATAATATTTTATAGTTATGTGTGAATTTTAGAATATATTATATCCTGCTAGCCTTTCTACATGAGCAGAGACTTCATAAAAACAAAGAAGTTTGTTTTTACTCCAATTTAAACCATTCATTTCTTTTGATAGCCAATCGTTATGACTATACAAATAAGAGGAGTTCATGTTGAGAGAAGAACCATTAATAAATTATTTTTACAGATGATCCCCCCATTTGTGCTAATTAGGTGAAGAGGTACAGGTATTCATTATAATTGACTCCATTATGCCTTAAAAAGTGCATGTTTTTTAGGCCATGTGCCAAATCTTCAGTGGTATCTTGTTTTGTCTTTGTGGGAATTTTATTTATTCAAGTTCTTATATACATTCATTATATTTTTATTTACTGTCTTATAGTAAAACTCCTTAATTTGTTGCCTAAGATTATCTACTATATAAATATTACCTACTATACATTTCTTTTATAAGCAACTTAAGATTTTGACTGGTACTTGGGTTGCTTAATTTTTGCACAAGAATTAGTACTCAGTCCTGGGTATGATGATAAACTACATCTGGCAGCAAGGCCTCTGATTGGGTGATTGGAGGCTTTGAGGAATGTGGAACCATCTCTTAATTGCTGTTGTTTCTAGATCCACCCTGACCTGGGGTGGTAGCAGCTGTTAGGGTCCCAGCTATGGGCAAATAGTGTTCCCACCAAACACTAAGTATAAAAATACATTTTTATAGTAAAAATACCAGCAATACATTTTTGTATAAAAAAAAATTACCAACAAGTAGGCAAAATATAACTTTTGTGAAATAATCTGTGAATCCTTCCCCTCCCAGTATGGCACATGACTCAAGTTCACAATTTATAGTGGAATGAGTTAGTCTATCTAATTGTTGGTATGATATTGACATATTACATAATATGTGGCTGGAATACCTCCCACATTATCCTCCCAAAAATACCTCCTATATAATGGTAAGACATGGGCACCCCGATGTGGTATAATGGTTAGCAAGCTAGTCTTGCTAGATCAATTATGACTGAAAAGTTTGTTCGATCCTCGCTGGGTGCCCTATACTTTTGACCTTGTGTCACATCTAAGCTATGCTTAGAAAATCAGCATAATGGTAAGACATTAGTTAGTTGCAGATACCACTACCACTAATGTCTTAACATTATTTGGGAGGTATTTTGCCACACCCTGTATTATTATGATTATAGTATGATTTCATGTTTTATACATTATATGATCCTTGTTGCTCACATATTTTAAAACCTTTGAGTTCCAACTTGAGTTCTTTGTAACATAATTTTCTTAAATCTTTAACAGATGACAAATATACTGATCAATCCACTCACAATTTCATATTTTTATACATATGGCCACTATTTGTTGATTTGTTAATAGGAATTGTCTTATCACTATCCAACACATATATGAAATAACGTAGCCTCATAAGTAAATTGAATTACATTCGTGGGTTGTTATTTTCATGAATTATCACAAGATAACATTTCACCAAAGAAAACAATTTTTTTAATGTAGTTTTTGTTCAAACTATGCTAAGTTCTGATTTTCAAAAAAAGGTTGACAGTTATGTAAGAAGATGAAAAAAATATATTTAATTTTTTTTTCTAACTATGCATTCTCCTTTTATTTTACACTACAGGAATGAAAAATTATATTTCAAAATAGAAAGTGTAATTTTCTGATTATCTTGATTGCATATCAGATGCCTTATTTTGCTACAAAATGATTGAAAAAAAAAACACCAAAATACTGGCCTTGCCTATAATATGAGATGATAAATGCCTTCTAAACTCTGTATACCTATACTATTTAACCTTTACTATCATAGGCTTCTTGTATTTTGTGAATATTTCTTTTGGAAATGGATGAGTGTCTTTTTTTTTTTTTTGTCTATGTGCTCTGTATACTATTTGTGGAGTAATTGGCCATGGTTAAGTGTGATTGTCAAAATGCTGAACAAACAGAATTGACAAAGTTCTCAAACAATAAGAAAAAGATAAAATAATATGAAGTTAAAATTATATATATGCAAGTCAAAATTAGGCAAAGCAATGGTAATATGTGTTATAGTGGAACACACCTATTCTATAGTTAATAGACTCTCCCACCTATAATAAGTAGGAGTAGTAAGAGTAACAAGGCAGTTGCTCAGTGGGTCGGTCAGTCAGTTGATGCCGGATGACCGTTAGTCGGATACTAAAGTATCAGTGACCACAACTAGATTTACTCTGCGTCATACCTATTATATGAAGTTCCTAACGTTTTGTACATCGAACCTATTTTAGGACCGACTTAGTACAAATACAAGCCTCCACTGTGAAACCACTCCATACCAATAAGGAAAACACATTCACAAAGAAAGAACTGTGTTCACATGCAAAAGGGATACAGTCAAGTGATTATAGTGTTCTGACATCAAGACAAGAAAGAACAAAAATATGGTGGATGAGACCAAGAATTGATCCATTTTTATTGGTTCAGAAGAAATTCCAGGATGCATCTGTAGGATTTGGCTATAAATTTTGGGAGGGGATGTTTTTAGCAGGCATTCCAATAGATTATAACTAACAACTATTAAATATAGTAACTTTTCTTTTTCTTTCACTGTAAAGCAGTGGTTCTCAAACAGAGGAATTTCTAAATTTCAGTAGGGAATTGCAACTAAAGATTGATAGCTTCCAACTGTTGAGATATTGGTATTTCTCCAAACTGTGATTCTACAAGACATTTATTTGAGTCGGTCTTGGAAGTGGAGAGTGACAGTCTGAAGTAACAGTGAAAAGGGGTGAACAGTAAAAATAACCAAAAAAAAAAAAAAACTTTGCAGACAACTGCTATAGAGATACTAGATTATTGTCTTAAAATTTTACAAATCAATTTTATGAATGCAACAAATTATGCAGTACTTATTTTGATTAACTGTGTTACTTAAAATGATTACTTCACTACTTCTATAGATGCAAAAATAGTTGCCAATAATAGAAGGGACAGATGACTATATAAACGCAATGTTGAGTAATTATTTATGGCTAATTTATTTAAATAATGCACTGACTATTTGCGTCATATTGCAATTATTGTAAATACAAAAAAAATGTACAAAAATAAATAAGCAATTAATCTTTTTAAGTTCTCTCAATATTGTTGCCTTTTTATAAATACATGGAAACTAAAATGACAGTTTCATTGGTGGTAAACAGTCTAAAAATAAGTTAAAAAAAACAAACACTAAAGTCAATAGGTTTGACCTGCTAGAAAACTTTGGATTTTTTTCTGGAATCTTTTATCATTGTTGTCATACTTCATTGCTTAATCATATAGCCTTGTGCACTGCCAAGCTTAGTATTTCTTAGTACCAAACTTGTACAGTGAAAAAAATAGTAATGGGAAGTTCAGATTCAAAAATCCAAAATCCAAGATTGTAATTCCAGGAACTTAGTCTTGCAAGTCCAAAATCAAAAATACCAGAGTTATAAATTAAAAGGGGTCAAAAATCTGTACCCAAAACTCACAATGCACAACTACCATCTTCACCCACAAAGAACCAAGAAATCTGCTTGTTGTCCAAAGTAGCATTCTTTATGGGGGTAAGAAAGATTGTGATTGGTCAAGACTAGTAGGGAAGTGCAAGCAATCACCACATTTCAAGGCCAACTAAAGTTGACCTGATTTGAGTTTCTTTTACAGTTGTTAGCACAAGGAACACAAATTCTTTTCTGAGGTAAGACTTGAATTTTCTTCATCATAATTACCAAAAAAAAAGTGTTAACAAAAAATTGATAAAAATAAATGTTAAAAATTTCATCAAATGATTTTTCTAAAAATATCTTATAAAAATTAGTTTCATATGAGGCAATAAAAACCTTGTTTGGAAGTATCAATGCTTGTATTATTTCCTGTTTTAAGGTTTTTTATACTTTCCAAAACACAGCAATATGGATGTGCAATAAGCAACCAAATGATTATATCAAATCGATCTGCTGCTAGGAAATTGGTTCAGTGTTATGCTAGACAATTTTTCTTGCCTGAATCTATCTTGCACCTACCAAAGACTACCATCCATGCATTGAATATTGTTACCACATATGGTCTGGTGCTCTGTCATGTATCTTGGGATTCTGGACAAAATTCAAAGAATTTGCAATATTGCATCTCAGCTTCAGTCACTTTTCTGCTGCTTAAATGTAACTCAGGTTCTATTTGTATAAATATTTTCATGGCAATTGTTTTGATGAGCTTTCCTTTTGGTACCTCAACTTCATTAATTTAATCATAGTATACTACATTGGCAGTTAGGTCTCATCATTTTACTGTTGAGATTGATAGATGTAACCATGTTCTATTCTAACAGTTTCTTCTCTCACACTTCTTGCTTATGGAACTCTCTTCTGGCTCCTTGCTTATCTGCTAACTACTATCTTTAAAAATTTAAATGTGACATCAATCATTGTCTTCTGTCTCCTTTATTCCTTTCTCTTCAATAATGTTTTCTCAGTTTCCTTTGCTTTCAGCCAGCTCTTCCATCTTAGTGGCTTTATCACATTTCTTGGAGTGAAATGATTAAAAGAAAAGTTGGCAAGACTTTGGGTTAAGCATATGTTTACATTGGATGTTCCCCGAGGATTAACATTCTCTTCACCAGCATGTCACCTGGTAATGGCCAGTTTCCAAAGTTGTCAGATTAAAGAAGACCAAACTGTATAAATCATTGTTTACTTATTTTTCTTCTTTATTTACTTACTAATATCAAGAAGCACTTAATGTTTCCCCCAGTGTACATTGGTTTTTATGTAGACATTCTGAATAAATCAGTTGACAAGGTTTCTTTTGTAATTGCATCTGCATTATACATTTAGTCATACTAATAACAATTTAAGTTCTCATTGCATTGGTTCAGATAATACAAAGGTGATGCATAAACAGTTTTTAAAACATTTTATATAAAACTCTAAGTTCAGAAATGATGCATGGAAATTGGTAAGCAAATATTAATTTTCCAGGTTTATTCATGTCAACTGTGGTTAGGTTTCTATTTATGGCGTTGTTCAGAAATTAATATTGTATTTTTAAAAATGGAATAAAAATCAGTTCAATCTTGTTAGATTGAACTGATTTTTATTCCATTTTTATTAAGGATGTAAATTATATTATTGTCATTTTATTTATGACTGCTATGCTTTGTAAATAAGATCAAAATCATTCTTTGTTTGCCATCTGTTTGCTTCTTGCCTTTGTCGTCTGTTTGCTTCTTGCCTTTGTCATCTGTTTGCTTCTTGCCTTTGTCGTCTGTTTGCATTTTGCCTTTGCCGTCTCTTTGCATCTTGCCTTTGCCGTCTCTTTGCTTCTTACCTTTGCCATCTCTTTGCTTCTTGTCTTTGCTGTCACTATCTCTTTGCTACTTGCATTCCATCCATTTTTTTTTCAAAGACTAGTTGATTATTTGTAATTTAATAGTGAATATAACCTCATTTGATCATCATAATTTTTTTTCATAATTTTTTTTAAGTTTATGATGAAAATTTTCTCAAATATGGGATCGGTCCCATAATAGTTATTAAATTGGCAATAATTTCATATGGTAGAAGTAACAATTATTACAGTACATAAGAGAAGACAGAAGATTTTAGTGAGGATAAATGATAAAAGAAAAGGATTCAGGAAGACAGAAGATGGTGATTAACATTGTATTTAAATTTTTGAAGATTGTGGGTGGCAGAGAAGCAAAAAATTAGAAAGGTCCTCGGGCAAGAAAAGAAACTATTAGAATAAAACACATGGTTGTATGGCAATCATCACCATACACACATACAACCTTACAAATTCAAATCTTCAACAACATTCATTCATTGGACAGGAAGCAATGTTTCTATCTAAAGTGACAATTTTAAAATCGCTATATTTTCATATAGTAAATTTTGTGCACTTTTGGGAGAATCAGCTCCCAGAAGTCTACTCAAAACTCATGTACTGATTGGTCAGTATCGACCAATCAGATTCTCTGCATGTGGAGAATGATTTTTCCCGTGCAACAGTCCCGATTCAATGACCACCTATATAAGCATAAGAAAAGAGGCGACATCCCAGTGAGACTTCAGCTGCCACAGAAATTCACATCAGTTGAAGATAGGTGCCCATCTTCTCACTCAACTCTCAAGCTGCATATTCTATTACACTTACATAATTTTTCCTCTTGCACAGCAAAACTGTTTAAAAAACATTTATAACTCATTCATTTCCTTTTCAAAGAACTTTGATAGTCAAAAAGAGACAACTATCGTCTTACTCATTGCATGCTTTTTCGTATACATTCTTTATTGTATGCTTTGTTGAATACAATTTATATATTTTGATACCTTTGCCTTGTCCCTTTTTTTTTTTTTTTTTTTACATCAGTTTGGGTTCCTAAACAAAAATTAAATAAATATGGTAAAAGACTGCCACAGTTGCATCTAGCTAGTTCAACAGTGAGACCTAGTTACCAATCTAGTAGTCCACTTAAATTCATGCAGTCAAGGCACCAAGTTTGTTTATACTTGTCTTCAAAATTTTATTATTTTGCCATGATTACTTCTGAAATAAAAAAAATGCTCTCTTAAAACAGAAGCTAGAAGAAAGGGAGCCCACTTTGTGTTTTTTGGCATGTTAACCAGGTAATTACCTCATTTAGCACATAGGCAGACATAAATAGCTTCTCAAAGGTTACCAGTATTATTCTCTAGAGATTTTATGAAGTATAAGCAAAAACTGTTGTATTCCCAATGGCTTGTATATTGTGAGAATTTACTGCAAAGAAACTAGATTTAACTAACATAATCTTGAAAAGCAATTAATATACTTCTTATCAAATATCTATGTAAATTTTGTCTGTCTTATTTTCTGTTTAATTTCTTTGTGATTAAAAAAAAAATAAAGTTACACTATTTTGGGGTCATTTTCTGTTAGATGACTGTTAAAAGAATAGTTCTAGCTTATGTCTAAACATTTCAAACACAAGTCTCTGATCTCTTTCTGTTTATTTGCAAAGAGGAAGTTTGCTGACCTAACAGATATTGAATGTCATTTTGCAATATAACAAACCTAATTGAATTTAAAGAATAAAGCCATCTTGATTTCTATTCTTTTAAGAACAAGAAAGCAAAAAGAAAAAAAAAATGTTATCAGCAATCTCATGCCCCCAGGTATGGTTGTAGGATTGATGTACAGCTGAACATCTGACCAATCCCCTCCATATATCTGGGTTGAAAAACGAGTGTAGAATGTCTTGGCCAGGTAGACCTGACCAAGCCATCCCTCTTCAGGTCAAACCATAGCCAATGTCTTCCAACTTCAAGGCTCACCTTGGTTATAGACATGTGGCCATTGATTCTATTGAAGGACCGCTCTCTCTCCTGGCTGCTGACTAAGAAAGCCTCCACCCAGTGAGAGAGTATTGAGAGGTTGCATCTGTGAGAAGGAGAAAAAATAAGTGGAAAATAATTCATAACCAACAAGACTATGGAGATACTTTGGAACTCTATCAAGTCTGGAAAGTAAGGACTGGGTAGCTCCAGCCCAGATATTGCAGCAATACATCATTTTTCATCTGATCAGACTCTTGTAAAGATAGAGTATAGCATGACTGAGATTTCAGTTATCTAATAAAATTCAGTTCTTGTTGGAAAAAAACAAAACAACAAAATTCATAATTCTTGCTATAAGATGAGATAAGATTGTCACACTGTTAACCTGCTTTACATACAAATTAATCATTTTCTTGTTTAAACTCTAATTAGTTTATACAGTTAAAAAGGTGAGGCAATAAGTGGATTTTATCAGTACAAATACAAACTTTAATACAACTGTTTTTAAAGTAGATTTCTATACGCAATATGGTTTGCTTACTTTCTTTTTCTTTGATTTTAGTCACTTGAAAAACTGATTAGCAATAATGAAACCATTGGCAATATATATATATATATATATATATACACACAGATACTAATAATAAAGTAATAATAGAAATATTTTATTGCAAGCAATGCCCAATCATATGTTTTGCAGTTATTAAAGTTCATATACCAATCAGTGATTTATATGTTGAGATTTTAGCTTTCAGTTCAGTTATTTTGATGATGAAAAAATCTAATTATTTTTATGTAATTAATGCTCGAATTTGCAACTTTAGAAAATATAATCATGCATGCATAGAAGCCCAGTGAACCCTACTGGGCTAGATGGCCATTGACTCTAGAAGAATGTTCATAAGCTATTTGACAGGTTTTTTTGTAATCTTTTAATAAAAGTCTAATAAAATAACATTATAATAAGTTTATAGAATTATTAAGTATAAAATTTGATATAAAAGGTTTTACTGCTGTGGAAAATTGTTAACTTCATTAAGAGTTTGATGCATTATGCCAAAAGTGTAGAATTTTCTTAATTAGGGTATTCAAGAGTTTGTATAATCAAAGATAATGATCTACCATATATACTTGTGGATAGGTCACACTTTTTTACCAAAATTTCACAAAATATTAGGGGTGCAACCTATCCATTTGACATAAATGTAAAACAACGCTACCTTGTCATCATGACTTCTGAGAAATTGGAAAGGATACTCATAAACACTAAAGCTGTGGATTCAGTTCTGAATGAATTTTAAAACTGTAACTTGATATATAAATAGATGAACACTTTTTTCTAAATGTACCATAACATTTTCTGCTGTAGTTATTTCTTTTTTTTTTTTTTCTCTACTTGACTCGATATAAAAATAATATGTGGTAAATATAAAAATACCAGTACAATAGTTATTTCCTTTTGTTTACATGATCATTGATGAAATGTATTTTAACTGCAAAAGTGTATTACTAATTGTAAGTTTTGAAATAAAGGTAGATATCTGATCATTCTTATGTTTAAAAAAGGCTGTATAACACCCTAGATTATGGTGCGACCGATCTGGTGGTGCGACTTATCCACGAGTATATACAGTACATTCATTTCTGTATGAATTTCTGGGATAAGGAGTTATCAATATTTACACTATTGTCCTCATCTTTATTGTTGTTATCAAGTATTCATCAGCAATCAAAACCTGACAAGCATCAGTTGCCACATTAATCAGCAGGCAGATTAGGTTTAAGGCTCGACATTCACTACAGTGAATTGTCCTATGGAACAATAGCCTAGTGGATTAAAGCATTGGTTTGTGAATTTGGTCATAAAATGATTGTGAATTCAATTATAAGTTCAAACACAGGCAGTGTGTACTTACACTCGGTGGAAATGGGTGAACAATAACTGAACAGTACTAGAAATAAAAACTAGATGATATCCGCAGACATGTGCAGTGGAACAAGAATAGTCTACCCTTGTAGATTAAATAAAGGGTTTAGTTCCGAATTCCCTGCAGGTTATCCTGATCAATATACACCCGAATAAGGTGGGAGAGCACAATGGATGAAACATAGTGATAACAAAAACAAAGATGAGAACAGTAGTCCAAATATAGTCTAAACATTCATTGCTACTTTCCATATTTGAGTCCATACATAATGCTAGGAGTAGAGAGGACTATCAGGGCACCAGTCAAAATTGAAGTGGACTGATGCTGTCTGGCAACTTGTCAGTCTGCTGATAACTTGATTGACCTCTCTAGTTTTAATGTTTTTTTCCTTAGTGGTGAGCATCATCTCAAAACTCCATCTGTGCTTAACAGGATCACTGTCTATATTAATGAACTGATTTTAGATGGTTGCTTAGCTAGATTTCTGCTGTAAATCAACCTCTTCTATTTATGCTTTATTAGTTAACATTAAGAATTGATATATAAGACTACTTATGCTTTATTTTAATATATGGAATTAAATTTAACATATTTACTCCTACCTTGCTACATAGAGCCCTTATATAATGCCTTCTATGTTTTTGTTAGTTAAAATTAGAAATTATATAAAACTATTGAAGGTTTATTTTAGTAAATAAAATTATCTTTACTAATTTAATAAAGAATGATACTAATTTGTAACCTCAGCAAAAGTTGTTTTTTTTTTTTGTTTTTTTTTTGGTTTTTTTTGTTTTTTTTTTCTGAACACCATATGATTGACATTTTTAACAAAAGAATCAAGGTAAAAAATAACACAAAATTTTTGTTTAGAGAAATAAAAATTGTGGAATGGATATCAGAGTAATGTGCATCATGTCATAAGACACATGTATCTTTTGACAGTAAACGTTAATGAGATTCAAATTTGGAAAAAGTTACTAAAATGAAGAGCATCTTTCTGATGAATGCTACTCAAGTGAGAAATAGAATATTTAGACAAAAACTGATTTAAATAAGATTAAGTTAATATTGCTTCTCCTTATGATATTCTTAGAAATTAAAATCTACAAATCTTGATGTCATGGGTTAAAAAGTCATTAATTAAATTTTTGAGCAAAAAAAAAAAATATGTTCTTTTTTTTAACATCTACTCACTTTATTGTTTAAATTCATTTTCAGCTGATAAGGGGTAGAAAGAGTATATTGAATCAATTGTTAAGTCTGCAGCTAAGAAATTTGGTTCACTATGTTGTGCTAGACAATATTTATCACCAGAAACTATCTTCTGTGTTTATAAGTCTATCATTTGTCCTTGCTTTAAATATTACTGCCACATCTAGTCTGGTGCTTCTGCTATATATTGGAGATTCTTGATAAAATCCAAAGAAGAATCTGCAATGTTATTGGTATTGACCTAGCATCTCAGCTTCAGTCCCTTTCCCATGACAATAATATAGCTTCCCTGTGCCATTTCTATAAATAATTTCATGGTACTTGTTCTGATGAACTTTCCTCTATGTTGCCTAGACTTTTTTGAATTTAAGGGAAGTATTTGATTGACAGCAAGGTCTCATCAATTTACAGTTGAAATAGCTAGATGTAACTGTAAGTTCTTCGCTAACAGTTTTTCTTCTTTTTTTTTTTTATTGGTCTTCTTGCTTATAAATATCTTCTCTGGCTTCTTGCCTCCCAGTCAATTTTGCATTTAAATTTTTAAAGATCAATGTCAATCATTATCTTCTGTCTTAATTCTTATTCTTTTATTGTCCTCTTGCCTTAATAGTAGTTTTTCTCATATTCTCTCACTCTCAGTAACCTCTTGTTTCCTAGTGGCTTTATTGCCTTGCTTGGGGTGAAATGATTAAAAAAAAGAAAAAAAAAAAGAAAAAGAAATCTGGTTAAAATTCTCAATGTATTTCCCAAAGGCAATTTTTTTTTTATCCAACCAGGGTTGCCAAATTTGGCTAACAGTAGTGAATTGGATTACATTTGAAAACCCAATGCTATTAAATTTTGAATTTGCATCTTAGCCATAAGCCAAGTTTTCCCAACTACTTTAAAAAATTAACCCCACAAATATCAAAATTAAAAATTTATTAGCACTGGTTTTTCTGAAGTAGTTTAATCTGGTTACCTTGTAGCCAAACTTATTGATATAAAACACAGTGTCATCTTGACAAATTAAAGATGAATTGTTTTTGGTTTTAGTATAATTTCATTGTGTAAGCAGAAGCAGTCAGTCTTTGTTTAGACTTTGTACTGCCAATTCTAATGAGTCTTGATCAAATTAGTTTGAAACTCTGTTGAAAATCTACTTAACCTTCATCTCAGAAGGTATAATGGAATTAATTCAAATTAAAAAAAAAAAAATGTAGATTATCTTATGATCCCTATTTGATTAATAGTCAAAATGTTGCAAGGGATTTTATTGATTATTCAAATCTTTATTTAAATTTAATCTTCAGCAGAGAAAGTAATCATTGAAATATATTAAAGAAAAATTATAAAACCTTTTCATTAATTATTACTTTTCTGAACTATTTTCATCATTTGTTCTTAAATGTTCTAGTTGGCAACATATGTACATGACTTCAAATACTTTAATATTGGTATTGTTTTTGCTTCATTCTGTGCTACAAATTTGAAATTTTGAATAAATATTTCAAGTAAACATGATCAAGGGAAGCAGATTTTTGTAAATACAGTTCTTGGTATTAAAGAAAAATAAAGCAACAGTTGTTAATAGATAAGTAAAAGTTCAAATTATTTATTGTGGTGAAGGCAACCACAGTTCTCTGCCCATTGAACTAATCGACTATAAATGAAATAGCTGAACCTCATTTATAGACAGTAGTCAAATTGCATTGAATAAAACTTTGCAAACTTGAAAGTTTGTCTTCTGACTTGAAGTTTAAAAGGGACACTGTCCTACTCTTTGCAAAATTCAAGTTGTAGGATAAATCATTAGAACTTTTGTTTATCTATTATATATACAAGGTGCTATCCAAAAGTTTTAGAAATTTGATCATAAAGAAAATTTTATGCCTAGTTTCTCAGTTCTAAGAATTTATTCATTCACATGTATCTAACAATCCCAAAACTTTTTTTAAGATTCCATGTTTTACTAAAAGATTAAAATCCATATCCAGTTTACAATAGCTGTTCAAATTCCTCCACCTTTTTAGGTAGTACCTTGTGTGTATTTGTATATCTTAGAAAGTACTAAAAAGTTCTTATCCCAATCCACTCCCAAACTTGCCCTTTCTTTAATTTTTGTGTAATCCATTCTTGTTTGAGCTGAGAACTTTTTTCAGTATCTGCTTTTATATATATATATATATATATATATATATATATATATATATATATAGAGAGAGAGAGAGAGATAGATAGAGAGAGAGAGTACAGGTAATAATCCATTGGTATATACTCCAAGTAGATACTAATAATATAAAATAATAAAACTGATCCACAAAAAGAGCTCAATATATTTATTATAACAGAGCATATAAATTAAATTACAAAATAGAAATTCAAAATTTTGCATTTCTTTATTTTATAATATATGACAAAGTGAAAAGGTTTTTTGGTTGATGTTTCATCCTAAAGGCCAAAATGCATCACATGAAAAGATTTTTATGCTTTGTCATAAATTTTTCATAAAATTGTTTTCGATATATAAAAATTTATATATCATTTTCCATATATTTCTATATATAATAAATCAATTAATTTATTATATATATATATATATATATATATATATATATATATATATATATATATATATATATATATATATATATAATAAATCAATTAATTTATTATATATATATATATATATAATAAATTAATTGATTTAAAATTTTTTTTTTCGCTACACAGTTCTAACCATGTTTCAAAAATGGAAATAATGTCTTTAATTTAATTACAAAATTAAATTTGGAGCTTTCAGTTTCCATTTTTGAAACATGGTTAGAACTGTGTAGCAAAAAAAAAAACATATTTTAAATCAATTAATTTATAATATTAATGCTCTGTAAATTTACATTGAGCACTATTTTGTAAAAATAAAAATATCTATAAGAACACCGGATTATATATCTTACTGTTCTTTCTTTTTATTTATATATATATATATATATATATATATATATATATATATATATAAATAATTATCTTAGACTACTCAGACACTGCAAGTTAAAACCATTTAGCAAGAAAGAATTCAAACTTTCATTGCCTGAGAAGCTTCATGGGAAACTTAAGGTGCCTGCAACTTTTTAATGCTTATATTTTAAATATGAGTGTATATTGTTCTACAGATATACCTGCATTGAACAATTTCATTTTTTTTCTTACAAAGTCAGTTGAAAATTCCCAGAATATAGTGATGAATTCCATAAGCTATTTCATTTTTTTTTTTTTTAATTAATGATAATATATATATATATATATATATATAAAAGTCAGTGTAACTTTATCATATGAAAGACCTTAGCAATGCAGTGTTTTGCCAAAAATGTAACATGAATGAGTAATTGAAATATTCAAAACAGCTGAATTTTTTCCAGGGAGTCAGTGTAATCCTCAGATCTTTTAATTCTCCTACTATCAATTTCTGTTGATTACAGTTCAACATTTTCAAGTTCTCTGCTTGTTGATGGCCTTCTAAAACATTGGTTGCTGTCGATGGATTCATGTATAAGTTTTGAAGCATCAGTACTAAAATTTTATCTGGTTTTCATTGACTCAACACTGGAAACTTTCTCCATCATTTGTATAGTTTTTGCAGACAAATATACAAGTTTTAAGTCCTGAAAGATAAGGTGATTGAAAAAATCAGCCCACATGCTAAGCTTTAGTAACCTTGAGCCGAGGTGGAAGTTGATTAGAGTAAAGAAACAAATTAGAGATTGGTTTGGAGAAATGACCAGATTTATTTTCATTTACAAGATATGAAAATGTTTCTGGTAAGTTGTATAATGTAGCATTCAAATATATGGTGTACAAGGTGTGAAATGACAGAGGGGGGAAAAGGATTATGCTTAACTGACTGACTGCTTGTTGCCTTTCGGTTTGGATTTGTTGCATGATAGTAGAGTACACAGGAGGTCATTTTCATGTTTAGTTTGAAGAAGTAGTTCATTTTCACAGGTTAGAGGTTGGACGGGCAATCAGCTGTGCTCTCAGGTAGCTTCTATGGTTAGTGTATGTGTGTGAAGTCTCTCTCTGCTCTCTCTGGCTTCTCTTATAGACTGTATAAAGGAAACATGTGAATGTAGTTGTAGATATCTGTGGCAAGCGAGAGTCATGTTGATAATGGCCAGCACTTTGGTATATTTGTGTTTGTTTTAAAATTTGTTCTTGGTAGATAGCGATTTATGTGTGACTTAGCTAGAAAACAAATTGGTGTGTAGATATGTTTTCTAATAATTGTATAAACTTGGCTTTAGTTTGTTATTTCTATGTAATTTGTGCTTTTTTTCTGCTACAACCTCATCAGTACATTAAACATAGAAATAAACAACATTTAATAAAGAAAGAATGAACAGTAAGCCTAAGACTAAAAAATCTGAGCAGCTAATTACATAGTGTAAAAGTCAGATTCTAATTTACTTGGAGAGGAATACAAAAATATATTCAAGTTTCCGAAACAAAACTATTCTGAGAAAGACTTAGATGAGTGGGTAAAAGCATTAAACAGATCATGTTACCTGGCGGTCATGAGTTCAATTACTGGTACAAAAAGTCATATGCTCAGGTTCAGAACCTGAGCATATGACTTGACAAAGACAAATTAAATAAATATAATTGATTTATAAAAGATACTCTTTTAGCATGAACAGTGGAATAAAAACAATCTACCCCCCTGTGGATTGAATAAAAGATTTAGTTTGAAATTCCCAGAAGATTAGCAACATACACCTGAAGAACAATAGAAAATACAACAACTGAAACTTTATGATGATAATTAAAATAAGAACACTAGTTTGAATAAATCAGTGAGAGTACTAGTCAAGAATTAGTGGCAGTCAGGGGTAAATTTTTCAAGGAATAATGACAATGACTCCTTTCAAGATTCTTGTTCACTCAATAAAAAAAAGAAGGTATGCATATCATATAAAAGTATCAAAGTTTGTTTTAACAGGCCTTTTGATAATTAATTAGGCACTAAAAGAATTAGGTTTTGGTGATAAGCAGCAGCCACCCACACACCTCTACCACCATTCTTGATGAGATTAAATTCCACTGGGTTTAATGTTTAGTTGTAGCGGTTGAAGATTAGAAAAATTCTATCCTTTGGTTGACCCAACCCCTATATTTGATACCCAACAACTATTTTTCTCCTTTGTACACACAAGTTTTTATTTATTTTTAAATATCTCTAACATTGATTATATGAGGATTGTTTACTCAGGTATATTATGGCTCATTTTCAAGGTATGTTTAAATTCACTGCTCTTAGCATCTTTAATCACCTTCAGTTTGAAGAAGCAGTCATTTTTAAATGTCTTGATAGAACTAACAATTAGAAATTTCTAGCTATTTACAGATTAACAAAAGAAAAGAAGAAACAATGTAAGATATGAAGAATTGAATACATGATTAATATTGCATGGCTTAAATATCAAATGAAACCATAATCAAAACTTGAGTAATTTTGCCAGAAAAACTTAGTTTGAGTTGGCATCTGTCAATTTTGGGAGTTTGATGCTATGGGGTGATTAGCTAATCTGTTGCAGATATCTGTTCATGCCCAGTTTCTTTAACACCCACAGAGCTAACCTGTAGTTTATACTGTAATTAGGCTGAGCAGACTTTAGTTACAGTTTGGGAGAAAGAGTGTATAATCTTGCATGACAGCTTCTAAACAATTTTGTCTATCCAGTTTCACTCTGAAGGCTTTGGTCAACCTGTGATATGGTTTTCAGCACAATAGAGCCTATTTGCTGGGATTGTCTCTTCCAGCCAATATTATCCTGACAAGTTGATCATTGCAAAATTTGAACCCATGTCTTAGGGTCAAAAGAGTATTGGTTTGAGAATATTCAATCTTTTGATTGAAACATAAAGAAAATAAAAATAACATAAAAAAAAGAATACATTAATCCAGTGTTTCTCAACCTTTTTACCTTTGCATAACTCTTAAAATAAATTACGTCTTGAGGAACCCCAGTGCAAAAACAAAATTATAAATAATATCTTTCTCATTTTATACGGCCTCTAGGAGTAAAGTTGAAAAAGTGTGACACACTGACATTTGCATTTATTATATAGATGACTGAGGTTTTTTTTTTTTTTTTATTTTTTTTATGTATATATCTTTTTGTTTTTTGTCTTATGGTGGTTATGAGAGCAGGCAGTAGAAGTTTTATGACTGTTATCAAAAACAACTAATAAAGATTTCAGCTTTATGAAGTCATGGCTAATATTCTTGATGAATTGATTACCAATCAATATTTATTGCTAGATGGAAAATATATTGCTCAGATATCACGTGCCTCTGCTTTGGAACTAAATTAAATTCCTGGTTCATTCATTAGAAGTGTGCCATTGTTGTTTTTTATTTTTTTTATTTTTTAAAGGTGAGTATGGACAGTGGGATGGGTTCATCATCAGGGTAGTAGTTTTAGTAATCATCATGGGAGAGGTGAAGACAGCTTTATTAATATTGGTACAAATTGTTTTTTGGTTTCATGATATGTGCACTTTTTGGTGGGTGGGGAGTTGGTTAACAGAAGCAAGTATTCGGATATTTACACTTTTTATTACTTTGGATTTTACAAGAGTACAAATGTATAAAATTGGCCATAAGAAGTATCCTTGTAGTCTACAAGTCCTAACATCAGTTTAAATATCATTGACATGTATTTATATTAATGATGCTAGAATGTTAAGCTTTCTTGTAGATAATGTCAAAATCTGAATTTTGCTCATTTCTGTTATTTAATTTTTTGACGGTATTGTTGATTTTCCAAATCATTGAATATAAAAATATTCTCGAAAATGAAATGTCTATTCAAAGGCTTCACTTGTAAAAAAACAACTTACATATATGAAAGTGATACTTCATTGCATGAAATATTATGTGGTTGTGTATAAATTGGTTGGAGGTGGGGATAAAAATATTTGGACATTTGCAAAAAAAATTAATATATGTGCACTGCTTACAGTAAATTTACACAACTGATGTATTCAGATATAAAATTAACAATTACTAAAGGAAAATACCAAGAGTTCCAAATACTTAAAATTATCTAATCTAATCTATATCTATATATATATATATATATATATATATATATATATATATATAAGAAAGAACAGATAGTTAGAATCCACCATTCTTAGCATTTACTTCTTAAAAATGCTCAATACATAGAGCAAAATATAATATTATTAAAATATTTTCATTATAATTACAATAAAAACATTTTACATCGCTATGCAAAAAATTTCATGTTTTGAAACAATTATAGTTGCAAAACATAAGTTTTCATGTAGTAATGTAAAATATTTTAATTGTAATCTTTTATAATAAAAATATTTTAATAATAAAATATATAAAAACAAATCTGTTAAGACTCCAAAAAAATGGATGTGTATCAAGAAGTGCTCATTGCAGCTCCCGTAAAAAAAAGATGTGCAGGGCAAGTAAATAAAAGAAAGGGGTAAAAACACCTTAGACAACCACATACAACCTTAGTTTCAGAAAGTGTCTGAAAAATTGTGAAATTGAGTAGATGGAACTGTTTGGATCCATCGATGGTTGTGCTAGCAAATCATCGTGACTGAGGGTTTGAGTATACTGGCCTTGTTCAAAAAATTGACCATGCTAGATTATACATTCACTCCCAGAAACTGTAACTACAGTTGCAGTATAAACTACAGGTGGACTCTGGATTGAACGGGTGTCTGTAGTAAAGATTTGCTAACCATTCTGGCAGATAGGTGTACTCAGAAATGAGTAGCCAGCCATTATATAGTCTCTTCTAAAAGTAAATGGTTTCCTGGTACCACCCTAGAAACTATTTGACTCCTGCCATTTACAAGCCATTTACAAGAATTAGATTAAACCAAAAATGGAGTATTGCTGGGCTGGAGCTGCCCAATTCTCTCTTTCCAGCATTGATAAAGTTCAAAAGTATCTACACATCCTTGAAGTAATTATTTTCCATCCTCCAACCCATTTCTCATGGATACAATGTCGCAAACCTATCATTACACTTTTGCTATTTCCATGGAAAATGTTCAGATGATCTACATTTTTTTACTTCTAGCAGTTCATACTTTTACATCTAAGACCAACTATGCCATGTGAACCATCCTTAGTATTCCACTGGTAAGAAGGAAGTTCCATTCAGACAACTTTTCAAGAGTTACTGCTTTGTGGAACAAACTCCTGAAAGGATTCTTTCCCTATCGCTACTGTGTTAACCTCTTCAAGTCCAGTGTTAACTGTTATCTATCCTACATATCCTCATTATATGCACTTATCTCCTTCTCTTATGTCCATAAAACAATCTCATTCAGTAAACCTTTACTTTGAGTGTATCTTGGGCCTTGCATTGGGTGAAAACAATAATATATATATATATATATATATATATATATATATATATATATATATATATATATATATACATACACACACACACACACACACACACACATATATACTATGAAATCAACTATGGGATAGTGGTCTCCCCTCCTCTAGAAACCATAAAATTGTCAGTGTTAAGAACACATGAACTCAAGACTTATATAACAGTGTATGGCAAACATGTTTTTGTATCAGTCAGATAGAATATAGTAGGAAAAAAATTCCAAAGTACATTTGGTACCAAGTCAATCACAGATGACCAGGATTTACTAGCCATAACATACTGATAAGAAAGAAACTTAGTAAGATGATTGAAAACCTATGAAATTAGATTGCACTTCCTGTAGAATATTAACAAATTTGTTTTATGCACCACTGCTAGAGTTTAATTCTTATTGTGGTTCTTGTGCCACTTTAAGCTAAAGTTTAGTAAATTGCAATGTTAACATCTATGTCTGGTTTGTTAATAAATTTTGTTTTTGTTCTTCATTTTCTTGTTAAGGAAATTTCAAGCATTTCCTTCTTTATAATGACATCTTCAAATAAGTAGACAGTAGTATATTTGTGCTGTGCACTAACTAGTAAATTGCATCCTGTAAAGTTTTTGTACTTTTCACTTGTTTCTATATGGCAGACTATTTTTTTCTGATTTGTGCATTTGAGGCTGTGACTTGTGTTCATGCAACCACTTCTCTTTTGAAATTTGCAATTTCTTTGAGGAAATTGAATCATTTCAACTTGAAAGTCACAAAAGAGGGCCACCAAACAACATTGTTGCTTTGAAATTATTGCATTCTCTGTTCTAGTCTGCAAATTTTTTTTTTTTAACTTTTTTTGTATTATTTATATTTATTTATGCTCTTCGTGTTTTTCTGTTTTGTTTCTTTGATTACTCTGGTCATACAATATGGGCTCCAATAATAACTTGATTTTTCTTTTCATTCCAAGTACATTTGCAGAAACACTGTTCACAGGGTGTAGATTTAGCTAGGGTTCTGTGTGTGTGAGTGAGAGAGAGAATAATATATACCTTCCATTTTAAAAAGCATTTAAATGTGATTGGAATTCTTATAAAACCCAGAAAGCAACCTTTAATCACATGATGAACACAGTCTTAATGTATTTAGAAATTAAAAATGTCTACTTTCAGCAACTTTTATACCGTATACAATAGCCCTTGCACATCATTTAATATAGTCTGATATCAAAAAGGTTGTGCTAAAAACAACAATGATGAGGATAATAGTCCAAATATAAATTAATGATAACTCCTTGTACAAGAAATTCAGCCCAAAAGTAATATTTGAAAATGACTGTTTAACTGAAAACATTTGGAAACAACACTAGGAAAATGTTTACATTTATTAAGCCCAGAAAAGATACTTATATGTATACAAAAAAAAAAATATAAAAAAAAAACTGAACAAAAGTACCTTGTCAGTCTTGTTCAACAAAATATGTATTAAAGAGGGATTGTTGCCTAAATACAGAACATGTGTGTGTGTGTGTGTGTATGTATATATATATATATATATATATATATACTCACACACACAAGTAAAAGTTTGTCATTTAACTGATAGATGTTACCTTCAGTGTGTAAATTACAGATTTACATAGACGGACCCACTGTCCACTCTTCAGGGTTTATCAGCAATTGACAGCTTATATTTCTTGATTTTTGTTTTTTATGCACTTATCATTAGTTTAACTTTTTTTCATATTGTTTGTGTTCATGTGTGCATTTGCGTGCATGCAGCCATGCACTTGTTTGTGTGGCTGTGAGTATGTGTAGGGTGTCAGGATTAAGTAGCACATGGTAATTACTAGTGGTAATAAATCAGTGATTTATATATATAATAACAGAACTAAAATTTATACTACTAATAAATACTTTGTTCTTCACAGTTTGGTACAAGAAGTATATATATATATATATATATGTACAAGAAGTATATATATGTATATATATATATATATATACACACACACACACACACACAATTTTGAACTGTAAGCCACACAGTTTCAAATGCATAACTATGTGCTTTTCATCTATCAATATACAAAAATGACTAATCTATCCCATCCAACCTAATTTATCATTTCAGTTGCCTATAGGCAACCCCAGAAATAAGAAAATTACAAGTTTTAGTTAATAATTATCCCAAATCACAAGTGTAGTGATGCTGAAAATTTGGATAAGCCAAAGAGAAGCCATAAAGTGATTCCTTTTAAATGAAGATGTGAAAGTTTTCAGCCTAATATTAAGGAATTAAAAAAAAAAACATTTGCTAAGTTTACTATGGTGAGAAGTTCTCAATCATGTAATTTTTATATTACACAATACTGTTATAACAGTGTTAGTTTGGCTGATTTTATATGTCAACCCTTATTGGATTTAATGTTAAATTTTATATGGGACACCAAGTAGGATCAAACTTTAAGTTCAGTAATAATGGTCAGGCAGGCTAGTGTCAATAATGATTACTTCATGCTGAGGTGCATATTTTATTATTAGTTATTGTTGATTTATGTGAATCAATAAAAATTTGAAGCTGTACAATCCAGTGGATTGGGATAATGATACTCCTAATCTAATGACTTGATCTAAGGTTATTTTATTGAGTGTTGGCTTATATTGACATTTAGTAAATTAAAATTTCTACAAACTAAATCTGACCAATTTTTGCACCAATCTTCCCTGTGGTTGTTGTTTTCTTATTCTAAAAGCTTATTGTAAATCTAACCTATATTTATCTTACTCAAATTTTTATAAATTAAACTTTATCACACACACGCATATATATATATAAGTACAGTGTGTGAGAGAGAGAGGACAAGATATGGCCTGAAGATTGCATTCAAGCATGAAACAGACTGTCACCGGTCAGTGTTGACTTTATTGTTCACTCTTATATTTACACATGCCATATTCTGGATATTGACCACTTTTATGCATAAATATAGTATACCTTGAACTTATATGGTGTTTGTTTGTTTGTGTGTATGTATGTATGTATGTATGTATGTATGTGTGTGTGTGTGTATATATATATATATATATATAATACACACACACACACACACACACATTATAGGTTAAAAAGCTCACTTTGGGGTAGAGGGTCTTGCTCTTCCTGAATTATATATTCAATAATAATTAACCTATTTCTGCATAAGTTTCCTTGAAGTTTTAGTTCTTTTTGTCTAATATACCTTACTGGCTAATGGGGGCCTTATTGATGGCAGATTTTAGGTAACCACTCTGTAAAAAAAAAAATTGGACATTGGAATTGATAGTAGAACTTAGAAAAATATTTATACAAACAAAATCACTTCTAGTATGTTTATATGAACGTCCTAAAGTGCATAAAATCAAGGATAAAATACCCTCACTAAGATGTGTTATAAATTCAATCGACGTATTCAACTCTTGTCTTCGTAAATATCTTGGTGCGTTATTAGACATACGTATTAACATTAGCATTGTCTGTTAGATTCTTTTACATTTGTAAAAGAATTAGATGATCTTAACAAGATGGGACACTTAGAGAACCTTGCTTGACTACAATGCTCTTTGTAGCTAAGTGGTTAAAGCATATCAGATCTATCAAGGTTTTCTCCTGCAAGGAGGGATGCAGGTTTGAATCCTGCTAGAAGTTGCATTTTCTTTTCTCGAATCTTCAAGCTGGTAGATAAAATAAGAGTGTCTACCCAAATATTAGTATCCAATAAAAATAACATTTTAAATAGTAAAAAATGTTTGATTAATAAATAAAATATATTATTTCTTTAGAAAATGCTCTGTTTACATTTAGGATATGAAACTGAGCAGTTATGACTTTTGAAAATTATGAACAAGTAAAATGTGCTTAAAGTTAAATAGAACCTTGTTTAATTATGATGTACTTTGGAGCTGAGTTGGTTAAAGTTCTATTGTTTTGTTGCAGTTATATTAAGTTCTCACCTCATAACTTGGTCAGTTCTTGCTAGCAGCAGCAGAATGTTTATCTCCCCCACAGTTCTTAATGGACTCAACCTCTCAGGTCTATATAAACTGTATCCATTTCTCATTGAGTCAGATTCTACCACATGTCTGGAGAAACCTTGTTGGTCTGAACCAGTCATTACTAGACATGGTCTGCAAGTTGAAAGGTGGTGTGGACCCATTTTATAGACTGTAACTCTCCCTGAATGATCATTCTTCAGATCTCAGCAATGTTATTTCACAGTCATTTTTTATGAATTTCCTTTGTGGAATGAATATTTTGATGTAAAGATCTATTGTCTGTGTATACAGTAATGGGTATTTTATTTGTAGTATAGCTTTTAGAATATATCTCTGTTAGGAGACTGCCCAGATAGTTTCATCAACTGCATCATACATTGAAAATGTTTCAGATGCTAAAGTGATGGACACCTTGCATTTAATTTTGTTGGCTGTCCAAGATAGTGGACAACTCTACTCTTTACCAGTTAGACATATTACACGTCCCTGAGCACTTGAGACCCTATTTGGTAAGATTACCAAAAGATGCATCACAGAAGACATTAATTTTCCATTTCCTAAAGCTACCAAGATTGAGGAAGCAGGTATTTATTTGAGCTTGCTTTGCTTGGCAGACTGCTTTGTTGGTTCTCAGTAACTGCTCAACTGTTGGATGCTGCCTTGACATATTAAGTTCCAATGCATTGAAACTCAAATCTGATTGTGTTTGTGTCACTAACCAATTTAGCTGATTTAGCTGTTGTTCTTAAAGCATCCATTTAATTTCTGTTCAGTGGGGATGTTCTATCATTTTTTCTACTTGCAGAAATTGGAATTTCCTTCATTTCTTCTGCATACTTATTTTAGTTTACTTGAATGGCATTGCTTTTATTTTGTGACACATTCAAACCAACATAGCAGAAATTTTCTATGGAACTCTTTCCAAATGTATGTCGTCAGGCAATGGGATCAATGACACTCTTGTTAAAATCATTAGTTCCTGCAAATAAGAAATCATCCGCATGCATCACAAATATTCCTTCTAATTTCTCATTGTTATATCATCTAAAGAGAGCTTTGTGCAACTCAGATTATTTACAACCCAATCCCGTAAGATCATCTTTTACACTTTGAAGTACCAATTTCAAGATGCATCATCAAGGCCAAATGCTGTTTTGTTCCATATTACATATTACACCATGTTCTTTTATTTCTATAAGTGGCATAATAAATATATTTCTATTGAGTTGTCTGCCCTGCAAAAATGCTGCTTTGATGTCAATTGTTTCACATTTCCATCTTTTACTATCCATGTCTATTCTAAGTGTAGACTTACTAGCAGTTGGAGAATCTGATTGAACACTCTCTTCTTTGAAACCTCTCACAACTAATCTGGCTTTCACTTGTTTCTTTCCTTCAGCTAAAGGCTTCTTTGTCACCCACCAGCATGTTGACTGTGTCTTCTGGCTCCTGTCCTGTATTTCTTTGTAGAGATCAAAAACACTCCAATTTTCCAGATCCTGCTTTGATGACTTCAGGCTTTCAGTGACTGCCAATTGACACAAAAATCACATTAGTTTCATCCTGATCTCTCTCTCTCACACATGTAGGCCCATCTTTTCTACTCTCATCAATTTCTTATCATTTTTTTTTACTATTTCATATTCCAATATATTCAGATGTACTTCCAGCATTTCTTTATCTTTTTCATTCATTACATTCACATAATATTTATTTCTTCCTGTCAATTTTCCTCCTCTACTTATCACTTTAGCATGAATCCACTCTTCACTTTCTGGTAAGCAGTATTTTATTATTTCATTGACTTTGGGTATTTTCTGTGATCTCATGTTTTCATTTTCATTTTTTTTATTGTTGACTTTCTTGGTTCTGAAACTTGCTCTTCCTGCCTCTGATTATCCTCTTTACCATATAACTCTAAACTTATTAGCTCATCGTCCTGATCTTCTTCAGGATGGTTGATATCTTTATCTTCACCATGAATACCATCAACTTCATTTTTGTCTGTTCTTAATTCTGTTCTATTTGCCTTAATCATATGTTGCAACTCGGACTAAGTGACTTCTGTGCCTGATGAAAACAACTTTTCCATTCTGACCAATAACTTTACGCCATCTGCTGTTGTTGTTTCTCTTGTAAAATACACAATCTCCTGCCAGCAAAATTTGATCTCCTGATGTTCTGACATTGTAGTGCAATGTTCTTTTGATTCTATCTGATGATACTTCTTTTGTGTAAGCTCTTCTTGCTGTATGCAATGCATTGTGATATTTAATAACTATATCACTTCTGCTTCTTCTAAGACTGGGAGTTGATTCTCCATAATTGATGGTAAACTAGAGTAGTTGCCCAACACAAGCTAAATTGGACTATATCCAAGGTGGTTTTGAATACAGTATTTTGCATTGACTGCCAGGCAAAAGCAACGTTTATTTCCATTTTGGGACCTTCCATCATTTTCTGTATAAAGGGTGTTTCATTAAGACGGATTATATATATAAGGCTGTTTCATTAAGATGGATCAAAGTCAGCAGTAAATAAATCAGTGTTATTGATGAAAATATAATTATTTCTCTATTGAATCATATTATTTAAGTCATGGCAATTATATGTGAAAAATAATATTGCCCAAATATCTGTCAAATCTAAAAGAAAAAATCATTAGACACTTAAACTTAATTCCCATTTAAAATCGGTCCAAGTTATTGGAACACCATTTACATACATCTATGACATAGTGATTTCTCTCACATATATAATTTGAACATGGTGAGTATGCAGCAGTGGCACAAATCTCCTCTTTAAATTGTTCAGCCAGCTTTCTATATTCTGCATTGTCAAATTCCACGCCATTGTCAACTAGAAATTTGTTTGGAGGTCCAAAATCAGCAGCTATCCACTCAATTGCAACATTATCTATAATCACTTTACGAGTTTTTCTAATCTCTTTACTTTTTACTGAAGCTAGTGAAGAGATCAATAAAATGTAAAAAGTAAATGTTTTTATATTGTTTTAGATCCATTGCCACTACATCATTAAATTGCCTAGTGAAGGAAAGAGATACCATTGGTCGTGCAGGAGATTTCTTGAATCACTTACAAACTTCACACTTCTTGCTAATATCTTCAATTAACTTTTCATATTCTTCATCAAGTGCATCAGCATTTTTTATGATAGCTTTCAGGTTTTTAGCTGAAGGATGTGCAAACTGGCAATGTAGTTTATGGATCATAATCTTCTTTTCCTTGTATGATTTCTCTTCAGCCACCATGTGCACTTTCCCAATTTTTACTTCATATTCTTTCAGTGGAATATATTAATGTCCAGAGGATGTTGTATCCAATTCAAGAGACCTTCCATTGACTTCTAATGTGTCATTCTCAATGTTTAATTTGAATCCCATTCTTTTCATATCTGGTTTGCTTAGCAGTAGGGGAATATACTACTTCTGTTGTTAGGGTTATCTTTTAACCACCAATAATACAATGAATCTACATTCCTTTATCTGTCTGTATTTTGCCTTCTGCATCAAACTTGAATGTTTTATGCCTGGTAGAAGCTTAATTTCTTTTCTTTCTGCTTGCTGATAATGAAGCCAAATATATCTCCTTCCATCTGCGCCCAACAACTGTTTTACTGCAAGCACTATCCAGAACAGCAGCATTCACTGTTTCACTTATGAGGATCTGTTTATTCTCATGTGAGTAAGCACCTACTTTATAAGCTTCACTAACTTCAGCATTTTCCTGCACTTTTGATGTTTCAAAAGCACTTGCTTCTTGATTTTATTTTCTATGTGGACACTCCTTTTTGAAAAGCATAACTAATTAGCACACCACTCATTTAAGGTAGTTACCGACTTCATCACGCAGATTTCTATAAATATAAGCTGTAGTTACTCTTCCCTCATCATGCTCCTCTTTCTGATCATCTACCCTCTTTGGAAACCTGTACTCTTAAATTGTGCTTCATCCAGTTTGATCTAATGAGTTTCCTTCGATATTGTTTATTCATTAATATTAAACTAGCATTGTTTCCATTAGAAATATGATAGGATTATTAGCATAAATCCCTACATACATAATGAATCAAAGTGATGCTGCTCAACATTTGCTTTGGATGCACTCATACTGAATTTTACTATGCCCTTCAAGTAGCAGAAAACTGACATCATGGATGTGTCGCTCACTTACAAGTTCCCTAAGCAAGATTCACTTGTTAATTTTATATACCCACACATTTAAGCATTAACAAAGGTTATGGGTAGTGAAAGAAAGAAGCCTAAAGAAAATCATACTATTCCTATTTATATATTTGACTTGATTGTGATATTAGATTTGCTTCATGATGAACATTTAAGCTTTCATATAAGTACAAGCAATTAGGTGAATACAAGTCTGTGTTTCTTTTAATTGCAAAAGAACAGATGTTAGACTTTGCCATTAATAAAGTATGGAATGTTCAGTTATTCCTGTGGGCATGCTCACACTTATACAAACCTGATTGCTACAATAATATTGCTAATTAATTAAGCTTAATTAAAAAAAAAAGAAGAAATACCTCATTCCCATGTTAACATATGTCAGCAGAGAATTGTTTTCATCTAAAATAAGAGTTAAATCTATAATGAGCTATTAGAATAATGTAAAACAGTCGCAGTAGATTTTTGTCAAAATTTAGTTAAAGGCAAATTTAGACCTTCATGAGGCCCAATGCCTGTTGGTATCGACAACATGCTGGATAATCAAGAAATAATCCATACTTGTTGAAATCAATTGTGTTTTTGTTTTACAGACATAGTATCGGCACTCTATGCCTAAGGATCTTTGTACAGCTGATGACTAAGTTTCAAATTCAGAATTGTCCTTCTCCTAGACTGGTTACCAACCATAGCTAGAGACTCAGTTTGCCCTGCTGTTTAACCTGAGGTGAGGGAGAAGAGATGGGATTATGTCTTTCTCAAGAGTATTTGTGTGAAAGTGAATGTAAAAAATTCAACCTAAATTTGAATTTGGCTTGACAAGTTTTGTTCTAAGCCATTAACCATTACACTACTTACACATGCAACTTAGTGATAATTAATAACTGGAAAGTTTAATTTTCCAGAATATCAGCATAAGCCAAGACTCAATAAAATAAACCCTGATCAGATCATTAGATTAGGAGTATAAAATCAGCATCCCTATTAAACGAGTTGAACTATTTCAAATTTTTATTGATTCAAATCGCTTGAGCATTTTAGTGATACTCTTAAAAGTAGGGGCAGAGATGTATTTGACAAAATTAGAATTCTTTTTGTTCAGAATATCAGATCCTTTCAACAAAGACTAAAGGAATTAGTTATAACAGTGAGCTCTTGCTAATCAGATTTTTCTACATATGAACATGTTTTTATTGAATACCCAAAAATGTAACATTAATTTCCAAATAACCTCAAATGCACCTATCTTGTGTGTGTGTGTGTGTGTGTGTGTATATATATATATATATATATATATATATAGGCATCCCAAATTTCCAAGAAACACTTCTATAAAGGCAGGTAATATTTAGGAACCTATTCTGCTTATTTTCTTTCAGTCTGGAAATGGAATCAAATCACTTTATAGTATGAAAAAAAATTAAACCATTTTGATAATTTAATAGAAAACATTTCTTATGGACTATAATGGGTATGTCCCAATCCTCATAAATATAGTGGAATATACTATGTGAGTGGATTCACCACTAGTAGTGGATTACTTACTAGACACTGCTGGCGAGTCTTGTATGTTGTTAATATTATAAAGATTATCATTCCATTTCCAACCATCGTTTTGGTTATGCTTATTCAGTAACTTTTCCCAGGTTAAAACATTTTGGCGACGAGGATTTGGCCAAACTCAAATGTTTGCCAGCACAATGTTTGGTGAACAAAGATTTTGGCAAAACAGAACTCACATAAACGTTCACAAATTTGATATTCTACAAATGAAGATATTGGCAAAACTAGCAGTTGATTACTCACTACATGCTGCTGGCAAATCTTGTATGTTAATGTTATAAAGATTACTGTTCCATTTCCAACCTTCATTTTGGTTATTCTTATTCAGTAAGTTTTTCTAAGTTACAACATTTATTAAGATATTTCCAGATTGAAATTCTGTTCTCATCATATTTCTGTTCAGAAATATGATGCTTTTTGTTTCTGTCATCAATTGTATTATGATTTCTTAGCCATGTTTGAACTAAATCACTACAGTTCCAGGGATCTAATAGAAGACCTATCCAATTTATGGTGAAGATTTGCCACATTTTTAACTTCAAGACAATTTATTATGACAAAAGAAATCATGTTCATCACAGAAAAATCACTATTCTATGGAGGAGGGTAATAAAATATAGGACTAGCAATAACTCTTCCAGTGAAGATGTCTTTTACAAGCATAGTAAATTTTATAACACAGCCTTAAAAAATAATGGCTATAAGTGCCCTGACATCAAATATATAAAACATAACAACAGTGATAGTAGGAAAAAAATAGAAACAGAAAAACCATTTGGTACACACCACCATTTAACTAAATGGTTAATGCTAAGTTAGGGCAGAAGTTCCTCCATTTAATGGAGAAACACTTCCCCAGAAATAATCCACTTAGTAAGATTTTAACAGAAATACACTAAAACTAAGCTATAGCTGTATCAATAATCTAAATTATTAAAAAACATAATAAAAATTTAAATCAATACAAAACCTGAGTAATAATTGCTCTTCCAAAGCAACAAAACGGATAATATTAGGTTGGTGCAAAAATAATGACGTAATAATGTCGTTTTTTGACGTTAAAAAATACGTCAAAAAACGACATTATTACGTCATTATTTTTGCACCAACCTAATACCAACAAGAAATTCTAATGAATGTCCATTGCAAAACTAATGTCAAACGTACTTTCTTGTCTACCTAAGCACTATTTCTGCTATAGAAATTCCAACAGTTAAAAGATATATTGAGAGTACCAAGAATTCCTTTTCTAAATATTTTTTGGAACTTAAAAGAAGCTAATAAAAACCCTACAGTAAAATGGAAAATACTAAAAAAAACTAGAACTTGTAAATCTTTAAATGAACCGTGCTTCTTACATTTACATGAAAAATTAGAAATCATCAAATTTGCTGATAAAAATCCCTATTAAACTAAAGGAATTAATTAACTGTAAATTGCCGATACAGTTTATCTGTAACCCTAAAATATAGTTAAATTTTCAAAAATTACATATTACCATTTCTTATAGCCATAATTTATTATTATATAATGGTCCACCACCTTATTTTGTTTATTTAGCTTTAATATTACTATGTATTACCATCCATTTAGTATTATCTTATGTAGATGTTCCACATTTTTAATTTTATCTACAGGCCCCTTTAAGAAGGTTCCTGAATCTAAAAAAAAAATTTTCTGTTAACTTTACAGCTGATTAACCTACTCCTCCCTTTAACATCCTTTCAAAAAATTGAATTGTCTACAATCACAACAATTTGTTGCTGACATTTTCCACAATCATCAAATATGGCCTATATTCTGGTATATCATGACATGAAAAAATAACTCACCCGCCTCCACCCTCTGAGCTTACTTTTCTATTTAGCATAGATCTGACATTTAATTGGTTAATCAAGACATTCCAACAAGTCTATTTTTAATTCTGACCTTATGTCCCCTCCTTTTAACTTTCAGAAAAAAGGTAACACTTTGTTTTTAAATTTTCTTAAAAATCATTTAATCACCAGTTACTTGCCATTGCCTGAAGAAGTACAGTCAAAGTATTGAAACATGAAAGCTTTTCCGTAGCGATTTCAACAGGTTTTTATTATAATCTCTTATAATAAAAATAATACTATTTTGCTCTATTTTGTATTTAGCACTTTTTAAAAGTAAATGCTATGAATAGTGGAACTTTACTCCATCTGTTCTTTCTTTCATTTGTGTGTGTGTGTGTGTGTGTAATATATACACACACACACACACACACACACACACACTAGACTTATGGAAGGAAAGTGCTCAGTGTAGGAGGTAAAGTATTTATAGGTATAGACAGTGCATGCATAGAAATCAACACTGCATTACCACTTATGTTCATGTTTTTTGTTTTTTTAAATAGAAACAAATCTTTTACTCTTGCTTAAAATGTTTCTCAAGTTATGTAAATGATAACCCTCTCTAGGTTAGTACTTTGTCTATCAATGTGCTGCTTGAACCCTAAACCATCACAATATCACGCAAGAATTTGGTGATTCTATTGCTGGTCTTTTAGTTTCATCACTATAATCACAAACCTATAATCACCTGTGACACTCAACATTGCTAAAATTAAAATAATTTATGCAAACAACAATAAAGTTCAGGATAAAATTTATTGTGTATCATCCCAAACAATGAATAAAAATAACGCAACATATTTCTGAAATTGTGATTCAATTTTTTTTATCTTGGTTCAAATATTCCTTACCTCCTTTTATATGTAAGGAATATATAACTATTTCAACTCTGAGACTGTTTTTATGCATATATTTACATCTCCAGATGGAGACACTAGCTTCAACATCAAAGCAGAGGTCCTTCAGGGTGACACCCTTAACACCTTTACTCTTTGTTATCACCTCTGACTATGCATTGATAACTTCCCTTGACAATCATCATCATCTAGGTTTTACTTTATCACCAAGACGCTCAAGGCCTGAAAAATTTGGACAAATATTGGCTTTGCAGATGACCTAGTTATCAGTGCAGACACCATTTTCAATGCCACAATTCTCCTATATAATCTAGAAAATGCTGACAACGATGTTGGACTCTATCAAAGCCTCTAAAACCGAATTCATAGGCTTCAACCAGCAAGGCTCAAACTGTCTCAGGTGAAGCAATAAAATCTGTCAGATCTCTATCTATAAAAGACAGGATGTGTGTGTGTGTAACGAATGCACGGCCGCAATTTTTGATAGATTTGCACCAAAATTTACATGCACATGCTCCAAGTTATCAGGAAGGCCAAGACTGACTTTGCATTTCCCAACTCGCATCGATAGTGGAAATAATCAATTCTTTCATGCTTCTATGGCAGTTTTCATGTAGTTCGCAGCCATTTTCTACTGGCCAGAGTGAGAGCCTATAGCTGGCTGCCACGAATAGGCAGGATGATTCTATTGGCCAGTGTGAGAGACAATAGCTGACTGACACAAATGTTAACTAGCATGCTATCTGCATGGCACTTTACTCCAATTGGCTCATTCGCTTGCTTAAACTCAAAGTTGATTCTGATTCCGCAGAACTGGGTTGATGTGAAAAAGTATTTGTTGTTAACATTCTTTTTTTCATTCGGTTTTTCCAGTTATGAGTTCTTTTTTAAAGCTGATCATTTTATGTTCATTTTGTTTAGTTCTTTTTTCGTAACAGATTTAATGTTTAGTATAGAGCTTAGAAAAAATTTGCAGTGTGAGATAGGCAAGAAGTAAGGCATGTAACAACATCAGCACAGCAAAGGGCTCTCCTTTAAAGGCAAGGAAGGGCAAAAATATTTTAAGTCAAGTGATAGCGATTGCTGTATGAGTCGTACAATTTTTAAATCAAGCACGGGCAACGCCGGGCCATGCTGCTAGTCTTTTATATACCTAGGAAGTGAAAAAAATTCTACTGAAAATGATGTGAAAATTTGCATAGCTAAAGCCTGAGCTGCCTTAAATAAAACTGATGTAATTTGGAAATCTGATCTACCAGACAACCTCAAGTGAAGATTCTTTCAAGCCATTGTAGAGGTGGTGTTAATGTATAGTGCCATTACCTGGATATTAACTAAGACCCTAGAGTCCAAGCTTGATGGAACCTAGACTTGGATACTGAGAGCTATACTTAGCATCTCTTGGAGACAACATCCAACTAAGTCACAGCTCTACTGACCCATCCCTGATATTTCTACAATCTTATGCAAATACAGAATGCACTTTGCAGAACACTACAGATGAGCAAAACAAGAACTTGTGAGTGATCTGCTGCTCTGGACACCTAGCCATGGGACAAGGTGAGTTGACCTATAAAGTTTGAAGGATGGTCTTCACTAAGATCCACATGCTTCACTTGCTCAAAGCCATTTTTAACCATTGAGTTTAGACTGCATTTTTACACTGCTGATGGTTTAGACATTTTTTAACAAGTTTGGATGACATAGTTGACAGTGTTTCATCTAATAAAAATTAAGATCACAAGATGCCTAAAGATATTGAAGTAGGTTATGTTTTAATAAATTATTTTGATAAGCATCCTTATGAGATTTGATGCAAATTATGTTTCAGAACATAAATCCTTGATCATTTGTAAAGGGTGTTTCATTAAGATGGATTATATATAAGGGTATTTCATTAAGACCAATCAAAGTCAGCAGTAAACAAATCAGTGTTATTGGTGAAAATTTATTTATTTCTCTAAGTTATTTAAGTCATGGCAATTATGTGTGAAAAATAATATCACCCAAGTGCCCACCAAATTTGAAAGAAAAAGAAAAAAAATCATTATACGCTTAAACTTAATTCACATTTAAAATCAGTTCAAGTTATTGGAACACCCTTTATAAACACAACTTTTTATGTTTTAAATAAGGGAACTGATAATAATGGGCTTTCTTTTTTTTATTTTTCTAAAAAAAAACTTTTTTGAGGGATAAGATCAAGCTATGCCTTTGAAACTCAATCAAACTTAGTCAGCATTGAGAAATTAAATTTAAGTTCTCTCATCACCTAGTTGTAATAACAATATAAAAGACAAAAATATATGTTTTTTATTACAAGTAGAAAAAAGGTTTATTTGGATAGTATTATTAGAAAGTTTTTTTTAGGTTTTTTTACTTTTTTTTTCCCCCGCCTTTAATTAACTTTTGTTTATATTCTTCATCCAATTTTTTTTCTATCAATTACTGAATCCATTGAAAACAATATTTTTTTTTTTTTTTTTTTTTTTTGAAATACTGAGACAACCAAAGATATTTTGTTCATGATTGACACACATTATTCTGTAGACTGATGTTTATTCTTGGTTAATTATTATCTTTGTCTCGTATTAAGCATAAAAAGTTCTAAAGACTACAAAAATATATGCTTTTCATTACAGATCTTGTTAAATGAAGAAACACCTAAACTCTTTTCAGAACATTCAATCATTTCTGGATTCATATAAAATCTATATCATATTGTGACCAGATAGATCAATTTTTTTTTAACCCCTTTTTATCTTGCAAAACACTTTAACTAAAAGTTAAACTTCCACAACACCCTTAAATTATGATGATCAAAAAAAAAAAAATTAAACTTTTTGTGATTTATTTATTAACACAAAATTATAATTTGTAATAAAAAGATAATAATTAAAATTCTTAAAAACTTATGTTAATTTATTTCTCTGATTATTATCATTTAACATTTAAAGATATATATGAGCTTGACGTTTTTTTTTTTAGAATATCTTTTTGAAAGGTTGGATTGAACTTTGGACAGGCTTAATCTTAAATATTCTAAGCATTCTAGCCATTTGTTTTTAATATAGTTTATTGCAGAAAAGCTTGCTTTTTATATTATGTATTCATTTATTTATTATAACAATGCTATACATGTATAATCAATTTAAAGAGGTTTTAATTTTGATATAAACACTGATTGTGCTTTGGACATCTCTTGAAATTAATATATAAATTTTAAAAAATTTTCATAGCACACCTATGATCCTCTTATGGCACAGGTGAGAAATCACTGGAAGAGATTGTCAGGCTGTTATGCTGGGTCATTCATGGCTTTTCTTGAGATCATGCAAATTACTTGGCAATACCAATCTTTTCTCCAAGTAACATGTACTGGTTTACACTGTCACAGCAGCAGGAAGTAATTCTTGACCTGACCTATTGGAAGGGGGATTTTTAAACAGGAACTACCTCAGCTGGAGTTTGAACTTGCTTTGCCGATTCTATTTTTTTCATGCTGTTACTGTTAGGTCAACTCTGGCCTCTTCCCCTCGTAATTTATATACCTAGTTTTTGCTTTTTACTTTGATAAAGGACTGGCACTATGCATTAAACCAACTAGATGATTGCCTTGGGCACTAAAATCCTTACAAAAGGAGTTGCTTAGTCTGTATCAATTGGCAAATTGCAGTCATCAAAATAATCTAGTGTACTCTTGTGTAATTTACCTTATGAAAACTTACTGAATAGAGAGAAAGGAGAGGCATACATCATAGAGCTAGCTGAAGATACTGAATACTCTGCTATCAGGCTTACTTCAATCTGGCTCCACAATATTGTTGTACCAGTGAGGATTAAAATTACCAATAATGCCCGGTAAGTCTAATGTACTTACCATCACTTTACTGGATTTTTTTTTTTTTTTTGTTTAACCTTAACTTAGATTTTTATTTTTTTTATGTCCTATTCTTTCAGGATTAAGGAAATCATGGCACTTCTGACATTCCTTTTCTTTATTAATCATGAAATACCATACCTCTTTGGGAAAGCTGGTGGAGTTGTTTCCCCATTGTCTTCTCCACAGTTTGGAATTGAGTTTCCTTTCTCTTTAATTGCCAACCAAGGCTAGAGTCCAATCTCCTTTGCTATTTAACTCATAACTGTTAAAAGAAGAGACAGATTCATGTATTTATTTAGCATTTGTGTGAAAGGGAATGCAACAGACTAGTCTGGCATTTGAACTCATTTACCAATTCCACTTTTTGTGCTGATTAAAACTTATTTATGAAATACATGTTAAATTTTGAATCCATTATCAAATTCTTAACTGTTGCCTTAATTTACTATGGTTTTAGAATTAAAAGGATAGAAAGTTGTGGAGAGCCACAATGATTGTCTATGTTCTGAAGGGACATGACACACAAAAGAAATAAATCTAGTAAAAGGCTATAAAAATGGAGGATCTTGTGAGTATGATATGCCATTTAAGACTGGTAGTAATCACTCATTGGCAGGTACATAGATATTGAGGTCCATTTGGAAATGATCTATCCATTTAATATTAATGTAAAAAAAAATATCCTCCTAGAGTAATTATCACCTTAGTCCACTTCAAAGTATCTCCCTGGGGAACTCACATACTTATTTCAGTGCCAATTCCTTTTCTTCAAAACAGTCTGAAAAATTCTCTTTTAGGATTTGCTGCATTGTATCCTCCTTAATCTCATTTATGGACTTTTTAATTTTTTTTTTTTTTAATCAGTATCACCCCATACAAGGCCATAAAGCCACTAAGACACAGGGGGTTACAGGGTATCGAAAAATTAGAAACAAAAACATTAATAATGAGCAGGAAGGGGAAAGAGTAATCGGCGGATAGCAGCTAGCAATTGACATTGCATTTAAATTTTTGCAGATTAAAATTGGCTGGAAAGTATGTAGCTGGAAGGGAGTTCCACAAGTGAGAAGTGCAAAAAAAAACTCATTTACCAAACTGTTATCATAGAATATACGGTTACATCTAGCCAATTCAAAAGTCTAGGTACTATAGCGAAGAGCTCATCTAAACAATTACCTATGAAAGTATTTATAGAAAAGGCATAGGGAAGCAACCTTATGGCAGTGGGAATGTGACTGAAGCTGAGCTGCCAGATCAGGACTGATAATATTGCTGGTTCTTTTTTGGATTTTATCAAGAAGCTCAAGTTTAATAGCAAGGGCACTGGACCATATGTGGCAGCAATATTCTAAGCATGGATGAATGGTAGACTTATAGACATGTAAGATAAATTCTGAAGAGAAAAATTGTCTTGCACGACAGTTGAACCAACTTTCTTAGTAACAAATCTTACAATGGATTCAATATAGTATGGGACCAACTTCACAAGTCACCGCTGACTGCAGTTTTCTCTTAGCATTTATTGGCATGAGGCATCTTACAAAGACCTGGATCTTGACCAGTTGCAGAGAGACCTGTATCTAGTTAGACATGCCAGTCTCAAAGGGAAAAACACAGACGTAAGTAGTTTTGACAGACATGTCCACATGTGATCCAAGACCTATTTTGCATCTGTACTGATGCATGTTTCACACACACACACACATATATATATATATATATATATATATATATATATATATATAATGTATAGCAATGGATTCAATATAGCCTTCTATATATATTCTATATATAGTCTTCTGAAATCCTCTTCCTTTCATTGGGGCTAAATTTGGACAGTCATGTAACTGATACACTTGGGTAATGCAGTGTTTTGCCAAATTGCTGATCAGTATGCATTCAACTAGTACACAGATTCATTCAGTGGCATCTCACTGCTGACTAAGTAACCCTATAAGGATGAGTGTTCATGTATCAACAGTAGGGTTTTCACTGATTAGTTGACAATGTTCATTAAGGCTGTACAACTAATTCTGGGATTGTTCAAAATGATTGGATACTTTTCTAAACAGACTTCATATTCATATGACTTCACCTTGTCTGGAGCTCTTGAAACTGGTCTGTTGCAATAATTTAGTGTAATTCAAATACTTACTCTTTCTTTTAATTATTAACCAATTTTTTCACTGAACTCTTTTTTTATATTATATACATTTTGAATTTTAAAGCTGAGCATCTCAATATCATCAACATTTCAATGTAAATAGTAACTAATATTTATTGTATTTTCTACCCCTTTTCCACTATTTTATCTATAAGACTGATTCTATAATTAAAACCATTATTAGTCTGAAGAATTTCTCTTGGAATGAAACATGTCACTTAGAGGTTTTTTTTTTTTGCAATTTTGTTATTCACTTCTCTAGTATCATTTCTCAATTTGATATATATTAGGTTGGTGCAAAAATAATGTCGTTTTTGACGATTTTTTTGATTATCATTCACCCATTTATCCAAATTTTTTGACTTCCCTATTTGCTTTAAATGGTGAACGACTGACTGAACCTCGAGTTCAACAGCAACTTCTCGTGTGGTTTTGCGAAGATCGGCTTCAGTTAAGGCTTTCAAATGTTTGTCGGCTGGGACAGTCTTCATCTTCGAGGCTCTCATCACCATTGTGAAATTTCTTGAACCACCATTGTGCCACACGTTCATTAGTGGTTCCTGGGCCAAATGCATCATTGATATCACAAGCTGTCTCGGCAGCTTTTCGGCCTAGTTTGAACTGGAACAAGAAAATCGTGCAGATTTGAATTTTGTCCATGCTGTTGAAAAGCCTGCAAAAAAATGAATGAAGAGATTGAGAACGGTAATGAATAACACAATTCGATAGAGCGAAAAACGCGCTTCAAAATGATATATAACATGGCTATATATATCAATGAATTAATTCAGAAATCATATATAAAAGTAACATATGTGAGAGAACGACATTATTTTTTCACCAACCTAATATAATAATAACACAATATTTTACTCCTGTTTTAATAGTAAGTTTCATAGGCATGATCAAGTCAAATTGGCAGTTGATCTGTTGTTAATTGGGGCAAGAAATGGCTTGTTAATTTCAACACTTGTAAAACTAAACTGCTCTTTTTAAATATTTTTGCTTTCAATTAATATGGTTGATGCTAACCTCTAAGAGAATAACTCATTGTACCTTCTTGGTTCAACATTTCCCACTGAGATAAAATGGAATGATTATATCAAATCAATTCTAGGAAATATGGTACACTGTTTTGTGCTAGATATTCTTTTTCACTTGAATCTATCTTGCACCTTTATAAGTTTACCATTTGTCCATGTGTTGAACATTATTGCCACAATTGGTCTGGTGCTTCCACTATGTATCTAGATATTCTTGACACTATCCAAAGAACAATCTGCAATGTTATCAGTCCTTGAATCTTGCTTTCAATCCCACTGCCATAATGTAGCTTCACTGTGCCTTTTTTATAAATATTTTCATGGCAATTGTTCTGATAAGCTTTCCTCTTTATTACCTCGATTTCATAAACTTAAGCATAATAGTGGTTTGGCAGCTAGGTCTTATCATTTTATTGTTGAAATAGCTAGATGTAACTGTTCTATTCTAATAGTTTCTTTCCTCACACTGTGAAAACTTTCTTCCAGCTTTTGCTTTCCTGTCAACTACAATCTTCAAAAAATTAAATACAATATTAATTGCCATCTTCTGTCTTTATGTAACCCATTCTTTTATTATCCTTTCTTCTCAATAATGTTTTCTCATTTTTTTATATTCTTAGTGACCCATTGCATCTTAGTGGAGTTATCACCTTGTTTGAGTGCAATGATTAAAAGATAAAAATTTCTGGAATATAAATTTTTATATATCTTTCATATTGAATTATATATTTGGTTTGGGCAACAAAACTTATATGGTAAAAAAAGATCTGGTGTAATGGATAATGGCTTGGAATCCCAAGTTTGAATTTGAGTTGGGTTCATTACATGCAAATACCCATGGGAAAGGTATGACACCATCTCTTCTTCTCCCAGCTTTGGGTTGAATATCAGGACAGGCTGAGTCCTATAACCTTGGTCGGCAGCCAGTCTACCACAGAAAGAAACTGCAGCCTACTGCAGAAAAATCTTTTGTCTAGTTAATCATGAATTGAAAGAGAGATATGTTTGCCCATGCATGTATCATGTATGGCACTTAACTGACTAAATGCAAAAAATTTAGAAATCTCTGATAGTCTGATACAAAATCATCATAGCAGGGAACCCAGTGAGGTTTGAAACATAGCTTATGTAAGTCATCTGTTTGTTCTGATTCTACAGTAAAATTGCTGTCTTTGATTCTATTCTGTTTATGCAGAGATTTTATAAAATTCCTTTTTAGTTGAGATTCTGATGTAATGGAATAACCTGTCACCCCCATGAGTAACTACACTATATGTATCTTTAAGTCAACAGACTACAGAGTAGCTGGAATCTATTTAGTACGGCTCAGACTTACGCAAGAACTACCAACCTTCCAATAATAGCACTCACTACTGGATTAATTTGCAATGACCATGTGCATCACTGTTACCTTTATTTTTATTGTACTGGTTTTGTACAATAAACCTTTACTTATTTTATCCACCTTGTTTGTCAAGTATATATTCCTATTAGCACAGAATATAACAGATTCTTTGTTATCAAACAAAGTGTAAATGATCAGTATATTATCAGAATGTATTCTTTATCATATACTGCATCTTTTCATGATGTGGGTGATCATGGCTCTCTACAATTTCCTGTCTCTTGTAGCTCTCAGCAATGTTTGACTCTTTGCCATCTCTCCTTATCCCTGCTCTCTCATCCATTTCCACAAACTCACAAAGTTGCTTGCTATTTCCCTATACCCTCACTTTCGATATATCTTGGGAATTTTGAATTTTGAAGCCCTTCTTCCCAATAATGTATCCCAAAAATTTCAAATGTCACTTTTTGATTTTAAGAATGTATTTTTGTAGTTTCCACTTTCTTTAGAACTTCCTCAATGCTATTCTCATCATCTATCTGTAGAACCACATTTCTGTCACTATAAGTCTCTTCTGTAAGGAAATTGCTTAGCATTCACTATCATGCATGATATGACATAGTAGTTCAGCCCTCTTTGTTTTTCATGAAATATTCCTATGTCTTAATACTTTGCTTAGTTTCTGGAAAGCAACTTTGACTATTCTGATGTGCCTTTATATGTGTCACATTTTCCATTGTCTGTTATTATGCTATTCAATTAAAATTCTGGACATGCTTTATTCTGATCTCTCCAATTCAAAACTCACAAAAATGTAACTAAGAATAAGGTAATGTATATCTTGAAAGTTAACTATAATTTGAATCCTATAAGTAAATATACTTTAGCTTGAATAAATTTTTCACTTAGTATTTTATTTCCTTACCAGAGCAATTGAGACAAGGGGATGAGTTCAGTCTGTGAGGTGAAACAAAAAGTTCTGTCTCCATGATCTCAACTACAAAGATATCTAGGTGACTCAAAACTTTTTTTTTTAAGTGCAATGGGGAGGTGTTGCTGTTTTTAAATGTTTTGCTGGTTCTAGTTATTGATTTCATGTCTTTTGCTCCTGAGATCAAAAGCCTCTCATTTTATACTTGAAGAAATCTTGAGAATATACAGGTTAACATTTGGATGTGGGGGAAAAGCTTTAAAAATTGTTTCTAGGAATACATTTAGAATTGTAGAACAGTAAGTATTTTCCAAGAACCTTATGACTTTTAAACACACTGACGCAGATGGGATATATGATAGATATCAGTAGATGTTTTCTTGTAAATTGACTTTATTGTCTTTACAGGAGAAGGAAAAAAAATAGAGATTACTTCTTGAATTCTGTGATTTCTTTACTCCTTAAAGTAAGATAAATCTTTTTTGGCCATGACATAATCATTGTGGAGTTTGTTGTATTATCAAGAACAGGATTAGATTAGGTTATTTGTGTTTTACAGCCAGCTTTGCTTCTTGTCTATCAACCAACTCCTTTTAAGATATTTTGAAGTTATTTTTTTATTTTTTTATTTTTACTATCTTTCTTTCTTCAGCCTGTGCCCATTCTTGAATGGAAGTTCATATGCTTGCCACACATAAACACATTTCTCTGTTTTTACACACATACACACACTTGGCAGTGTAGATAAATTTGGTGATAAATTTTTAATCGTGTACACACACAGAACATCATACTGTTTTAAATAATCATATATATGGTCATTATATGTAATACAATTCATACACACGCATTTTACTTATTACTATAAACATTATTTTTAGTAGATATATGTGTTTTGAGTTGCTATTACTGTTATTCATTTTTCTTAAGTAATGACATTAATAACTGGTGGAGATCAAGAAGTTCTACTAAAAGAAAAATTGTCTTTCCCAACAGGAATCAAAGTTTTCAAATTTTTCTTTAATAGGACTTCTCAATCTAGGCCAGTTGTTATTGATTTCACTGCTTAAGAAAAATAAATAATAAAAAAAAATCAGGGATAACAACTCAGATTCACTAGAAATAGCATTTATAGCAATAAGAAATAATGTTGGATAAATAAATCCATTTTAAAAAAAAAAAAAAAAAAATGAATATATATATATATATATATATATATATATATATATATATATATAAGAGAGAGAGAGAGAGATGTGTATTTGAGCAGCAACCTTTCTTTCATGCATCATTCATTGAAAACTGTTGACAAGGAAGATTTAATTAATCTTTTATTGAGTTTTTCCCATAATCTAACATTTTTCCATTTTTCAGGGGTTAAAGAATATACATACATATATATATATATATATATATATATATTGAACAATAAAAAATATTAAAAAATTAAAATCTTCAGACACACTGGGTTGTAGATTAATATTCTTTCGTTTTTATTATTTTATTTAGATTCCACGACTAGTTTCGGCCAAAATGGCCATCAACAGGAAATATTTCTGCTTGCTGGTAGCAGTGAACTACAGAAATGAATGTCTTGATGGATGTATAAAGTTAAAGACAAAAGGAAGACTTCTCTTAGCTGACCTATTCTGTCCAATGAGAGACTTTATCAAGGTCAATGCAAAAATTTTATTTTGAAACAAGTATTTATTTACAAGAGTAAAAATATTATTGGTTTTTCAAAAATTTTTAAGTTTAGGTATCTGTGTCCTGGATTTCTTTTTTCCAATATCTCTATTCCTGAAAGAATTCCTCCCTTCTCAAACAAAGATACATGACTACAAAAATGTTAAAAAAAATTAAAAGAAAATGGTTAAACCCATGACCTCATGTTGTTCTAAATATGTAACATACATTAATCCCAAACTAAAATAATTTAAATACTAATTTGCATAAAAAGAAATTTCAAAAACATCATTTACTCAATTTTATTTATTAGACATTGAATTGTATCATTTCATGTCCTCCATAGTTTGACTGACTTTTCAGCTAACCTGATGAATATTTATGAGTGTTCCTAAACAAAGATAAGTTTTTCTTTTGTCTTTATTCATATTGTCCTTTTACAGGTATACTCTATTTGAAATTTTTACATATTTTTTACTCACACACACACTATAAACCAAAAGTTGAAGGACACCTTCTGGGCTAGTAAGTTTCATACCTTCTTTGGTTTAATTAACTTTCAAGTTAGAATAAAGAAACTATGTAATCATTAGTACATGCTGTCCAATATTTTAGAGAGGTATTTACCTAAAATTTTAAATTTGCCAACTCTAAGATAACCATTAACTAGCAACTTAGGTAAAAATGGGCTCAAATTTTAAGGAAATATTATACATTGGTGGGTTTTGTTATTATTATTTAATATCTGACAAACCCTTTCAGAAGAGAAAGTCTCAAGTTAAATCCACAAGTAACTGCAGATTATAGAAGAAATGTCCCTTAAATGATAATTGCTTGCAGAACAATGTAATATGCCAAGTCACTGCAAATTCAGCAGATAATGAAGAAAAAATATACATAGAATTAACTGAAGGACTCTAGAAACAAAGAAACTATACACACAATTTGTTCTTTATTCTGCAATTACATGTGGGTTTAATTTATTTAGGTGGTTTGTTGATGGTTTTTCCTTTTGTGCTTTTTTATTTGTTGTGTCATTTTCTCAGTGCTGATTTTTACTGTGTTTTTGTTGAATATCTTGTGGGGAAGTGTTTGTGTATGAGTTTAACGAATAAATAGGTAAATAAACTAATTTTGTTAATTTGTTTATTATTATGAACAAATTAACAGACCACACCCATTAAAATAAGCATTAGAATAATACAATAGACTGCCCACAATGCATCACTGACTTGTATATATAAAAACTCAAGCAACAACAATGCACATGGCCTGCTGAATGCATTTAGCATGAAACAGATTGTCACCTCTGAGTGTTGAATTCAGTGTCCATTTTTATTTATATATATATATATATAACCAATTCACCCAAGCAAGGCAATAGTGCCACAAAAGTGCAAGGAACAACTGGGAATGAAAGTAAATGAGAAGATATTAGAAGGAACCAGAAACCCACTTCTAAACAGGAAACAATGGATAAAACTCTACTCCTATTCAAAAGGCTAAGGAGGAGTGTGAACTGGATGATAGGCAAACCTATCTCCTCCTATTGAGGAAAAAATATATTATTTGCATAAACAGAAGTTTGTGTGGTTATTTAGATCATTTCATTGTGAAATTTTCAATATCCTATGATTTAGTATGCACTCCTCTATCCATACACAAATATTTAGACATACTTTTGAACACACACAAACATAAACATTACTGAGAGTAGTTGATCAGAAGCCATAGACAGAGAAATCTGTTTATCCTGACTTTTCTGCTTCTGTAGGTCAGGTAGGTAGTTTAAAAGGCCATTACTGCTCCACCCGTCCTGTTAAGATAAATTTACTTCCTTTTCTTTTTCTTTTGCCCAACACTGATCCTGAGATGATTGGGTATCTGACTCACCCATTGAACAATCTGAAACCTGGGTCAGATGTACTGCTTGTCTCCCTGGTAGCTAAAATTCTACAAAAGGATGTTCAGCTTCATTATGCATGAAACTAAAATGACTATGTGAATATATGGGGGTCATCATCTCTGCAAGGCTGGGCTTTCTTAATCTGTTTCTTTCTCTTTGAAAGCAATGTGCCAGTATAACATGGCTGGAAGCTGGTTTTATTTAGAGTTTATACTTCTCTAGTTTAAGTATAAATCATATAATACACACACGCACACTCCATCACATAAGCATGCATAATTGCTCATAAGTACATTCAGTGTGTAAGTCACATTTTATTTCTTTACTAACTGTTGAAGTAATTCATGTTATCATAGGTGGGATTTATTAAATAAATATGTCAAAAGATACCTTCTGTAATATGTCAAAACTTTAATTCATGCTCATGTTTTTATTATACAGTAGTCTTCCACCTTATCTGCAAGTGGCAGATAAATTCTAAGACCCTCAGTGGATGCCTGAAATAGTTGATATTTCCAAACCCTGTATATAAATGGAGATATGGGTCCTTGTATAATCAAGTGTCTTTATGATCTAACACCCTCTCATCATACACACGTGTATGTATATATATATATATATATATATATATATATGCTGATAGCTTATATCTCTAGTAGGATATTGGGACTGTTTTGGCCAAACCATGATGAGATGGTAAGCCTTTTTATATACATTAGGCTATTAAGAGAAAGAATTAATTTCTGAGATATTGCAAAGTACAAACTGGAGGATGAGAAAAATCGACCCCTGTTGATTGAATAAAGTGTTCAGTTTTGGAAAATATTATCAAATATAAGAAGCATTTGTAAAAGATGTACAGCTGAAATGTTGAGACCATAACAACAAAAATGAGGACAACAGGTTGGATAAGTCGGTGTGTAATAATAACAATTAATTTGTATCCCAATAAGTTGATACTTTTAAGGAAGTCTCCTATGTGTTTCTTTAGCTTAAATGTCAGTAAGGTATCATTAGATAAAACTGTATTATCCTTATATTTTGTGATTCTGTTTCTCCATCATATAAATTTCCTCTTTACACTGGGTTTCTGGATTTCTGATTAGTAGAGTCTTTAAATTTATGAAAATTTTATTGATAATGATGAGTTTTTTTTTTCTGTTATATTTTTTGTTTCTGGAGTTATAAAAAGCTACTAAAAATAATCTTTTTCTGTAGAGCACCTACTGAATACAGTAGTTAACAAGACAAGGTTATTATTACTTTATGATAATGATACCCAGTCTTTTTATATTGTGTTTTTTTTTTTTTTTTATTAAAAATAGTTTTGCATTCATTATATGGCCTTTTGGCATGCCAAAATCTTTTCTTTAGAATAAAATTAATTTTTATTATTTTTCAGATTTTTTATATGCCTCTTTCAAGATATTTTGGAAAATTTACCATTTTTGAGTTTAACTGACAATCCAGCATTTGAAAATTGTTATATCAGTCAACTGGTAAGTAAAGTCCATTTCTTCCTATATAATTTAATGATCATAATTTGTAGTAATGAGAAATAATATCAGATTATAAGTTTAAAAAAAAAAATCCATTTAACTCCTTGGGAATTACTTTGTTTACAATTTGGATTCAAAAGTAAAATTAGCAGATATAAATTTCAAAAGGTCCTGGAAGATGTGTATTTCTTAAAAAGGCCAATTGAACCTTTTGAAGTCCTTTATAGCTGGTAGGTCTTAAGCAAACCTGGTTCGATATAAGGAGATTTGAACCCTGCACATTTTCTTAAGTCTTTCGAATGTCCAGATTAGTAGATGTTTAAAAAACAGGGATGTCTAATGAAACACCTGTATTCACTAAATATGCTTATAGTAATAAGAAATGATCATAAACAAAAAAAAAAATTATATATAAGGTCTGATGAGGAAGCTGTCTATCTGAAATAAATTATTACTGAACTCTTTAATGATGTATTAAGCTTTTCCTTTGATATATATATTCAAACATATATTGTTAAAATGAATGTCTATTATGTTTGATCATGAGTTGTTCTAAGCTTCATGTAGTGGCTTTAGTTTTAGGAGAAAATAAAGACAAAAACTATCCAACATTTGGATATTTTTTTATTATACTGTTCCTCAATCTAAGCTACTACCATTACAACCGTTATCATTGCATACTAATCAGTTATGTAAACATAACAGGATGTCATCTTTGATGGTGAACATCTGTGTTGTAATGTCCATATAACCACTTTGATGATGGCTCATATGAGCCAGAAGCTTGGATCAAGGAACAGCATAATAAAAGAATATCCAAATATTGGACAGTTTGTGTCTCCAGAAACTAAAACCACTATACAAAGGTTAGAATGGCTTGAACATAATAGACATTCATTGTCTGTTATATTTAACAATTCCAATCACCTCAAGAAGGCCGGAGCATACAACTACTGAAACATTGTGAATATGGCAATGAAGATGAGGATAGCAGTCTAAATAATGTAAGTAATCATAATACCTCAGATCTAGACAGATATTGAAGTTTATAAGGACTCCATCAGACTGAAACATGTAATAGAGAATTTATAGAGGACAAAATGCATTACACAAAATTGTTTCATTTTGTTATTCAATTGCCTAACATTTTGATATGTAGATATTTATATTCTCCCAAATATATATATAGCTCCTATTATGAACTGTAGTTTTATTGGGTACATATATTTCAGTTGACATCCCTGTTTTTATTTTCTTCAAGAGTTAAATTAATGTCAATTGACCTAGATTGAAATGACCTACTTAAGAAAAATGTGCTTCCTAACAGGAATTGAACCTGTATCCCCTTTTATTCATCAAGGAAACCTCTTCTTAGCTAAGGCATGCCATTACCAATTTTAACACAGGAAACCATCATGATAAAGTAAAGCTCAATTACTTATTTAAGGAATACACATCTCTCATTAGGAATTGAACCTGTTAAACCTTATATGTAGAGACCTGTGGCTGAACTGTAAAGTGTGCCTAATTAAAAGGTAGTTTCACAGGATAACAGACTGAAGGTTTGGTCCATACCAGGAGATACATTTTCTTTATGACCTATGTTGAATCTGGTGGATATCAATTTCAAAGAAAAAAAAAAAAGGTGAAGGTTTCTTTCTAGTTTTCACCATCTCATTTATCTTTCAAAGTAATCCCCTTGCACATATATCCATTGATCTTGTATGGAAAGTTGAGGAACTTGTAAAAATTTTTAGCTTATCTCCAAAGAAAAAAAAAAAGAAAAGATAATGTGTAAATCCAAAATTTTTATAGTCCAGAAATTATTGAGATGTTTTACAAAAATTGCTTTTTTTTTTATGAAGACAGTTTCCATACAACAGGAAATAGACTAGACACAGAAAGATTTCTGTATCCACTTTGATTTTGACTGCTACTAGTACTGACTACTTGATATGCTACCCTTTATACCTGCCATGCAGATGTAGCTGTAGACAAAAGGTGAGAAAATATTCACCTTAAAAATGCACAGATCAATTTGAATGTTTGTTACTTGAAGGGAATACAATTTCTAATAATTTAATAAGCTGAAGTTAAATGAGTTATTGTTTTATCAGCTGGAAGAAACTGAAAGGAAGTTATTCCACTGCAATCTCATCAAGTGGACATCAATACCTTCATTGGATGCAAGCGTGCTTTATCCATGGGTTCTGCACATTCACAAGCTTTTGCATCAAACATTATCATAAATGATCCTTTTTTCAATGCCTGTGACAATTCTATCCAATAATGTCTCCTTTTGTGGTGTAACAGCAAAGAAATCACCACAGAAATGCAATCGAGCTTATTCTGTTCCATCAGAGAATGTAACACCTACATGTCGAGTTTTCATGTGGCATGGTTGATCATTTAGGTTGAAATCACCCTGATGAAATCTCCTATACAACTTTTTGACCATCTGAAGAACTGGAACATGATCTAAATAAACCATCTGAATGTTTTTTGTCATAGTTCTGATACTTACTTGATTCCAAAATTTATAGAGCATGATGTGACGAAAATGTGACTTTTTATCCTCCATCTTTAAGGTATTCATTTGTGGACAACATTCAAGAAAATCTAATTTGCAATTGAAGGATGGAAGGTTTCAATCTAGAAATAACAGAAATTGTCACCCAAGACAAACACCAGTGTCATGTTGCGGCCAGTTTATATTAACCATAAAAATCAGGCACAAAATTTTGCAATAATCTGAGATATAGTGGAAAGTGTTTGAAAACCACATGATGGATTGACTCTAGCCATGTGAGTGATATTGGGTAGACAGAACTGTTCGGAGTCCACCAATGGTTGTGTTAGCACAAAGTCATTGTGATCGAGGACTTTAGCATACTGCCCTCGTTCAAACTGCTGATCATGCCAGAACATACACTCTCTCCCAGAAGTTGTAACTAAGGTCTACTCCACATAGTTGCAGTATAAATATCAGATAGGATATGTGGGTATTGAACAAACACAAATGTGTCTGAGCAGGCATCTGAAACAAGGATTGTCTACCCACATTTGCAGACAAGTATGCTCAGAAATGAGTAGCTGGCCAAATATATAAATATATGAATTTTTACACACTCAGCTTGTTTATGAGCATAATCTCTACCCACATTGGGCATTAATTCCTACATGATTATCTCTTACAACAAAGAATGTTATGCTTTATTCTCTTTCTGTCACTATTTCAATGTGACATGTCAATGACAGCAATGTTAAATCCAGATGACGGGTTATGATAGAGCCTGGATTACATTTTTGGTTTTATGCTTATCCTAAATGTATCCATGTAGCCTAATTTTTCTGACAGCTAAAAACAGTGAAATGATTTTGCCTACTCGTAGATACATAAAAATATGACAGTCAATTTTGATGTGAATACGACAACCAGATAGTGGTGTTCTATCCATCATTGCTGCTTTACATACATTTTTGTCTTGGTAAATTATCTTGCTTGGCAATAAATACAGTTCATCATTTTCTGCACTCAGTAATTTGATGTTTGATATTCTGAACTTCAAACAGATGATTCACACTGACATTTGCAATATATCATTTTTACATCTAATGGATTATTTTTATTTATAACCTATTATTCTACAAATCCCTCAGGTAGATATATCTATTAGGTTGGTGCAAAAATAATGTCGTTTTCTCACATATGTTACTATGTGAGAAAACGATATTATTTTTGCACCAACCTAATATATAAACCGATATATGTTCTTAGATATACTCCTGCAACTATGAATGTGTGGACCAATCTATAGTGTACAACTGTTCATTTATAAATTGTTCATGTTATGAATATGTAGATGCAGAAACAATTTGATATGGCACATGGATATTCCCCTTGGCACTGAATTGATTATTTATTTTAGGATATTAAAACATGTTAAAAAATTTTTACATAATGGCAATTATGTTTTTGCACTACAAATGTGTCTCCTTGTGTGATGTTAAACTACTGGTGAGTCCATTAGTTTAACATTGCCCAAAGAGACACATTTTTAGTGTTGAAACATAATTGCCATTATGTAGTGATCTTTAACAAGTTTTAATATCCTAAAATAAATAATATTTAGCTCTACACTGTATTGAGCTCTCTTTTAAATTATGTACAGTGGAATTATATATCCATTTGTTCTCATTTTACCTGTGTGTGTGTGTGTGTATATATATATATATATATATATATATATATATATGTGTGTGTGTGTGTGTTTGTTTGTAAAATTTCAGATATGATTAAAAATATATCTGTAAAAGGACAGTATGAAAAATAAAGGCAAAAGAATGACGTAGCTGAAGTGTTTCATCCTCTGACTTATGAGTGTTCTTAAATTTAAAAATTTTGTAAAACTAATGACATTTGTGTTCAGTCCACTGTATTCTCAGCATCCTTCTGTAAAACCACATTTCTGTTGCCTCAAGTCTCTTCTTCATCTCTGAGATTGTCCAGCATTCACTTCTGAGGACCAATATTACATAACCATTCAGTACTCTTTTCTTTGTTACTCGCAAAATTTTGCTGTTTCATAAGTTTTTACTTAGCTTTTGGGAGACTTTTTTTTTTTGCTATCCCAAAACATTATTGGACTTGGGTGTTACATTTTCCATCCTCTGTTAAAACATTTCCTAGATGCTTAAAATTTTGTCATCCCCCCCACAACCTTACGCACACACACATAGATAAAAAAAAAAATACATGAACAAAAACAGATATATACATGCCAAGTAAAACATACCAAAAAATGTAATACAAATTTACCTTGGCTAATATAAGTATTTTTTATAAATTTCTAGGATGTGGAGTTATCATTATTTACACTATTTATATTTGGACTATTGTCCTCATCTTTGTTGTTAGTGTCATAATGTCTCGGGCAAAACACTGTGATAATAACAAAGATGAGGATGAATAGTATGAATATAAATAGTGTAAATAATATAAGTTTTTGTATAAAAAAAAATATAAGTTTTTGTATAAAAAATATTTTTATTTCACTGAAACCATTGATTTTTATTTTTAAATGTCTGCTCGAGATGTTGGTGATCATAACTCACCACAGATTACTGTTATTTATTTATTTTTTATTCATTTGTGCATTGCCATTTTTTCTTGGGAAAGAGTGGAGTGGTTTCCCCAGTGACTAATCTACAGTTTTGAATTCAGTTTTCCTTCTCTTCTTGGCCAGACTGCTGAGAACATTTGATAATTTCTTCCAGAATGAAGAATCTTGTTTAAAATTTAGAATTGGCAATATTAACCATACTCTTTAAAAACATTTTAATTCTAGGTGGAGTTTTTGCTTGTAGTTGGTTTGTGAACTGCAATTGCATTGAGAGATTTGAGTTGTGCAGTTATGTCATTTTTCTAGTCAAGAGAGAGACACACAATTTAAGAAACATGCTGATATCGTAGGTAGGTAGGTAGGTAGGTAGAGGTATTTAGGAGTGCTATACTGGTTCCTTCATGCTATGAGAGCCATTTCCCAGTAACAAATAATGCTGGGTTAAGTGGGACCAGCAACAAAGAAGAGTCACTAACCTGATTGCACTATTCTGTCAACTGTGTATGAGAAAAATCTTTGTCCAAGGTATCTGTTGACAAGACAGAAAACAGGGAGAGCTTAGTTTGATACAGGGACATTAACCCATTGAACCCTAGAGTCTGACCACTTCCTGATACACTGTCCCTGGAGAATTTCATGATTATCACCTTTCACATGCTAAATTACTTAAAAATAAAAATGCCAATATATTAAATCACTTGAATATTTTTTTCATTTTGCTTTACCAAATAGAACCCAAAGAAATCTATTCAGGTTTTGATATTAATATATTTCATGGATAAACACCTTGGTACACTGTTGCACTTCTATTGATAAAACTTAAAGTACAGTGTTGTAGTGTTTTCTTATATCAGTTTTTTGGTATAATAAGCTACATCTGGCAGAAATTCTCTGATCAGGGGATTGGAGGTTTTAAGGAGCCTGGAATCACCTCTTAATTGCTGTTGTTCCCAGTTCCAATCAAGTACTATATTTAAAGAAGAAATAATTTGAGTTTATTTTTATTTTATGGCATGTCCTTTCAAAAGGTGTAGATGATCATGGCTCTCCTCAAAATCCTTTTTTTATCTGTGAATTATTATTTCTTTTTGGGGAAAGATAGTGGAGTGCTTTGTGTTGCCTTCACCACAGTTTAGAATTCACAGTAGTCCTTCTCTTAGTCTGGCTACCATCCAAGGCTAGAGAGTCCCAGTCTAACCTATTGAACACATAGCTGGATAGAAAAGACCTGGACTCATGACTTTCTTCTATAGGGTTAGTGTCAAGTCAATGTAATAGACTTGGCTAAACTTTTAGCCACTTTTTGTGTTGAAAATGGTCAAGCTGTCAGCATGTACCTGCAAAAACTTTAATAATACACAATAAAATATTTTACCTTGCCTCTTATTTATTGCTATTAATGATTTCCAATTCAAAACCCATAAAGGGTTGATAAGCCATAAATAAAAAAACAAATCAGTCAACAACACTGTTATATATATATATATATATATTAGAATTATATGGTTGTTGTTCACTGCCTGATGCTACTTTTATGCACATGGCAGTCATCAAGCTTAAAGTCGGTATATGCCTGATGATTGCCACAGGCATGAAAGTTTAAGTAGCATCAGGCAATGGGGAACACCCATATAATTCTTAAATACATACACATACACACTCACACTTATCCATCCATGCATGCATGCATCAAAAAACCCATAGCTTAATGAAGAAGAAAGTATTTTAAACATTTTTTTTAACATAAAAGTAGTTAGTTTGCCCGAGAAGTGTCTTCTCAGAAGGGAAGAATTCTGTTTCTTCTTTTTATAGTCTTGAATAAAATGATACCTGGAAGGTGTTTTGGCAGACAAGGTGGGTAATCCCTATAATATATATATATATATATATATATATATATATATATACGTAAAGAATTAATGGAGTTTTTAATTATTAATTCAACAGATTTTATCACTTTAAATGTTATTTTAGTGGATACCTCTATTTGATTAGACACTCATTTTGTTTATTAAATAAGATTTCTTGAATATTCTGGCTGGTAGAACATAATAAATATAGTGTTTAATAAATAAGTGGCACATCTACTCAAAAATGGGTATCCACTAAAATAATGTTTAAAGTGACAATACATATAATCTTTCTAATGTAGCAGGGTAAATGCTTGTTTGAATCTTAATTACATATGGTTCAATGAGAAACAGTATGATCTTGCTGTCAATTTTTAAATTTGTTTTTCATGGCCAGGATAAATTTTAAACAGAACATTTCAATTTTCATGGTAACAGGTTATAAAATGAAGCATAATCCACAGAAAATCAACTTCAATGAAAATCAAATCTATCTCCTCTCTGAACTGGAGCTGAAAAACATTATATGGAGAAATGAGAGATTCAAAATTAACTCTTTCTTATAAGATATTTTTGTAATTATATTGATTCACCAAGGCTATTCGAATTCTTTTCATTAAATCCTATTATTTTATCTGATCTATTCAGATATGCTTCAGGCTTGTAATAGTCTTAAATTGTCCAGGTTTCTTAGATGAAGCATTATCATTATCATCAAGTTTTGGAACATTTTTGCTTCATTTTTCTTCTTTTTTTTTTCTTTTTTTTCCCTGTTAACCTCCTCATTGCACCTTCTCGGACTAATGTTTTCTGTTGACATGAAGTAGATAGTATATTGAATTAATTGCTAAGCCTGCAGCTAGGAAAGTTGGTTCACTGTGTTGAGCTAGACAATATTTCTCATCAGAATCTATCTGGCATATTTATAAGTCTACCATTTGTCCTTGCTTGGAATATTGCTACCACATTTGTTCTGGCACTCCTGCTTTATATTTAGAGATTCTTAATAAAGTCTAAAAAAGAATTTTCAATGTTATTTGTCCTGAAATGGTATCTCGGCTTCAGTAACTTTTCCCATTGCCATAATGTAGCTTCTCTGTGCCTTTAAATGCATTATCAATTGTTCTCTTCTGTCTTAATTCTTGTTCTTCTGTTGTCCTTTCTTCTTAATAGTATATTTTTCTCATATTTCAGTAACCCTTGCATCTTAGTGGCTTTGTTGCCTTGCTTGAGGTGAAATGATTAAAAAAATTAACAAGGAAAATGCATATTATATAATGAACAAAAATCATCTGAGGAGGCATTATTATTAATTTTGGACTAGGTTTTTGCTAGTTATCTTCCAATTATCTCTTTTTGTGTGTGCATGTAATATATATTGTAATAAACATAAACTTACTTTTAACTTTTCTTTTACTTTTAAGAATTCTATGCCAACCAGTTTCCCAGGCTTTCTAAAAAGATGATTCACTTTGAAACTCAATCCATTACTTTGACATATTTTGACTATGGAGAACGGAATGTAGAGTTTGAGAAACAAACCAAAAAAAAAAAAACTCTCTTTGACAATGACAAAAAGATTCTCGCTCTTACTTAGGACAACAGAATGAGGAACTTGTACCATTCAATTCTCACTTATTATAATCATTATATTAGAAAAGGCCTACTGAAAATTTCACAATCTAACTCACTTTTCAAATTCTGACCAAATGACTGACTTCATTCTTGTAAATTAATATCAGTAAGTGTGGATACTTTGATATCCATACTTACTGATATTAATTTACAAGAATGAAGTCAGTGGTTTTTGTGACCAAAATTATTTCTCTTTAACTAAATTGAGATATTTAAAACTTGTTTATTGTTTGATCTAATGTGTGGATAGAATAATAGTTATCTCCTCAAAGTAGGATGGTGAGCTGAGTTCAAATCTCTTGGTTTCAAGACGATCTCTTCTCTCTCCCAGCTATAGGTTAAACAGCATATAGTCAACTGGGTTCTCTAGCCTTGTGTAACAGTGAGTCCAGGAGGAAAACATACAAAACAATAGAAGGACATTTCTTACATTACATCTTTGTCTGGTTATTCACTGTAACTTGATATTCCACCAATCATCCCTGGCCTTCATTTTGCCAGTGAATCTTAAAGGGAATATTGAAAGGCTAGGTGTGGACTGGTGCCATTCTTTGCTTTTTAATATTTTTTTTAAAAATTTTATCATTTCATCCCAAGCAAAGCAATAAAGCCACTAAGATGCAAGGGGTTACTGAGAATGAGAGTCAATAGAGTGAAGAAAACTGAGAAAACATTACTGAGGAGAAAGGACATTAAAAAGAACAGTATTCAAGGAGACAGATGATGGTTGACATTGCATTTGAATTTATGTAATTGTCAGGAAAACAAGAAGTGAGAAGAGAGTTCCATAGGCAAAAAGTTTAAGAGAAGAGACTATTAGAATAGAACTTATGGTTACATTTAACAATTTCAGCAGTCAAATAATGGGACCTATCTGCTAATCTAGTACTTAACTTTGTGAAGTTGAAATATCAAAGAAATGTTCTCATCAGAACAATTGCTATGAAATCTATCTATGCCTAAAAAAGAAAATCTACTCCTTCCCATGCTGTTCCTTTATTGGAACACTCATTATCCCATAGGATAAATAAGGAGTACTCAGTTTAGAACAAGTCTGCCAAAAAAATGCCATATCCCCAATAACATTGTTTTGCATTGTATGAATGGCTGAAAGGAGACATGATGGAGTAATGGGTAATGGCCCAGATTCAAATTCGATTTCTTCTAAGATATAGATAAATAGCAGGACAGACTAGGTTCTATAGCCTTGGGTTGCAACTGGTCTAGAAGGAAAAACTCTAAATTCAAATATATCTCTGAAGCACATACTATGCAGCTAATAAAAGGATCTTGACATTTACAATGATTCTGTGATTCTGACTGTAATCGACCTTGATGGATTGATTAATTTGATAATATCTAATTAATGAAATATGTATCCCCCTTCCACCATTTTAAAGTACTAACTTTTTTAGTCAAGCGGTTAAGATGTTATTAAAAGAAATAATAATAATGTTAACATGACTTTTCTGATCTGTTCTTATATTCAAAATCATATACAATTTATTTGACATTTATTTATACTTCTAAAGTAAAAAAAAAAAATCAAAATTTTAATTACAAACAATTAGATGGTGGGTAAAAATGGAACAAATTCTATGTAATGTGGTTTCTCGTTCATATTTCTCCCAAACAATTACATCTGAAATCTTTCAAGGTGTAGGTTAGTATAGTCAAGTGCTTAAACCATAAATTGTCAACTTGAAACAAAGACCATTCTTTGCTTCAGTTTTCCTTGTGAATTTACCTTCTTAGCTGTATTATTCTCAAATGTGTCTGACAACTCTGAATTCCCAAACTCCAACTACAGGTAAATAGTAGGGTAGACTGGACTCTTTAACCATGGGTGGAGACTAGTCTAGGGAAGGACATCTCAGAATTCAAAACCATATGTAACCCTGGAAGAGCATATAATATACAGCTAATAAAATGATCATGGAGTTTACAGTGGCTGTGACTGTGGTTGGCCTTGATGATGATTGGCTGAAGACACTTTTTAGCTTTAAACAGGTCCAATTTAGCAATTGATCTTCAATGTAGAATCCATTAAAAACTAGGTAACTGGACTGCATTTTATTATTAAATTGTTAATCACATTTGTATTTGATTTACTAAGCTTGCTATAAGGCCACATTTATAGAGTATTCAAAATTGGATTCACTATCAATTGTAAGATTAGTAAATGTTCTAAACTACAAATATCAAATTGGATGAATAACTTTTATCAGAAGTTGAAATATAGAATAGTATACTTGTTGGAGGCAATAGCTAAATATAATGCAAGTCATCATTAGAGCTGTTTTGGCTTGAAGGCACATTGCATATCACTGTGATTTCTTATTTTCAGTATGGCTGATTGTTTCTGAACATGACCATCTGCTAGTTTTTCCATGTAAATTTGAATGTTTTTCAAAAGTTTGTAAAATCCAAAATTTTTAATATAACTTTGTGTAAATTGTTGAAACTTGTTAAAATCAACGTTTTTCGATTGATACCACATTGATTTTCAATAATTTTATTGGTTTTCTAAAGTTTTTTATTAACAAGTTAAATTTTCATGCAGCCATATTCAATGTTCAAAAATTAGCCAAATCAGCTAGTTTTTCCATGTTTTTTGGAAATCATTGTGATTTCTTATTTCCAGTATAGCTGCTTGTTTCTGAACATGACCATTTGCTCTTGCCCATTTGTGTTTCTTCAACACCCAGAGGGCTAACCTGGGGTTTATACTGCAACTATGTTGATATAAAAAATTTTTTTTTTTTTTTTTTCTTTTGAAAATACTTTTATTGCTATTTTTATATTTTTGAGATTATTGTGAGGATGATAAACTTGTATGATAGTTAAGATAAATTTGAAAGCTTACATAAAGGTATGACTATGGAAGGTGGGTTGTTTTGTACCTAGCATTAGTGCAATAGAAGAGGGATAGTCCTATGACCAAATAAGGCTGGTTTAGGTGGGTGATCCACTTTCAATGTTAGTGATCCTTTTCATCATGATAATAATAGGTTTCAATTCCTTCCCTCCACCCTATACTTGCTTAGGTGGAAGGATGTTTAAAATCAGTATATGTCAGAACTCATGGCTGATAATGCATTCCAAATGGTCATTCTTCCTTTGATTATGAGGACCCATTACCAGCTATTTACTAAGTAAACAGCCTTTTAAAGATTAAGCCTAAACACATTTTTTTTTTTTTTTTTTTTTTTTTTTTTAAAGGAATTTTTTTTACATTCTATTTTTCATCAGGATATATGTGATAATGGCTTTCCACAGCTTCCATTTCTTCATTATCTGTGAATTTCAATTTCTTTGTAAGGATAGTGGAGTGGTTTCCCATTGTCCTTTCTATGGATTTGAATTCAGTTTTCTTTCTAGACTGACTACTAAGCAAAGCTAGAGAGTCCAGTCTACACTACTATTTTAACCAATAGTAGCAGAAATGGATTCATGCCTTTTCCCAAGGGGTGTTACTGCAAAGTGAATGCAACAGCCTACAATAGATTTGGTAAAAATGCATGTAAAATTTGTTTTAATGATTGAACATTATCTTGAACTTTGTCAATAAAATCAATTAATTTCTGTGCCTTTTCTAGTTTCCTTAATTTCCTTAAATGATCATGGTTTGCAATTAGACTACTCTTAAAGGGAGGATATTGAACTGACAAAACAGCAGGAAAGCTGTTAAAAAGGCTGCGCTAGTAGGGAGGGTGTTAAAATGATCTTCATTTTAAAATGAATCAACTGAATGTGAAATAGCAAACAATTATTTCAAGCTAATAAATGTGGGAAAACAAAATTTGGAGACATTACAATGAAAGCTCTGTGCTCAGATTTTTTTTTAAGTCTCTGCTGATAGTTTTTTGAACTAATCTTTGTTATGAGAGATATTAGAAATCTCTTGTTCAACTTTGATTTTACTTTAAATGAACTGAGTTTTGATGCACAGTTAGTAGTTAGTGTCTTTAAGTTGGTATTAACTTTTAACAGTGCCATAAGTTACAAATATTTTCTCAGGTGAAACCAATCACTCTTTGATCTCATCTTGAACCAGCTAATTTCATCCACCTTTAAAGATTCATTATTTTACTTGTATTTTAATAGGTTAATGTAACAAAATATAAATAGACTGAGCTTGATAAATTTTAATGATATAAATCTTCTTAGATTTCACCTTACTATAGAAAAATGTGCTACTGAGATTTCTTTTTGGGTTAAAAGCTGGCATCAATGCTTTGTACCATCTTGGAAATATCAAGTGAAACCACAATCTCCTTGAATCGCACCTGCTTTTTCATCAACTATTTCCCACAAGAATCACTTTTTCCAGCTATACCAACATGATAGTTCTATTCACAACAAATTCCTCTTTGTGTCTGCTCATACTAGCTATAAATGTGTCCTCAAGAAAGCTAAGTTTTATTCACTGACAGAATGAGGTATGGTATAGCCTCTAACAAGTTTGGTTCTTCTGGCTACTAGTGGCTCTGTAATAGAGTTACTCTAATTTAACAGACTATCTCTCCACTCTTCACTCAATTTGAGGTGTTATCTTCTAATAAAACAGAGTGATTTTGCTTGTAAATTCTCTTTTAATTCTATTCTTGACTCATCTGGTGTATCTTTGCCTGATTTTCCACTTAGAACTTAATCTCTACCGTGTGATATGCATATAACTCCATCCGTGGTTTCTGATATCATGTCTAAACTGGATCCCCCACAAAGCATGTGAACTTGATAATATCTCTGCAATTGTCCTCAGGAAATGTGCTCCTGAATTGGCTCCTGTTGTCTCTAAAATCTACAATAAATGCCTTACTGCTTCTTGCTTTCCTGTCAACTGGAAATCCTCTTCTGTAGTTCCTGTTTTTAAGGCTCATGCAAAACATCTGATCCTTCTATTGATCTATTAGTCTTCTACCTCTTTTTGGTAAATTCCTAGAGTCTCTAATCAACTCTGAATTGGTTAAGCATCTCACCTCACAGGATCTTTCAGATAAGCAATATACCTTTCACTTTTCGATATGTTATTGCTGAAAGAATCTGTTAAACTGAAGCTGTTGATTTAGGTAAATTGAAAGCATTTGAGAGGTTTTGGCTTGTTGGTCTTCTTCACAAGCTAAAAGGATATGGTATTTTGGGATAAATTTTCAATTTTATTCCATCTTTTTTATCAAATTGAGAAATGAAAGTTGTCTTGAATGGCCACTCTTCTAGATCTTTTTACATTAATACAGGTGTCCTCCAGGGCTTTACTTTATTTCTATTTATTATCATGCTAATGTTTTCCACTAACATGAAGTGGAACAGTTATATTGAATTAATTGCTAGGTCTGCTGCTAGGAAAGTTAGTGCACTGTGTTGTCCTAATGTTATCAGTCCTGACCTGGCATCTTGGCTTCAGTCTTTTTCCCACCACCATAATGTGGCTGACCTATGCCTTTTCTATAAATACTTTCATGCTAATTGTTCTAATGAGCTTTTCTCTTTGATATCTTGATTTTATCAATTTAAGTGCAGTACGAGATTGGTAGCTAAGTTTCATCAGTTTACAGTTGAAATGGTTAGATGTAACTAAATTCTACGCTGAAAGTTTCTTCTCTTGTACTTCTCACTTTTTGGAACTCTCTTCCACCTTTTTGCATTTTTGTCAACTACAATCTTCAAAAATTTAAATGCAATGTCAGTTGTCATCATCTCTGTTGCTGTTCTTTCTCCTTAATGTTTTTTTTTTCTTAAGCTCTTTCACTCTCAGTAGCTCCTTGTGTCTTAGTGGCTTTATTGCATAGCATGGGGGGAATATTAAAAAAAAACTGGAATAATTAGCCTTCTATAACACATTGACTTGAAACAACAGAAATATGGTTCAACAAAATAGAATACCATAAACTGAGCATGTTACCAATGAGGAAATTTTAAAGTAATTGGAAGCAAAAAGAAAACAAGTATACTTAGAATAAGGCAAATGTTAAAATTTTTGTGACACATAATGAAGAAAGAGTGCTTGGAGAATTTAACACTCACAGGGTATATTGAAGAAAAAAAGGGACAGGGGAAACAGCAAGTAAGCTACATAAGTTTTTCTAAATGGATGCCAGATCAGGGAATAAGTACAGTAAAAAAAAAAAATTGGTAAGAGCTACAAAAAAGAGGAAGTTATGGAGAGCCATGATCATCAATGTTGTGAAGGAACACAGAACATAAAAGGGAAAAAACACATTTAGTTAGTGAATAGTTAAGATTATTTACTAAGAACTGGTGTACCTAAATAAGTTTTATATAACATTTTCTTGCTATATATTTTTTAAAAATTTCTATTACTGTATATTCTTGTGTATAAGATTACTTCATGTATAGGGCTACCCCTGAATTTGCCAAACCTAAACTTTTTAATAAAGCTTATGTATAATGTAAGGCCAGCTTCTGAGCAATACTAGTAGGCTATGGTCAAATATTGCAATACTGGGCATCATCCTGGACATATAACAAATAAATGGTTTTCATTCTTATTTGTACAAAGCTACCCCAACATGGTGAGAAAAACCACTTACCATAAAATATCTGATACAAAGATATAGATACTGGACTTTTGTATTTGTTTGTGCCTGATTTTTTTTTTAACCTCTTCAAAAAAATATCCATGTATAATATGACCCCACCCCATATTTGTGTAAATAACTGATAATAAAAACTTGTTGTATACTTGTGTATACATGGTACTTGAAGTTATTGATTATCTAGCTTGGATTTTTTTTTCTTTTTTTTTTTTCTTTTATTGTATTTGACTTTAAAAAAGCTATAAAAGACAGAACTGATCAAATTAGAGGATTTATTTACTAAATATATATTTAAAAAGAGTACACAAGATGGGGTCATTCGATAGATACTTAAAACATTGCATAAGGCAAAGAGGTTAGGCTAGAGATATTGAAACTGAAATGTAAGATTTTGTTGGGGCACTGAAGTGACTAAGCATCTCCCCCCCCCCCAGGTTGACTTGACATGAGTAGAATTGGGTGAAGTTGAGGTGAGAAAGTACTGCTGGGCATATCTCTCAGCATACTGTTCATTTTGTTGGCTGCATGCAAATCTGGTTCATCCCCAGACTTGAAGGATGATTTGCTCTGTTGACTGGTTGGTTGGCAGACAGGCAGACTTTCAGTACCTTCTTTTTCATTCCCCTTTCTTCATGCCCCACCCCAAAATTCTTCTTGCATTTGCCTTCCTTTTCTCCAAACCCAGAAGCATATTCCCACTCTTACAAAACACAGTTGTAGGGTGGTTGAACAAGCCTGTCAAAATAAGGCACATGTTTTTATAATTCTTGCAATAATACATGAAAATAGCATTCTATTTTGTTTTTTCTTTCTTTTATGAATGTTAATCTCAATTTGACATTTGTTGTTCATACCTTGTCATTTGAGCAGCTCATTTTGGTTCTTTAGCATTTAGATTACTCTTGAGTGTCTATCATTGTGCTGGATTTGGGTCTTAGACAATTACTGACTATAGTGATCAAGATCAAGCAAGGTGAACTTGTCAGGTTATAACTGATGATGAGAGCAAAGTGGGGTCATCAGGTCATAGCTGCCTATGACATCAGACCATTAGTGACAGTAGTGAGCTATAGTTAGTAAATTCAAATTGTTAACCAGATATCTTGCTCTGAACTAATGTGTACATAAACACCTATGCTTATTTACATGTGCAGTATTGTCCTCATCTTTGTTGTCATCACATTTCAGTCATTTCTGTTGAAATGGAGTGGGCAGTAATTGACCAGTACTAAATTAGAATTTAATGAGATACCCTGAGACATGGTCAGTGGAAGGAGAATGATCTAACTCCATAGATTAAATAAAAGTTTCAGTTCAAAAATTCCCCTAAGGTTATCCAGATACACAAACACCTGGTGAAGGCCAGCGGGCACATCAGCTGAAACGTGATAACAAGAAATATGGGAAAATAGTCCACATTGCAGAAATTCAAACAGAAATCCATGTGTGTGTGTGTGTGTGTTTTTTATTTTTTTGTTTTTTTTTATATAAAATTTCTGAACTGGCTCCAGCCTGATTAAATCTTTGAAATTCTGATCAGAATTTTCATAATTTGTCTTAATAATGACACAATTTCTGTTGTTCTGTTTTTGTTACCACAAAAAAATAGCAGCTTTTAGTGTAGATTTTTATTACAATGATACTGTTAAAAAGCTCCAACTTGGTGAATAAAGCAACTTCCAGTCCAATTTGCAATTTAATAATATCATGGGATCTGCTTTTTGTTTGTTACCTTTAATGATTTGAATTTTGTTTGTGTTGCAAAAGCTGAAAATAAAATTATATGAACTTTTTAAAAGAAAAAAAAAAGAAAGATTACTTAATTACTATGTAAAATCATGGTACATTTATCATTTCAAAAGAAAAATAGTTTTAAATAATCTGAAAAACTTTATTATGGTTTTAAAAATGGACATTTTAAAAGTATGTTTGCAAAACGTATATAAATATATTAAAACATAGCAGGAGGAAGAGAAAGGATAAGGAAAAATATTACCGACCATAAAATAATGAATTTAAAAGTAGAACAAAATAAAAAAGTTAACTGGTTATTGCTCCTCACTCTTCAGAGTTTAATTGAGGACAAAACTTAAATATGTGCACAATGAGTAAAAAAAAAGGGAGGAAAGAAAAAAAAATACTACCGTTTAATTTTTTTTGTATTGGCATAAAATATTTTGTGGGCCAAAGAAAACTAATCAGTTTTTGTAAACGAATGAATACAATTTAAATGAATACCATAAGTTATGGTGTGCAAGTCAAGGTTTCAAGCCTAAAAAATTTTTATGGGTCACTGGTAGCCTACCAAATGTTTGAGGGGTCAACCTATATGGTAAAGTATGGGACTAACTCAGAATTTTGAGCTAAAAATCTTGAATTTGACTTGTATACTGCAGTTTATGGTATGTATTATTTGGGTTACATCAGCATGGACAAAACATGTGAGCAATGGGGAAGTTTTAAGGCAAATAGGATCCATAAGGAAACTTAGAAAACACACTTAAATTTTCTTGGAGACATAATTAGGATAGGAGGCCAAGAGAATCAAACACTCATAGGGTATATTTGAACACAAGAGAAGCAGGGTGGAAATACTGAGAACCCATTTTAATGAGATTGAGTGAATGGATGGCAGAACAAGGATGGAAGGGTAGTAAAAAGTAAAAAATTACATAGAGTAACAAAAAACAGGAAGTTGTGGAGAGCCATAATCATCCACATCGTGAAGGGACATGGCACATTAAAGAAATATATAATTCATAAGAAAAGAGAAGTGTGATGATTACACTTTCTGTCCTCTGTTAAAACACTTCACAGATAATTAAATTTTTTTGTTTGTTTGATTTTAATATCTCTGGCTTGTAATTTGTATTTTGGGCTCATCCTTTTGCTAACAACCATGCATTCTGTCTTCTTGCAGTTAATATTTCTTCTTGTTTTCCTTCACTATCTCGGTGTTCCATCCTGTTGGATTTTATGCATCCTGTTGATGAGCATGTCTTTTGTGCTGTTAGTTTTCTTATTGTTTTTTTTATGCATATCTTCTTTATGATACTCATTCTTTCTCTATCTTCAAATGTTTCATTAAGCCATTCCTCTTTAACCAGTTCAGATTTGTTCCTTATTTCTTTGTGTAATGTCCTATATTCTGTTCTGTGTCTTGCCATTGTTTTTTTGTCACTTTTTCATCATTTCAAGAATTTTATAGACAAACTAGCAGCATGGCCTGGCATTGCCTGTGCTTGATTCAAAAATCGTACGACTCATACAGCAATCGCTATCACTTGACTTAAAATTTTTTGCCCTTCCTTGCCTTTAAAGGAGTGCCCTTTGCCATGCTGATGTTGCTACATGCCTTACTTCTTGCCTATCTCACATTGCGAATTTTTTCTAAGCTCTATACAAACCATCTAAGCATTCTAAGCTCATTAAACCATTAAAAAAAGAACTAAACAAAATGAACACAAAATGATCAGCTTTTTGGCTCTTAACTGGAAAAAACGAATGGAAAAAGAATATTAACAACAAATACTTTTTCACACCCAACCCAGTTCTGCGGAATCAGAATCAACTTTGAGTTTAAACAAGCGAATGAGCCAATTGGAGTAAAGTGCCATGCAGATTTAAATTTTTCCCACTTGTGACAAATGCAGCTATCAATTTTTTTTGCATGCTAGCATGCTAGTTAACATTTGTGTCAGTCTCGTGTTGGCTCTCACGCTGGCCAATAGAATCTTCCTGCCTATTTGTGGCAGCTAGCTATAGGCTCTCACTCTGGCCAGTAGAAAATGGCTGCAAACTACATGAAAACTGCCGTAGAAGCATGAAAATATCGATTATTTCCACTATCGATGGGAGTTGGGAAATGCAAAGTCAGTCTTGGGATTCCCGCTAACTTTGTGCATGTAAATTTTGGTGCAAATCTGTCAAAAATTGCGGCTGTGCATTCTTTACACACACACACACACACTGCTTTTATAGATAGAGATATGATTTCCAAAAGCTAAGCAGAGAACTAAGAAACAGGAAAACTTTGGTAGAAACAAAGAAAAGAGTACTGAACTGTTATGTGATATCTGTCCTCATATATGGCAGTGAATACTGGACAATCTCCTCAAAGATTGAGACTTCAAGAAACAGAAATGTGGTTCTACAGAAGGATGCTGAGGATACCATGGACTGATTATAGGAGCAAGAACTGAGTTCTAGAGAAAATGGAAACAAAAAGGAAACTTGTACTTAATATCAGGAAGAGATAGCTGAAATTTCTAGGAATGTGTAAAGAGGGCTTGGAAAATTTGATACTCACAGGACAGATTGAAGTCAAGAAGGACAGAGGAAAACAATGCATAGCATACTTAGTGAGCTTGAGTAAATAGATAGCTGAACAGTTTGGGAGAAATAACAAAGACAAAATTTAAGATTTACAAAGAACAAGAAATTGTGGAGAGCCATGAACTTGAGGAGACACGGCACATGAAGAGAGATGATTACATTAAAAACAATGTATTAACTCCACTTGCAAATGTTATTTAATGAGTAAAAATATCAGTCATTTGCAAATGCTCTGATAAAATCAATTCAAGCTGCTGTTGACCAGATAAGAGCTTGTGATGGAAGGAAGTAACACAGACAGGGTCATAATTTGGAGACCTTGGTCTGTTTAACAAAAAATGAACTCCTTCATCTAGTGACTATTATCCTTTTTCTTTGCAATTAATTTCTCTTCACTGTATACAGAAATTCTCCACTTCCACCAAACAAACAGTTAAATGATAAATAAATGAATATTAATGAAATATGAAAGATTTTTTTTTTCACTTTAAGAGCTGCAGGTGTTTTAGATGCTTCATGTTGAGTTCATAATTATAAGTTAATTTGAATATCCCTACTTTTTGTATCTTGTCTACAGGTTTAAAAGAAAATCTCTATACAAATGAAACAGGTGTGCACAGCAAGATTACCCAGAATTCCTTATTCATTGTGTTTGTCATCAAGACTATTTCTCTGTGGATCTCTTATAGCCTAATAAAAATGAATAAATGATCCCTGTAAGCTGATGTTAACTTAAAAGCTAAACATCTTGAACACCGATTATGACTACTTAGTGAAATACGTCTCTTTGATGCTTTGGCACACATCATCTTACTTATCATAAAACGCAGATTGTGTGTGTGTCTGTTATGTTTATATATTGGATCGGATTTCCTACAATTTTCAACAGATTTCAACAAAACTTCACAGGACTACGTAAAATTACCTTGCAGTGGTTCTGGCAGCACCAAAAATTGGAAAAACACAATTGTTTTTGCACAAAATCAATTTGAAAACACAATTAAGAGGCATTAATGAAAGGGGGACAACTCACTTCGAGTTTTACTTATTATAAAACCCAGATTGGTTGGTTGTGTGTGTGTTCGTTTATATATGGGATCGGATTTCCTACATTTTTCAACCGATTTCAACAAAACTTCACTTTTTTTTGGCAGGTAGTGTTTCTTATTGTCTTGCACACTTTTTTCTTTATTTTTACATTCAGAATGCTTTAAAAATTCCATTTACAAGACAATTGTTTATAATAAAATTCTATTCAATCGGTAGACTCATAACGATTGAAAACAATGTTTGAGTTTGGGTTTGACCAATTCGTAAAAAAAAAAAAAAAAAAAAAACTAATTAAGACATGCGTGTCCGTCAACCTTAAACAATAATCTTTGTCAATTTTATTTTTCAGTCTTTATGATGGTCGATACTTGATCTATCTCTTACTGTTACATCCCTGGGCAACGCTGGGCTCTACTGCTAGTCAGTGATATTTTAGCCAAGCTTCATTAGGGATTTCATGTTTTTCAGCATCATGTCCCTTCTCCACAGTGACCCAGTCAATACTGATCAGGTATCAACTTGTGTATAATCTGTTAGCTACAACTTTCCTCATATTGACTAACACACTGCAACTCTTCTGGCAATTTATAGTTCGTTCATGGATAACTACTGATACAATTTGGAGATGTAAATATCTGAATGAGAAATAACATGTCCAAAAGTACCAATAGCATATAAGACAAGCAACATTTACATTTAGTATTAGTAATGTTATAGTAATATAGGATTAGGTGAGGTACAAGTATTGATAATCTCCAGGTGTGGGCAAAAACGTACACCTGCCAGATACCTCAACTTCACACATAAGATCTGGGGGATGTCTTTTTAGTCATTTTTTTTTGGGTGGGGTCTTTTATGACTTCAGATGTGATAGTACAACAGAAATTGTTTTTATTTCAATCACATGACAATTCAACTCAAGCTCCAATTCAAAGATTAATCACTCTTATAAAGAGTTAAAATAACTATTGTGAGCAGTAGTACAAAGGTATTGGTTTGTTAGATAGGAAAGTGCTTTAGAATTGTAATTAGCTGTTTCTATCCATGAAATTAATTAATGTCACTTAAAATTTATAACACTATTTTTTTTATTAAAACAATTTTTCAATAAAATTTAGACTTCTCAAGTCCACTAAATGTTATAGCTCTTTGTAATATTGATAGCAATTTCTTTTCAGACATTGTTTTTTGTAGTGTGGAATATTAACAGCTTCATGATATCATTATTTTCTCTTCTAGTTACATGTACTATTCATTTTTGTTGTTGCTACTTTTGAAAGTCTTCAAGTGATATGGTTTTTGTTATTTTGGCAAAACTCTTCTAAATGTTGTAATGCCAATCTATTGGGTCTGATGAATGATTGTCTTTAATAGGATTAATTCATTTGAATCCATTTTTCACCATTGGCCTGAGAGAACAGCTTTATACAGATGATAGTTTAAACATCTCTGAATGAGTTGTATGCCATGCATGACATCCATATAAAAGTCAAGATCTGACAAGGCCATTTAAGAACATAAGTTTTCCAATTAACTTTTTAGTTTTGTAGCATTTTATGATGATGAACAACATGTGAATTGTTTTCATCTTTGTTGTTATCACCTGATTGCCTTCTGTAAGAATTTCAGTGATAAGGGGTTATCATTATTTATTAGTGGACTATTGTCTTCATCTTTGTTGTTATTATCACAATGTCTTGACAAGCACCTGATGAAAACCAGAGGGTACAACAGTTGAAACAACAAAGATGAGAACAATAGTCTGCATGTAAATATAGATTTTGATATTTTCTTTTTTAAAAGTTCTCATCCTCAATTAAATTAGTACTGAATTTTTATTTAGCAAAATTCCGGAATTAGTTCATGATTGATTTCTGCATAAATTTTTTTTAATGTAATTTATTGTTCATTTACAATCATTTTCCACAAATATACTGAACTCAATTTTTATATCTGAATTTTTTCTCGAATCTCTTGATTAATGGTACAAAGATTTTGATGATAAAATCTACTTTTATGAATTTTTTTTTTTTTTCTCAGTTATCAATGTCAGGTGATTTTGTTCATACCTACATAAACTATATAATAATTGGTTTCATAGTATTCACATTATATTAGGTATTATAAGTAATCTACACTATTATAAGTATATGAAAATACATAGGAAGATGCATGTAAATAATATGTAAATAAGTCATTGTTTTAGGTAAGAGATTTGAGCATCTGCAGATTTTATTATCCATGGAGGTGCCTGGAACTAATCTGCAAATACCAAGACACAACCATATAAAATTACATCCATTAAATGCTTAAATTATTAGATGCAAATGTTCATTATTTTTTATTAATGATCTATGTCACACTTCTAGATATTTCTGTTTTGACATATGAATATTTCTATATATTTTACTAAATTTTGAAATGTCTGTCAAGACATTATTAATTCTACCATATTAATAGGCTCAGTTGTCTTTAGCAATTATGCAATTTTTGGAAAATGTTCATAGTTCTAAATGTTCCTATTAAAGCAGACATTTTGAGATGTTTTTAGAATTTTTCCAATGGTCAGCCATTTTTAAGTTTTTTTGTCTTGACTTTTTAATATATAGTAGTCTTTGTATTATTCTTTCTTTTTGCAAATAAAAATGTTTTCACTTAAATGATAATTTTATTATTTAAAATGGAGAATTTAGCAAAGGTTATTTGATAAACGTTACAGATGTTTTTTATTCATCACATACAAAGAGTAGAATTGGGATGTGCTAGTCTTTATTAGTAGGAGGTGTGTGTACATATAGATTTATGCATATTCACAATATATGTGCAATGGTACATGTATATATTTTTTATGCTTGCCAGTATGTATGCATCTATCTGTATTACATGAGAGAGGGAGTCTAAAGAAGGGCTACAAAAATTAAAAAGCATTTCTTTTTAAGTAAAGTTCTTGATTTGTGCCTTGCAAGTTCCTCCCTATCTGTTGATCAACATACCAAGGAGATAAGGGCTTCATTTATGTTCTACATTCTTTAGCCGTCTGGAATGGATTACCATTTAGAAAAAAAAAAAAAAAAAAAAAGGAAAAGCGTATTAAGGGAAAAAGTCTCAAGAAATTGTGCCAATTGTTAATCTTTTAGATATTTCAATGTTTGTGTTTTGTTTGTTATTTTTGTTTTATATTTTTAGAAAAACCAAAGTTATTCTTGAAATACATTTTGCCAACCAAGAGAAATAAGGAAATGAGAATGTTTCATTAAATATTAGTTTTATTTAGAAAAACAGTACAACCAATGTGTCTGATTTTATTGTAAGTTTTTTTTTTTTAAATATTACTGAATGAGTTTTTTTTTTTTTTTTTTTGTGCCATAATTATACATACTAGTTTTAACTTGGGGAAAATTTCAATTTTCCTATTTGAAATTTCTGATAAATCCTAATTTTTTAGTTAAAGATTGAATAAGCTCATGGAGAGTTCTACAGCACTAAAATATCCATTGAAAATCTATAACCTTGTTAAATATTTGAGCTTAGAAAATTTAACAAAATATGGCAATAACAATCATTAATATAAAAAAAATTTCTAAAAAAAATAAAACTGTACCATGATGGAAAAAGGCCCCAAACTTGGTAAAAACGTTTTATTGTCAAAATGTTTTTTTTTTCCTCTTAATACTAACAAAGTATTTTGTTATTATTTTATTGAATTTTTTTTAATCCTTTCTAACACATTCAAAATTTTGTTTAAAATCTTGTTCTTGCATCATATTAGTGATTTTTAGCATCTTTTTTGTCATTGAGAACACATTGTTTTTGGAAATTAATCAAATAATTGTTAGATTTTAATTAAATTTTCAAGACTTATACACAAATGAATTAAATTATTTTTAACATTTTTTTTAGAAATTTTTTAAAATCTTATTAAATTTTATTTTATTTTATACATCTGTTACCCCACTTACTTAATTATATAAAATTTTGATAAATTAAAATTTCAGCCTCTTCCTATGTATATTAAGTAAAAACAGAACTCTGGAGAATTTAAATCATCAATTTGTTTTTGTCAAACAAAAACACATTTACCAAAAAAATGTTCTAAATCATAACATAAAAAAGTAATAATACTATGACATTATTTAATTAGAAAAGCTTTTAATTGCTTTTATAAATAAGATATATTAAGGACACTATTGTCTTAAGAAAAAATTCTTTTGATGAATAATGAATTTTTACAGGAATTATTTTCAAATGTTAATTAGAAAAATTTATAATGTTTTGGATCTTTTAAAATTCTGTATTAATTTCAGCCTTTTAGATGATGGTATTACTAAGTGAAAATTATATTTACTAATCATAAATGGAAAAGCTTTATAGAAATCATCAGACCCCAATATTTTAAAAAATAATTTTAAATTTTTCTTATTATTGTATAAACGTGTTTTTTGTAAGTACAGGCAACAGAAAATAAGATTGATAACTATAGTAAATTTAAAATCAGCATTTCCAAAATTCAATAAAAAAATTAGATTACAAAGTACATTTTCCTAAATTTTTAAGATTACTTAGACAAAGAGGTGCTCACGTCATTTTCTTCAATTGTGCTTTACAGATAAAGTCTATGTAGAACCTTATTAGATCTTTCATCAGGCTGTCAACATATCAACTCAGCTACTGTCAGGTTATAAAATGCATTTCTGTGTTATTTTAAAATTAAAGTAAATAATATTTGTTTCAAATTAGATTAATTATACTTTAAATCAGCTAATATTCCTCAAATAAAGTTTCAGAAAAGTATATTTTATTTTTGGAAGATTTTTTAATAAAGAGAATTATGTTGTAATGAAAGATGACTGAACCAACTATTTTAGCAGAAAAAAATACTGTCAATTTAAATTAGTTTTTGAAATACAGCAAAGTATTTTGCTTATTGGAAACATTAAATTTAATCTATTAGCTTGAAATTAAAACTAAAATAAAAACTTTAAGAAAGATTTTTTATTTTCAAAAATTCATTTTAATCCTTACGTATTTTTTGTGGAGGTTCATACATAAATATGAATGCTGATCATTATTTTAAGAAGTAAGGAGGTACAAATGAAAAGATTTGAAATTGGCAACTTTTTTCATTTCACTGAAACAGATGTTAAACACTTAATCTTCTCTGCTTTCTTTCATTTACACACTGAATCCAAGTATCATCTTTGATATGTCTTTTTGTCTTCTCAAGATCAAAATGGAATAGTCCATTATTTATGAGGTATTAGCAGGAGATGTTAAACATTTTCTTTCTTTCACTGAAACAAAGTAGTGACTTTGAGATGTCTTTTGTCTTTCTACACAACCAAAACGGAATAGTCTATTATCTGTGATGTATTGGCAGGGCATAACAGTCATGCAAGATAAGGAACTAATGAAAGGAGGAACAAGTACATATATTATATAAGTACTGTTCTGTTAGTAACACTTGCTGACTACTTTCCCTCATTTTCCATATATATTTATATACATTTTAATTAAGAAAACTGCACAATTTAATGTGCAATCATCAAATATTTTCCTCCATTACCATAAAGATGTATTAATGCAGGAAAGTAGCAGGTGAGAGAGAGAAAGTCACTGAATGCTTATAAGAAAAGCCTAACCTTGATTCAATGTAGTCAGTGTTAAAATACAATTGATTCAATTGAGGTTGTTTTTTTTTTCATTCTACCACCAGAATATCTTATGTCACTATACACTGATGAGCCAAGAGTTTGACCAGTGATATGTCAAGAATGACAGCTACTGTCTTACAACAATTGCACATGTTAGGGTCATAGATATATAAGCTGGTTTTGAGCATTTTATTTTGATGTGTTTAATGCCAGAAGAAAGATATAAATCACCTTTTTGTTAAAGGCCAAATTTTTATGGTCAGAAGGCTAAGCTAGTGTATTTCTGAAATGGCATAGTTTGTTGGTGCTCATGTTCGGTCATTGCGAATACCAATTGTCAATGGTCTGGAGAGAGGTTCATCAGCCACTGATAAATTATTAGCTGTCCAAGATTTATCAATGTGAACAGAAGGGCTACTGTGTCACATAATACAAATAGCTTTCATCAAAGTAAAGGAAAGAATGTGTCATGTTATGCAGTATCTTAATCCTTATTGCATAAAGAGGCACTAGTCAGAGTATAAATGATAAACAAAGTCGATCTCTAAAAGTGTTTTCGGTAGACATGCAAATGTTGGAATTGAACTTTGTATAAATAAGTCCTTTGGTCTATTAAATATCACTTTCTCTTGTAGAAGGTACATGGCAAAGTGTACTAAATATTTTGTAGAAGTAATAACACCAGAGTACATTATGGGAAAAGGTGGAGGCAGTATGGCTATTTGGGTAATATTCTGCTAGGAAACACTCAGTCTTATTTTTTCTGTGGAAGGTACTTTGTCATATACGAACCTACCTCTAACATCGATCACTAGGTACATCAATTTATGACAAAAGTTTTCTATGCTCACAGTAACATTTTTTATACTCATGATGATGATAAACTATATTGTGTTTAAAAGTATTTTGTGATAGAACTAATAATTGCAATTAAAACTCATTATTAATGGTGACATATACAGGAGAAATTGTCAGTGTGAAAGTTTTTAGAGATATCTTCTTTTTTTTTTTATTCATATCACCCCTTGCAAATCAGTAGAGCCACTAAGACACAAGGTGTTACTGAGTGCAAAAGAATAAGAAAAAAGAGAAACATTATTAAAGGAGCAAGAACACTAAAAGAGTAATCAACAGAACAATAGATAATGATTGACTTGGCAATTAAATTTTTTAAGATCAAAGTTTGTTGGAAAGCATGAAGCCAGAATAGATTTCCACAAGTGAGATGTGCATGAAAAGAAACTGTTTGTATAGAACTTACAGTTACATCTAGCCAAATTCAACTGTGAATTGGTGAAACCTTGCCACCAATCTAGTACTGCACTTAAATTCATGAAGTCTTGGTACCATAGTGAAAAGTTCATCTGAACAATTACCATGAAAGTAGTTATAGAAATGGCAAAGGGAAGCTACATTATGGCAGTGAGAAAGTGACTTAATCTGAGAGACTAAGTCAGGACCAATAATATTGCTGATTCTTCTTTGGATTTTATCAAGAATTTATAGCTATACAGGAGCACCGGATCATATGTGGTAGCAATATTCAAAGCACGAATGAATGGTAAATATGTAAGATTGATTCCGGAGAAAAAAATTGTCTAGCATGACACAGTGAACCAACTTTCTTAACAGCAGACTTAGCAATGGATTCAATATAAGCTTTCCACTTCATGTCAGCCAAAAATGTAAAAATTCCCCCAAAATTTCAGGCTACCTTGTAGTTCCAACAGTTCTTTGTGATGTACTTACTTACTTCTTTTATGTGCCATCTTCCTTCAGGATGTAGGTGATCATGGACCTCCACATCTTCCGGTTCCTTGTAGCTCTTAATAAATTTTGTCTTTTTGTTATTTCTCCCAAACCATGTTCTACCATCCACTTGCTCTTTTTCATCAAGTATGTTACGTGCTGCTTTCCTTTGACCCTCTTTTCTTCAATCTGTCTTGTGAGTATTAGGTTTTCCCAACCTAACTTTCTCATTACATGCTCCAGAAATTTCAACTGCCTCTTCCTGTGTTAAGTATAAGTTTCTTATTTGTTTCCATTTTCTCCAAGACTTTGTTGTTGCTCACATGTTCAGTCCATGATATCCTCAGCATCTTTTTGTTTCTTCCAGTCTCTTCATCTTTGAGGAGATTGTCCAGCATTCACTGCCATACAGGAAGACAGGTGTCATGTAACAGTTCAGTACTCTTTTCTTTGATGTGCTTTACCAGATCTAAAAAATAGAATCTCCAAAGATATTAAAATATCAATTTTTTTTATTGAGCAGGCATACATTACACAAAATGATTGTCCCAGAAATATTTGATAATACAGCTTTTTTATTGTCAAGATTATGGTGACTGTTTTATTTTTGTTTTTGTTTTTTTTTCAAAGAAATAGATTTTGGTGATTTATGTTTCACTGGGTACCACAGTTCAGTGGCTGTTTTTTTTTTTTCATTTTATGATGCTTAATCTTGTCAAAGGTTTGCAGGATTTCTTTAACAAATATCTTTGTTGGTTTCTGAAATTAATCATTTCAATGTGAAAAGAGAGCATAGAATTATGTTGATAAATATATTTTTCTAAGAATTATTGTTTGAGTCTCCAATGAAAGAATCAGCACCTGTGTTGTACGGAGGTTTGATGATGTCTGGGGCCAACTCCTTGATTGTGTGGGGGGGAGCTTATGTGAGAAAGGAAGACATTTTAAATATGTAAAAACAGATAAAAAAAATAATATAAACATTTTATTTAAATTAAATATAAATTAAATTTTTATTTCACTCTTTGATTGGATGTGGGACAAGTGCACCCTCTGCCCCACCTTCTGTACACTACTGACCAGCATTAACAGTTTTAAAGTTTACTGAAAGCATTAACCTTTTAATATAAGTATTTTCAGCATATTCCAATAAATAAAGGCAATAATGTATAAAATTTGAACTATAATTATAATAAAAGAATTTTAGGATAAAACTTGAATATTGTCAAAATTATTTTCTCTGTTTCATTTTCTTCCTTAGATTTGTTGATGAGTTAGAAACTTTGATTGATTTTATACAGGTACCTGTTTTCTTGTTTCTGATCAATAAGAAATAACAATAATTGATTCCTAGTGTCAGGTTTAGTTGTTAATTAGCTAATTCTTGGATATCATTACCAAGCCCTTTGCTGAAGATTTTCTCAATAATTGTAGGTTATTAATAATTTAGAATTATACTTGACTCCAGTCAATGATGCAATTCACTAGCTGTTTACTTAGGATAGACTTGATGACAACATTTATGCTGACTAGAAAAAGGTGATAGAAAATTGAATAGACAAACCTTGTCAGTTAAATTCAACATAACATCTTGTATATATGTGTGGGTGTGTAAGTGCATATATATATATTTTTAAAGCATTTCACACAAAGCAAAGCAATAAAGCCAGTAAGACACAAGGGGTTACTAGATGTGAAAAAATCTGAGAAAAAAAAAAATTAAGTAGTGAGGCCAATAAAAAAGAAAGCATTGAGGTAGCAGTAGATGATTTTAATTATAGCAAAAAATCTTTTCAAAAAAAAAAAATAATAATCAACTTCCCTCCCTCTCATTTCTAAGGCCTTGTGGGTGAAGAATTGTTTCAACCTTACAGCCATTTTCCCCACAGACAAAATGTAGGACTCTCACTACTCTTCCATTTCAGACAAAATACATTTCTTAGTTCTGCTAGTTCTAACTTTCACAGCTAAAACCTGCCATGCCATACACATTGTAGACAACCTCATTCACTTTGTGTTGCATTGGTGAGATGTAAGTTCCTCTTCAACAGTTTCTTCCCATGAACTACTGCTTTGTGGAACTTCCAAGGGGATGCTTCCCCAATCATAATAATCGTATCCTGGTCAAGTCTTGATTTAACTAGATATCTTCCCCTGCATGTCCTTATAAACTGTGCCTCTTACATCTTACTCTGTAAATTCTCTCAAGTGGCTCTTTGGCTTTGTACAGAGTGAACATTGTAAAAATAAATAAATAAAAGATGCTTATGCATATGGTTATCTGTAGTGAAAATAGCTAAAGCACTTTTAGTAGAAAATTTCCTGGAATTTTTTTTTTAAAACTGTTATTCTTCCACTTGGAAATCTCTCATACTAGTTAATTGTTCATTGTGACAAAAGTAACTAATATATGGGCACTAGTTTGACTATGTCTGCATCTAGTAATAATTACTCATCCCAGAGATTCAGGCAGAAATTTGGAAATGTTTATAATATTCAGTTATTTTGTTTTGTTTTTAACTATCTTTCTCTTAGTTATTTATTATACAGCCTTTTGGCCAGATTATTTCTCTGGCCTTCTTCTAGGTCAATTAGGTACTTTTCATTATGGGATATCTGTTATCCCATAATACAGTATGGATAATGGATTTGGCCTGTTGATAACTTCTCATATATGAATGACTACATATACCAGAGGGAAGAACTTAATTTTCACATAGAATAAAAAGAAGATACAATCAAATGAATCCACAAATAATAGACAGGATGTTCATTGTGTGTGTGGATCTCTCAACTGTTATTTTCACTTAGTTACAATAGGCATTTCCTAAGCTTAATTAAGGACAACGATATGGATCACTCAGTGAGCATCAAACTTATTAGAGTAGTAATGATCTATGAAATTAGCTTGTGAACCACTGCTTCATAGTGAAGTATGATTATTAATATTTAGTATGCCACAAGGACATAAGTGTCCTTGTGACATACTAAATATTAATAATGAAGCTCAAACTGACTGCAGTGGTCATGGTCTATAAAACAAGATTTCTTAGTTTTGATCTATGGCAAAGCATCTTTGGGTTTTAGAATAAACTGATATTCAGTAGTTTTTAAATCTGTAATGTTTAAGTCAATATCTTCCATTAACTGTACTGAGCCATAGTACTATAGTGGGTGAAGGTATCATTAACTCTTCCCAACACTTTTTGGTGGAAGTGAAAACTAAACAAAAGACTAACTTTTTCTTTTTAGCCTCAGTCTATAGAGCTGAGCTCTGTCATTTGTCTAAAATCTTTACTGTCATTTTTTTTTTTTTTTAAATCTCATGGCTTCTTTTTTTATATTAGTTTCTAAGTTTATGCAAACATTTTTTATGAGACAATACCATATGGCAGTGTGTACTTCAGTGGAAACAGTGAGCAATAACTGAAAAAAATTTTTTTCTAAAAATAAGAACTAGATGAGATATCCTTTGCATTTACATTTTTGAAGATCAATGTCACCTGTTATCTTCTGTCTTTTTAATTCTTGTTCTTTTATTGTTCTCTCTCCTTAATTGTGATTTTTTTCCCTCATATTCTCTAAAACTTAGCATCTTAGTGAATATATTGCCTTGCTTGGGGTGAAATGATTAAAAAAAATCTTATATGCTGAAAAAGTCTATAAAGCTATAGACTTTTTGCATGTCCTTATTTCTGGAATGAGATGTCCTTCCAAAATATAAGTGTATGAAAAAAGCCAAAAGAGTATTTTAAAAATAAAATTAAAAAATGTTTACAGAAGGATACTGAATTTAAAAACAAAATATTTATTTTGAGAGAATCAGATAAAAAATGGAGAATAGGGAAATCTTAAAAATTTAACATCTTATTTACCCAGCCTACTTTTTATTTTGTGGTACCTAAAGTGTTACAGTATTATTTAAAAATTCCTTTAAATTTACAAATTTAAATATTTTTGTTATCTACAATTGAGTAAAATCCTATGGAATAATGACATAAAATTGTTGTCTTGCATTGTATTGCTGAAGTTGAGGAAAAATAAAGGCAAGTAATTTTCAAAATATAATTTCTGTTATAATAAACATCTAATAGATTTTATTTAAGCAGATACAAGAACCCCCTAACATCCATGTATACAGATTTACTTCCAGTAAATATCTTGTGATGTTTTATATTATGCTGTCTTTTAAGTTAAGAGAAGAAATGTACATTTTCAGACTTGCCCTCTTCTGAATATAGATAACTTGATAAGAACATGTGGCTGATTGCAAGAACTTTGGAATCAGCAGATGGGATTGGTGAAAACAAAAATGGAATTGGGAAGGCATTGAGAGTAAATAAATAAGTAGAATAAAAAGATATTTTTCTTTTTTTAAGGATAAATCCAACTTTCATCCAACAGAATTAATGAAACTTGTTTATTGTCACATATCAAAATCTTTAATCTATAAATGAAGGATCATTTAATATGTTCTTTTGGGCTTTGTAATAGTTTAACTAGTAAGTTTAAAAATAAAATGGTTGCATAATATGGTCTTTTGTTTTTTTTATATTTACTTTTTTTTTCTCACACTTATGTGCCATATAATCAGCGAGGACCAAACTTAAGACAATAAAAATGTGGTCCTCCGGAAGGATGCTGAGAATACCATGGACTGAACAAGTGAGCAATATAAAATAAAAGTAGAGAAAATGGTAATGAAAAGGACACTTATACTTAACATCAGGAAGAGAGAGTTAAAATTTCTGACATAATGAGGAAAGAGGACTTGCAAAATTTGATACTCACAGGACATATTGAATGCTATAGAGAGAGAAAAACAACACATAACCTACCTAGCAAGCTTGAGTAAATAGATGGTGGAGCAAGGTTTAGGAGAGATAACAAAAAGACAAAATTTACAAAGAAGTAAAGGACAAGAAATTGTGGAGAGCCATGATCGCCAATGACCTGAGAGTACATGGTAGATAAAAGAATAGCTTGTCACACTGGATTGCTAATTTTTATTTCAGTGAGTAGTACTCTTTATTGATATTTACTAACTTTAGTTGAGCTTATAGTACCTACTGAGGAACAGGCTCATTACAATCATGATGATTTATAAATTTTATTTGTTAACCATTGCTGTATGGTAAGACACTTGGTGAAAATCAAAATCATAACCGTAATAAATATCTGTATGACAAGCCTGTATTGCTCCACAACAATATACTTATGTTCTTCATTTTTAGAAAATATATTGTAAATTTTAGCACATCTTTTTTTTTTTTTTTCCATTTTGACTCCAGACAAAGTCTATGATATTGTCAGTTAAATTAAATAGTTATACATATTTATCTTACCATGTAATATTATTTTAATTTCAATCTGGTTTCCCCTTTTTATTTTCATATACAGACATGTACACTATATTTTCTGGTATGTAAGACCCCACCCCTGCTATTTACATTAAACCCATTGACTCTGGATGATAAGAATTTCCTTCATGGCAGTTCTATAACTCAATGCTAATGACAGAAATTTCTACAAATGTTTATGGGTAATCTCTATCTATAAAAGGCAGGATGCGTGTGTGTGTGTGTGTGTGTGTGTGTGTAACAAATGCATGGCCACCATTTTTGATGGATTTGCACCAAAATTTACATGCACATGCTCCAAGTTAGTGCAATGGCCAAGATCAACTCTGCATTTCCCAACTCCCATCGATAGTGGAAATAATCAATTTTTTCATACTTCTACAGCAGTTTTCATGTAGTTTGCAGACATTTTTTACTGGCCAGAGTGAGAGCCTATAGCTGGCTGCCACGAATAGGCAGGAAAATTCTATTGGCCAGTGTGAGAGACAATAGCTGACTGACATGAATGTTAACTAGCATGCAAAAAAAATCAATAGCTGAATTTGTCATAAGTGGGAAAAATTTAAATCTGCATGGCACTTTACTCCAATTGGCTCATTCGCTTGCTTAAACTCAACGTTGATTCTGATTCCGCAGAACTGGGTTGGTGTGAAAAAGTATTTGTTGTTAACATTCTTTTTTTCATTTAGTTTTTCCAGTTATGAGTCCTTTTTTAAATTTGCAGTGTGAGATAGGCAAGAAGTAAGGCATGTAGCAACATCAGCATGGCAAAGGGCACTCCTTTAAAGGCAAGGAAGGGCAAAAATATTTTAAGTCAAGTGATAGCGATTTCTGTATGAGTCGTACAATTTTTGTATCAAGTACGGGCAACACCGGGCCATGCTGCTAGTGTTATAATATTATTGAGTAAGACTTCATATAAGTATTGGTAGTCTATGGCCTCAGAATTAACATTAACCTACCAAATACCTCAACTTTGCATATAAAACCATGAAGCCTTTTTTAAAAGACTTATATGCCTGCTGTTAAATATGTGAGTTTACATATAATATTAGGATTATGTTAGATAAAAAAAATGTATTTGTTGCAAAAATATTTTAAAGTTTGCTCAAAAAGTAGGTTCATTATTTTTTTATTGGGTCAACAAGATCGGATACTTCACTGTGGTCACCAGCAAAAAAGGGAAATGTTTTGCTTTGCCTTATTAAATATTTTAATAAAAAGTTATGCTAAATGAGGAATCTATTTTAAGATTCCACCCTAAATTTGCTGCTAAAGATTTTTTTTTTATCTTTAGCAGAAGAATCTAATCATTTTTAAGATATTTTAATTTGTGTCCATAATTGATACTCGTTTTTCAAGAACATTTTTCCAAATATTTATAGTTACAGGTTCTTATTTTATTATAAACAAGAAAATACATGTCTGATGTCATTTAATTTTAGACTGAATGCCAAATGCCTGGCAATGCTAGGTTGCATGCTAGTTATGAAGAGGTTGAGGATTTTTAGTATGGAAGAATTATTTCTATGCTCTATAAAATGGTTACATCTGCTTTGAATTTAGACTTTTCTTCATATTGTTGAATGAAATTGATTGTTATCTTAAGAAATTCAAAATAGAAAAGCCTTGAAATTAAATATACACATAAAGTATATAGAAATGGGTGTGTTATATAGCTTTTGGTTGGTCTGACGTTTGATGATCGAGTGTCAAATGCCGAATTTTTTGAGAAATGCAAGATTGATATCGAGACCTTCATAATGCAATCACAACTATGTTGGGCTGGACATGTGGTAAGGATGAGTGATGATCGCATACCAAAATTTCTTTTTTACAGTGAACTCCATAGTGGTCATAGAAATGTTGGTAAACCTTGGCTCAGGTATAAAGATAAACTGAACAACCTTTCTTGTGTCAACATTCCATTTAAGAACTTTGAAGAGGTATCATTCTAGCTGCCATTCAGAAATAATGCATCATCAAGAAGTAAGCATCAGTCGACTGCGTAAAACACGAAAGCAAAATAAGACAACTAACAGTGTTCCTGCTGCCCTTGGATACAATACATTCTCCTGTACTGTTTGTGGTCTTTTGTGCAATTCTCGAGCCGGTCTCAAAAGTCATGCTCATTATAGGCATGCAGATAATTAGTTCATGGTCATCGAAATGTCATACATCGAACTCATTGGGAGAGTCTATCATAGCTCTTGGTAAGCACTCCAGAGACAATCCTTAGAAACTTTTCAAGGATGTTGTTAAAGACAACCAGAAAACTCTTGCTATTAGTGACAAAGACTGGAAGAAAACTGGCAGAGAATAAGTCTAGTTAGAGAAAGTTATTGATGGTTGTAATCATTTTGAGATAAAAAGAATTAAGTGTTCAAAGTTGAAAAAGTCTCTTAGGAAGGTTGTTCTTTCATGTGCTGGATTTGCTAGTTATCAAAGATCACATGAAAATTGGTAGTCTAATGCCAACTATGTGAATGTCCTTCCTAACAGACCTGCAGAATTCTTCTGTCAGTTTTGTGATAAAATTTGCAGGTATGCTGCCAGGCTGAAGCAACACATGAGAGTAAACAAGAAGAAAGTCATTTTCAAGACTCACCAAAAGTCTTTTCTGTGTCATTTTTGTAAAAAGACATACAGGAGTGAGACTGGTTTGCAAAGACATCTGCACACCTATGGTTGCTCAGTTTAACTTGAGTGGCACTTATCTCACACACACTCATACACATATATTCACCCTCCTCTCTATCAGGCGTCAATAGCTTAGGTGTAGAATCTCTGACTGATGCCAAATCAGCCAGATTTTGATCCCAGCTTGAAGTGATCAGATGTCTAGCCACACTGATGAGCTGTGAAACAGTCTGTCTGTGGATGGTGGTGTTATATATATATATATATATATATATATAGTTAAACCTAGAGAGCCAGACAAACCTACCAAGGTTTCACCTAAGTGGATCGTCAGTCTTCCCTGATGATCCACTTAGGTGAAACGTTGGTAGGTTTGTCTGGCTCTCTAGATTTAACTAGGTCTGCTCTAGTCATTGTATTGAGCACTTTATTTAGTTATTTTGGGTACTCGCATCGGGGCTTTTTTCTTTGGGCCCTGAACTTGTATGCTGGATGATTAGTTTCGGTTAATGTACATGTTCTTGGTTCTTTCTTTTTTTATACCTTTTTTTTTCCCCTTTGGTATTGGCTTGTTTATTTACAAATCAACGCACCAAAGGTTTTCTCAGTGAGTATAGTTTCTTATATTTATGAGATTTCTATTAATAATAATATAAAGTATAGAGAGAGAGGCAAAACATGAAAAACTAATACCATAAACAAAACTCCCTTGAAAATGGCTAAAGTGACTGAAAGCACTTGGGACTATGGACAATATGAACAATTTTTGTACTCCCTTACTTCCACCAAATGGAAAAATGTAAGAATGTTGGAAAAACTAAATAAAAAATTAATTAAATTTTCCTTGTCTACCACATTTAACAAAAGATGTTTAAAAGAAAGGTTGCTGCCCATATATATATATATGTATATGTATATATATATATATATATATAGGCAGTAACTCTTCTGGACAGTCTCATTGTTTAAGTTGGTGAATGCTGCCAAAATCCTTGCCTTCAGTTCATCTTTGGTGTTACAAGGAGTTTTGTTGGTCTATTACTCAACAGCACCCCACACATAATAATCAAGGGGATTGCAGTCTGGGGAGTTGGGTGGTCTGAAATGTTCATATTGGAGCTTCTGGCACAAATACTAAGCAGTACAACATGCTGTTTCCAAAGTTCTGATGGAGTGAATTGTGTCATGGTGCTTTTTTTCTGATAAATGGTGCCCAACTGGCCCTACTATACTGTGCAGTTGACAAAATCAAAAACAATGTGCATGTGTGAAATTAGAATAAAATGGCAACAATTTACTCATTGCACCCTGTATACAGATTGATAATATTACAAGAATCATTAAGCAGATTTTCTCTCATTGTAATTTAAAATCTAAAACTAGGTTCTCAAGAACTCAGAATTTGTTGACATTTTGAATAAATTGGTTTCCCAGAAAATATACAAAACAAATGTTTTAATTGTTGTCATCCTAGTAAAAATAGTGTTTTTTTATTTTTTTATTTTTTTAACTATTTTCTTTTTTGTAAAATATTACTGGGAGCCTCACAGTACATGTAAACCAGGGTCTTACAAAGCATCAATCCAAGTCTGGCCATGATTGTTTCAATAACCAATCAATTTATATTACAAGAGACAGATTCAAAATCTGTCTATATTTCTGAGCTGAGATATTGTAATTATTTACATCATTCGGACTGTTGTCCTCATCTTTATTGCCATATTCACAATGTTTCGGCCATTGTACACCTCAGCCTTCTTCAGGTGATTGGAATTTTGAACTGAACCCTTTATTTTGTCCACCAGAGTATATTCTTCTGCTTCCAAGTGCCATGCCTCTTCTGGATGAGTTATCTCCCTTTAAATCAACTCCAAGTTTTTGTTTTTTTTGTTTGTTGGTCATCATTGCAGTAACCTGGTATTGAACTTTGGGTCAAGTTAGTGGATCCTGCCAACGCTTTTATCCTTGAGAACATCAGTGTATGAATTTTTGAGACTTATAAAGTTAATGTTTCAGTAATAATTTTTTACCAGAGCAATTTTTGTTTTGTTTTGCTTATCTCTAGCATTCCGTATTACTGCTTCCCATATTGTATTCATTTTTAACATTGTGAATATTGCAGTAAAGATGTACGTGTGTGTGTGTGTGTGCATGTATGTATGTATATATATATATATATATATATATATATATATATATATATATTATTTTGATGCATGTTTCATTAAATAATATAGACAAGTTTTATCTATTTTAAGTAAGTTCCTTTCATATTGTTTGATAAGCTTAATAACATTATCATTGAAAGATGAAAGGAAATCACCATATTGATACATGTTTAAATCCAATCTAAGCTTTCAGCTTACATAAGCCATTATCAAAGATGACAATTACTTTTCAATATATCAACCAATACGTGGATGAAATGCCAATAATTGATAACAGAAGCTTCCCATACTTAATACTTCTGGTTTTCACTCTTGCGTGGTCATGTCTGATGTCACAAGTTGCAATGCGATTTTTGCTTCTGTATCTCGTATACATGAGTTGGTCGTTGCTTTGAAATTTTTCATGTAACAAAAACAGACCATCATTATTGTTTAATGTTAAGCTTAACAGACAATATGAAAGGAAGTTACTTAAAATAATAGATAAAACTTGTCTATATTATTTAATGAAACATGCATCAATGAAAAATTGCTGCCTAAATATACACAATATACATATACATACATATATATATATATATATATATATATATATATATATATATATATTGTTACGTGTTGATAATTGTAACAAAGGGAAAAAATGATTTGCCACAACACAGAGCTAAATCACAAACAAATATTTAATTTACTAAAACAGAACATAAAATATATACAAGATAAACAATTGTGGCCTACAAAACAGAAAAGACAGTGTTACTGGCGAAGTGTTACGAGGGAGAAAGAAAGGGAATCAAATATCTTTATCACTTTAGGGCTAGCAAAGTAATCTAAGTGCTATATTTGGAAATCCACAAAGGTGTGCAAATAAATATTAATTTTTAGTTTGGTGAATGAAAATTAGTCAAAATTCTATTTACCAAATTTGTTCCATGAAATTCTCTTTTGGGTTTTGGTTGGTCGGCAACTTTTTATAGAGATTCTTTCGGCTGGATATAATAGTCCTTGAATCAAAAGCTGGAGTTGATAACAGCAGAAATTCCCATTCATCAACTGATAACCCTTTTCCAAAATCCCATTTTTATAGGGGCTAACACCTAATTTGCATATTTCTAGATGTTTCTTGAATCATCTAGATTTTTCTTGAATATACTAGAATGATCTAGAATTTTCCAAACATTCTATTTCTAATTTTTCTATTTTACAACTACTTCATGAATGAAAATTTTTTGTAATAACAAGTAGGACTCAGTGGAATCCCTTATTATAGAAATGCATCCTTGTAACAATATATATATATATATATATATATATATATATATATATATACACGCACACACACATACAAGACACATTTAAATATTTTATTTACATTGCCCAACATGCACTGTATTCAATGTGATGGTATAAAATGAGGGAACCCTCTACTTACACTTGAAATGAACAGCTATAAGGTTTGTATGAACTGTTCTTCAAATACCAATGTAAATCCTGCATCTTGCAGGACTGCAGATAGGGTGTCTCTGAAGGGCTTCTGAGAAGTTCTCATCTGGTCCAAGAATTCCTTCCTCCTTAAATTCTGATGTTTTCCAATTTTTATTTCCTCTTGATGCAAACAAAGATACACATCTGTAAGTATTTTGGCAGTGTGTAAAAAGAAAAGAATTTTATCTACCTTCTTCCGTATATTTATTCTTAGAAAGGTCAATGTACCGCACATGGGTTAAGCACCCCTCCCACACCAGCATAAGGCAAACACTCCATTTCACTATTTTTAAATATAGATAACTTAACCACGAAATAAGCTTTTTATATTTTGAAATCCATTCTAAGATAAGTAATTTCATTGAGTAATAATGGCAATAATAAAATTATGGGATTTTGCTTGTGGGCACAGGTCTCATTACATATGGAAAATGATTGTTTAATACTGGGTCCCTTACTACGGAGATAATAATAAATGAGTTGATCTGGAAGGTCCTTGCTTTTGGGAAGTGAGTTCAATCCTTACTTTGCAGCTTTGCTTCAGACTATACTAAGCTTAGTCAGTAAGAATGTCCTGGGTATGACGGTAAACTACATCCGCGTCCTGGGTATGATGATAAACTACATCCACGTCCTGGGTACGGCGATAAACTGCATCCAACAGCAAGGTCTCGGATAATGTTTTCAGAAAAATAATGTTGCCAGCTCTAAGTTTTTGAAACAATAATGTTGCCAGCTCTACGTTTTTTTGTAAAAAAAAAAGTAATGTTGCCAGCTATACATTTTTTATTCCATACAAAATAGGCATTTAAAATTCATATAAACTGGATTTGGCATTAAATAACCCACAGTGGTTGATATGCCATAAAACCCAAACAAACAAACAAACTTAGTAAGAATACAGTTTAATATTGGTGTGTCTACACACAGCCATGATATAAAAGGTAAGGAGCAAGTTCCACTTGGAGGTCTTCTTTCCCAGAACTGTTGCATTGTAGAAAAGACTCTTAAGAGAATGCTTCCCAATCACTAAAATCTTAACCTCTTCAAATCTGGGGCCAACTGGAATCTATACTACATATCCTCATTATATGTACGTCTTGCTCCTGATGGGCCTTGTATTGGAAGAATCAATATAAAAAAAAAAAAAAAAAATCCATACATATGTGTATGTGTGTGTGTATATATCTATATATATATATAATGTCATCCACAGACAGACTGTTTCGCTGTATCACAGCTCATCAGTGCGGCTAGACATCCGGTTGCCTCTAGCTAGGATTGAAACCCGACTGAATTGGTATCAGGCGGATATTCTACCACTAAGCTGTCGGCGCACGGTTGGGATGAAGAATTTCAAATAGAGTATATCTTTAAAAGGACAATATGAATAATGACAAAAGAAAAACTTAGCTGACATGTTTTGTCCTCAAAGGTAATTTATCAAAGCATTTGCTTAGGTAAAGTCCCTCAGAGGACAAAACACATTGGCTAAGATAAGTTTTTCTTTTGTCTTATATCTCAACAAATAGTATTACAAATTTGGAAAAAAATTTTGTGACACGTTTCATCCATTAGGATTTCATTGGGCTGGGCTTAGTTGATGTTGCCATATTTACAAAACAAGAGATGCTGGTAGTTTCAAAATTGTTTTAAAAAAAATTTTTTTTTTAAAAAATGTTCTTTCAATCTAGCCAAATTCATTTGTATTCTTTTTCTCTCCATCACCTTTGTCCCTGACTCACAATGTGACAATAGAAAATTTACCAATACTGGTGATATATTGTAAGAGCCTGGATGCAAATTTACCATAGGTGAACTAGTGATCAAGGCACTTTCTAAACATTTTTGGCTTAATTTCTTTTTTGACAGTTTCGTTTAGGTGAAAACCCAATGTGTTTCTTGTGTTTTTTAAAATGTCCCTTTTGTGTTCATATAGTCTTTTGTTTAATTTTTTGAGGTTTCTCCAATGTGTTCAATCTGGCAATTCCTTCAGTATATTGAAAATACTTTCAAGACCCTTCAATACCCTATTTCATATTCAATGTGAAACAAAAGGCTCATAAAATATTCCAAAAGAAGGGTTGTCCATGCTGAAAAATCCTAAAAATATATTATTCTACCCACAACTGTAACCAAAAAGAATTTATCTAAACTGAGCATAAGGTTTGTCATGACTACATCTAAAACAATCAGACTTAATCAAGAAAAAACAAAACAAGCCAAACCTTGAAGGAGGAATTTACTCTTTCAAGTGTATACATGGCAGCATCAACAAAGCCCATTCCAATGAAATCCTAATGGATGAAATGCAAAAAAAAATCTTTTTTCCAATTTGTCATACTATATATATATATATATATATATATATATATATATATATATACACACACACACGCACACACATATATACATATTTTAATCGACTTTTCATTGGTTTTAAAGCAAATGCTTTACATTAGATGGAAATTGGAGTGTAAACAGTCCATAGTTGAATTGGGCAGAAGACAGGGTCTTAGTACTTTTGACCATTCCATTGGTCATCATTATGGAGGAGGCTGAGAAAGGTGCAAGTTTCAGATTTTCTTCAACAATAGTTCTTAACTGATTATTTTTCAACAGACTTAAACAAAAATTTGTATTAGGTTGGTGCAAAAATAATGACGTAATAATGTCGTTTTTTGACGTTAAAAAATACGTCAAAAAACGACATTACGCCATTATTTTTGCACCAACCTAATAACTCTGGGTGTAGTAAACAAAAAAAAAATAATTGTATGCTTTGAACATTCTGAGAAGCTCAAGAACTCTTTAACATCTTGTGTGTGTGTGCGTATATATATATATATATATATATATATATATATATATGATGATAGACAATCAGAAAATAATACTTAGTCTTTGCCAAACATTTTGTCATTTGACTTTATCAAGTCAAGTGATGATAATCAAAAGCAAAATGTTGCATAGTTACATGTAATTCAAAAATTTTTAAATGATGCCTCTGTACAAGTCTTTTTTTAGATATTAGTAACTTTTTTTTTTTTTTTTTTTTTTTTTAACTAAGTTTGTGTTTCCCATGTTGACACTGTGTTAAAGTTCTCAAAATAAATCTGTAGAGAAGACAAATTGAATAAAATAGACAATCAGGGTTGGGGAATAGTACTTAGTCCTTGCCAACACATTTAGTCATTTGACTTTATCAAGGCAAGTGATGATAGACAAAAAAAACAAAGTGATGATAAACAAAAAGATTTTTAATTACATGTAACTACACAACATTTGGCTTTTGTTTATCATTGTTTATACACACACACACACACACACACACACACACACACACACGCATTTGGTTGAAACCTTTAAGATCAGTTTAATTTTTTTAGTTTCTAAACAAAATTTGAACATAAATTGTTGAATAACTTCTAGGCACTTTCAGTTTTCACAAGCCATTATCAGAGTTTTATCTGTGTTTCTGGATTGTGTCTTTTGTTTCTTTGGAGGTTTTTCAAGGTGATGTCTTTATGTGTTAGCGGGTGTCATGTTAGGTCTTTTCAAGCATCATGTCTTCACATGTCAGTTTCTGGTATTTTTTTTTTTATTAATTTCAGTTGTGAAATATTTTTATTATGTTTCGTCATGAACTGAATTAGATTATATTGGGTTGTTTTATTTTTACGGCTTTTAGCTTTTGTCATTTTCTTTTTACTTTTTATATTGTATAATATTATTGATAAATATTTCTAAGATTTCTTGTATTTCGTTTTTGTGTTGGGTGGTGATATACAATTTAATTGAACTGGACAAATGGTAGGTTAACTGGCATGATGATGTTGTGACTGCATAACCAATATATGTTTTGTTTGGATTGTTATTATTAGAGAGGCATTTTCCAAGTGAGCAAGTCAATTCTTAGACAATATTGGTTTGTTGAATGTTTAATTATTTTGTGGTGGTGATCATAAGATTTTTAGTTTTTGCATCAAGTTTAATTTATTTTGTAAATAGGTGATAGGTATTGATGTATTTAGTTTCTTATTTTTTCTTCTAGTTTATGGTTATTGTGTAGTTGGTTTCTGTATAATAGTTTAATGGTGTTTTTATGTTAGTGTGGCACCATTTAATGAGGCAGAAAAGGAAAAGAAGAAAAAGAGAGGCTAAGAACTGAATCGTGAGTGTTAAGCAAGAACACACACACAGCTAAGAGACAATGGATAAAAGGATATTTTGATAAGTAACAAATGGCGAAAGAGTGTCATTACAATGACAGGGAAATTCTGAGTAAAAAGAAAGGGAAGGAAGGAAAGAATCAGATATGTTTTGGCATCGGCCGTGTTATCTAAGGATATGAAAACAAACTATTGGTACGGGAAGACATCTTATTATCAACTACAGACCGACTGGCCAGAGAAAGAGAGAAAAATTCAAATGAAAATGTTATTTCGTTAAGTGACGAAAACCAGAACTAAAAAGACTTAGACAGATATGAAAAATTAAAAAAAAACACCCACGAGCATCCTTGGCCTGCGATAATAAAATTTTGTTATCAGGAATTGTGCCGAAAGAAAATAAATGTGTTTTTTTTTTTTTTCTTTCTTCGAGGCGACAGACCGACTGGAACTTTGGAGATGTTCCTTTTTGAGACCATGTCGAGAAGACCACACATTCTGATAATTAGAGATAAAACACCTGATGTAAACCACGTGTAGAACAAGAGTTATGACCGCCATTGTCATATTGTCCCGTTTGCGTCTGGAGAAATGATAAACCATTAAGGGGAAGAAAAAGGAAAGAAAAAAAAGATAATTTTTTTTTAAGCAAGATATTTTTTTTTCCTGAAGCAAAGCCGCAGATTCGTCCACGCCCGACTAAGACATCATTGGTCGAGTAGTGATCACGTGATGCACGAGGGAGGCTGTTGCCGCCCATCTGGAGGATGTTGCCGCCCATCTGGAGGATGTTGCCGCCCATCTGGAGGATGAGTAAGAGAGGTTGCCACGAAGATGTGGGGAGGGCAGTTCACGCCCCTCTGAAGTATGATGAGAAGGTGGGAGTGAGGAAAGGTTCCCAAAAATGGAAAAAGGTGGAAATTCCTAACCAGAGAGGTGGATATCTATTTAGAATTATCGAGGAACCCCCCCAGCGCCGACAAACTCACCCCGGTTTGGGTCAGCGCCCATATAAATGAAGCCACAACGAGCAGAAATGAGTCGCGACCCAGCAATTCCCAGAGTCAGTCTCCAGTTGAGGCAAGCCTCGCAGATAGCTGACCAAGATTCCCGCACATTTTCCAAACCCATATCTTCAAACCAAGAACAATTATTTTGAAGAGCGACTTAGATCCAGATCACTGAAATAAGTTTTTCTTTTGACTTTCGTCCAAAGACCCACCGAAACACCAATTCCTTAGAGAGCAGACAACTTGAAGTGTTAAAACTTGCCTAGTGGAAAACGACGTGTCACAATCCATGGAACGGGTCGGGAGATAGATGCAGTCCTATGTATCGAACAACTAGACATAAAGTTTGTTACCTTTTTCTTTGATACTTTGAACTTTTGAGTTTTCATTTTATTGCCTTTTATGCGTATTTTTGTGGTATCACCCCCGTTGGACTCGGTTTGCAGTACGGCCCCGATGACTGATTGATTTCCTCTGCCTAGATCAAATCACAACGTGGGTAGGCAGACTGGGAATCAAAGTAGGACGTCACAGTTGGTGCCGTGGTAGACTGAGATACAATGACACGGTTGGCGCTGCGACCAGGGGACGACGTCACATTAGTATTTGTATTATTGTTATTCTTTCTAAGATTTAATTTGTTTATCCATTGCATGATAATGAAAGTTATTGTTAATGACTAGATGACTGCTAAGGTGCTGCAATTAAGTTTTTTATATTTTTCTTATGTGCATATAAGAGATCTCTTTTTTTTTTTTTTTTTTTTTTTTTTTTTTTTGGATATAATGTGTGTAGGAACTGTGCAAATGATATTTTTCTTGATAGATCTTGATAATGTTGAGTTTCCATGTATGTGAAAGACTGTTATCAGAAGGTGCCTATCATCTGTCTTTTCCCAATGTTACATTCAGTACACACAATTATATAATTTCTTCCAATTTTCCTCACTATAACAAGTTAAAAAATTCCTACCAGTACCAGTATTTCATCTGGCACTTGTATTTGGTACAAAAGCATATATCCAATGAAAAATATTTAACTGAATTGATTCGAGAGAAATAAGTAACAGTTGTAGCATACCTACAGACGATAATGGGTATATCTCCATTCACAGAAATACAGAAGTAGATACTGTATGTTGGTCTGCAGTTACAGGTTCATTGTGGAATTCACTTGACTCACTTCTAGCAGTTGATTACTTCTTCTACTTGCTGCTGGCAAATCATATGTGTGTTGTTCATGTCCTAAATATTGTTGTTCATTACCAACCTTCATTTGATTATTCTATTCAGTAATATTCCCTAGGTTACAACAGTAACCAGTTACAGTTTTCTGTCTTGAACTCTTGATCTTTTGTACAAACAATTTTTGGCAATTTTTACATTCATGCCTGCAAAAAAAACAAATTGTAAAAAGGACAGTTTTTCCCTTGAAACCTTTATTATTTTAACTACCCTCACTCCTTGGCAATGTTTATTGCTTTCAAAAGCAGTGATTAGACTTGTAATAAAACCTAAACATATGAAAGTGAATTTAAACATTTTTGTTCTTGAGAATTTACAATATAATAGACATTATTTATTTATTAGATTGTTTATTTACAAGAATAATTTTATGTTTGCAATGTGATAAAAACTAATGCAATATTTATCATTTAGCAATTTATAAAGAAATAGACATAAAAACAAATTTTTATTCATAAATTTATAAATATTTACTAAATTATTAAAATGTGGAAACCAACTATAAGGAAATCTTTATTATTTACCATTTTATAAAGTTCAAATCAATTGGCAATTAGCTAAAGTTTTGCCAATAAATAGAGAAAATAAACAATCTAATAAATAAGTTTTTATTATTTTTGTTGTAAATTCTCAAGAACAAAGAAAACGTATAAATTCACTTTCATATATTTGGGTTTTATTAAAATTCTAATCATAGCTTTTTAGAACAATAAACACTGACAAAGAGTGAAGGTAGTTAAAAAAGCAATGTCATGGACGCGTTTCTCCATATTTGGCCACCTAATTCTTGTTTTCCCTCCTTAAAAGGAAAAAAAAAGAAAAAAAAAAGGATTTTGTAGATGGTGAGGAAATTTTCCTGACCTTGGTCTTGCTGAGAATCTTGGAACCATCATGAAGAAAGATGTTGAAAATCTTCTCTTGTACTTTCCCAAAGAATAACGGTAATCTTGACATCATTTGATATGTATAAATTTATTTTCATTTGTTTTGGTTTTATTAAAATTTTAATCATTGCTTTTTAAAATAATATAAATTGCCCAGGGAGTGAAGGTAGTTAAAATATTAGGTTGGTGCAAAAATAATGTCGTTTTCTCACATACTATGTGAGAAAACAACATTATTTTTGCACCAACTTAATAATATCAGTGCAAATGTTGTTTTTTTGACACACCATTTTTTTGCAGGCATGACAGTCCAAGACTCCCCAATTTTTTTTTTTTTTTAGAAGCCGGAAGAAAATGTTTCAATTGTATTATAACAAACAATTGGGATTATTTATAGAAAATATCAACTGGTATTATTACGAGATGTTTTCTGGAGATTTTTAATTTTTTTTTTATTTAAAAACTTTATTTAATATTTGGTGGAGAGAGGGTTATCTGTATCTGCTGTTTTTCTTTCATAACAAGATCCTTCTCTGGCTATCATTTTATAAAATTATGTTCACTGCATGTTCTATTGTAAATCTGCCATTTGTAAAAAATTTTAAAAATGGACAAGCTGAAAAAGTGTGAATAAATAAAAAGCAGTAACTAAGATAAATGTAAAAAAAGTAATCGAATATTAACAAGTAATCTTGAAATCTTACACAATTCTCCTTAATCTCTTGGGAGTAGCTGACGAGATATCTTGTGAGAAGTTTCTGTCCTCTGAGTCTTCAGTATGAATTTGGCTGTGAATCAAATAATGATTCATGGCAATTTGTAGATGATAATGAAGGTAATAAAAATGTTTGTTCTGGAATAGCTGACAAGATGTTTTACTTATCTATCCTCACCTGTTAAAATTGATAATATGTATAATTCTCAGGTGGCTGGGCATGGCTGGGGAAAAGTGACTAATTTTTTTCCAAAAATGTTAAAATAAAAATAAAAAACAAAAGCTGAATTGGAAGGGCTTAACTAGCAGCTTATATAAATTGTGATATCACAGGTAGGATTTATTGATAAAAATAAACTGAAACTTTCATTCTTTGATATATATATATATATATATATATATATATATATATATATATATACACATATACACATATATACAGAGAGAGAGAAAGATTCAACAAATTTTAGCAATATGGGGGCGGGGAATAAAGCAGTAATCCCAGTTGTATTTTAAAGCTGACTGCTTTTGAACCTGGTATATGTAGGCAAAATTTTCAGCTTTTTCTTATTGCTTCCCGCTGTCTGTCGGTCTATCACTATCTCATTCAGTTTCACACAAACTTGTCAGTGAGGTTACTCATTTGTTTTTTTAAATTTATAAGCTAAATATTTCTATTAGGTTGGTGCAAAAATAATGACGAAATAATGTCATTTGACGTATTTTTTAACGTCAAAAAAGACATTATTACGTCATTATTTTTGCACCAACCTAATAGCATGGGTGTAGGAAGTTGATAAAAATATGTTTTGCAGTTGTCTCCCAAAAATATTTTAAGTTTTTATGATTAATCTGTATATTCTGCAATGAAAATCAAAAGAAGAGGGATTGTTGGTGGTCAAGAATTAAAACTAATATATTATCTTTTGCACTTGACATTACTTTCTCATTACACTCAGTAGCAAGTTTTCTGCCATATAAGTTATGAATGCAACTTTTACCGCCATGTTTCTATCAAAATATAAACCTCAGTCACCTTTCTGTACTGAAGTAAAGTTATTACAATTTAAGGTTCATTGTTTTGTTTGTTATGTCTTATTGAAATTTGTACCTTTTGCTTTATTGAGTTTTTTTTTTTTTTTTACTTTTAATTGCTTTAATTTCATTCTTATTGCCTTTCCTGTGTCTAAAATGGTGGTGTACAAACTTTCATGTTTTTTTTTTTTATTTTTGTCTGTGATAACAGGTGAGCAGAAGTCTTTTATAAAAGACAAAGATCTGGATCAATGAAAGCCTTTCCATTATCTTGTGTTTGGCCATAACATTCATTTAATTCTATCAGGATTGACAGTAATGAATATACTGCAATAGCCCACACTCACCAAACAATTGGTTAACAATGCAACTTCATCATTTCAGTGCCAAGCTTAATAATAGTCGCTATTTTTATTTGTTTTCTTTGTCGCTTTATTGTACATATTTTGGGAATCATTCTCAGAGATTGTGTGTAAATATACATCTGTGGATATGTTTACTTGATATTTATTGGTGTGATTTTTTTTAATTACACTTTTTTTTTTCTGTGTGTCTATCTCAGTAGTTAAATTTTTTATAGGTTTGACTCCAATGGCAATAGTTGTTTTTTTAGTCTTGGTAAAAGCCAGGATTTGACATGTTGATTTTTTTTTAATAGGATTTTTTTTTTTTTTAATGCAGCCCAATCTTTTCTCTATATTTACAGTAATATACTTGTAAAATATGCAATCTCCATATAGTATAATTCTCTCTCATATCTGGCTAGCTACTCATTCTCCAGCCTATGGTTAAATCACATTGAAAACACCACTTCCCATTTGATCACTGATGTTAAGTGGTGTTAAGCCTGATCAGTATTTAGATGGGATCTACTTGAGAACACCAGCTACCATAAGCAACCTCCTACAATCAGAAATGTACTTTGATTTAAATATCCTAGAGAAGTTGATAAGCCGTGAGAAAAAAAAAAAAAAAAAAAAGAAATTCAACTGAGGCTCATTTTGGATATTCCTATATTCTTATATAATCACTGAAGTTAGGCAATGTTGAACCTAGACAGTACCTACATGGGTAACCACTTGGGGATACCAGGTGCTGTAAGCTTGTATGTGCATTGTAGGTGGTGTAATGGATAATGGCTCAGAATTGTTAATTGGAGAGCCAAGTTCCAATTCCTGTTGGGTCCATTATATTCATTTATGTGCAAATAGCTTTAGGAAACTTATGAATCCATCTCTTCTCCCCCCTGCTATAGGTTAATTAGTAAGAGTTTTATCACTAAATCATTCTACTCCCGCCACAAAAAAAAATTGTTACATACAGTCTAAAAATAATTTCTGGCTTTAAATAACTTTAAAAGGGATATGCCATAAAAAAACAGTCAATGCTCATTCTGGATATTTATTGCTGTTGCAGGACACTACTTGGGCACATTTGTGTTTAGCTGACTCTCATAGAGCCATCCTATGTTTTATACTGCAGTTATAGTTTCTGGAAGAGAGTGTATAATCTGATGTGATCAGTAATTTGATCAAGACTAGTTCACCTCAAAACCTCTGTCATGTTGGCTTTGTGCTAGTGGAAACATTGATGGGTTGTAAACCATTTTGTCTACCCAGTTTTGTTAAAAAAAAAAAAAAAAAAATATATATATATATAGAGAGAGAGAGAGAGGGATGGGTCTCTGATCAAAAAATAACAAAGATAAAGTATGCAGTGAAACTGCTTGGCATAGATTGACCTTGAACTGTGTCAAGCATACATGTTGTTTATAACATTCTTGCTCACTTCGGTAGTTCATAACACAAAAGGTCGAATTTACTGCTTTTAAACTTCAATCATCCATGAATCTTTCACGTACATTCATGTCTTCTCATGGTGTAGTAAAAGCAGTAAATTTGACTTTGCTGACTGATCAGTCCTCTGTGGCAAAACCGGTAAAAGCACGTCAGGCTATACAACAGTTCCGTATAAAATACAGGTTCGAATCCTGTCGGAGGACGAATATTTTCTATGAAAATTTCTCAGACATTCAGGCCGGTAAGTGTTATTTAATACTGCTTATTATAAACAGAGCATTTACTTAAATATTTGTATCTATAAAAAAAATGTTAAACATAAAAATGTCTTAAAATAATTGTCAGACTTTGTCCATTTCATAATATATATATATATATATATATATATATATATATATATGATCAATAATGTCACACATATATGAGGGAGTGAAAAGTTCTTGGATTAACACACTCCACAGAATCTGATCAAATATCAGCATTTTTTTTTTTCTTGTTTTTGTTGTGGAGGCTTCTTTGTCTAGCTAAAAACTTTTCTGCACCATTGCAGATGAAATTGTTAAAGCTTTTTTTTTTTTTTTTTTTTTTTTTTTTCAATTTCTCTGGGATTGCTATTTTCCTATTTTTGCTCAATCCCTATATTCCAAAATATTAAATTTATTATCTGTAAACACAAAAAAAACCACTGGCATTTGATGTGACAACTCTGCACTTGGACTTTTTTATTTAGGATAAACTGATTTTTTTTTTTTTTTTAATTTTGCTTTGTTTAACAAATGTGTTCAATGCTTTTTTTCATGTGTAACTCAGAGCAAATAACACAAGTGATGCAAATAAAACAATTGCTATAAAATTTACTCAGACTGCATTTATGAAGTCAACCTTTGAAAAAAACAGCCTACTGAAGCTATTGTTGTCTCTGCCTGTTAGCTGTTTAGTTTCTAGATCACTGGACAGATCATGATGTCTTTGATTTAATCAGTTCTGCTGTAAGCCTTAACTGCTGCATTTTATGTCATATATGACCAACTTTTTTTCCAAAAATTATTAGAATTTCCTAAATTTGTAACAAATACAGAAAAAAAAGGAACTTGTTTTAAACAGAACCAAATATGGAACTTGTATAAAATAGATAGTTCCATTTACATATGATGCATCATCCCAATATTTTTCTTACTATTCTCTGTTGACATGGTGGATGTGGTATCTTATAAGCCACCAAGCTCTTGGGGGGTGTGGGGGGCGAAAAATGAACTAATCCAGGTTTTTATCGACTTTTAACCAATCTGAGCTCCCAGATATAAAAAAATTACAACCTGTTTACTTAATGATTATAACACTTAACTATGATTTCTTATAGCAACACATGAGCAAAGTTACAGTTTGGAGCAGGCAGGGTTAGAAAGACCCACCCAAAATCTAGATAAGTAATTCTCTGCTTTGACTGAACCCTTGAACTCAGTCACAATTTAGATGATATAAGTTAGCTAGTAATTGTCTCTTGAAGAAGAACAGGGAAGAAAACCAGACAGATCTGAGCCTATCTATTAAAGAAATTCTTTGCTAAAAAGAAAAATTAATGAAACAGAAATTGTGAGTATAATCCCAAGAAAGAGCACACTAATAATAATGCCTAACTTGAAAATGTGATGAAACAAGGTAAAACCAATTTGATTCTATGGCAGATAGTTTAATCATACTTTTTACTACTAGTGTAAATTTATACAAAAAGTAGATAATGACATGATAATATTTGAAATATAACATTCATCTCTTGAAATCAAGGAAATGTTTATCTAATCAACAAATAATTTGTCAAAATTCTTTTTTGAGACCATCAATTCATATATAATCATCTTCTTGCTGTAAAACTTCAGTCTTTCGGAATCTCAAGGCAAGAGACACCATGTCCAGGTTATTCATCTGCATGCCAGCCACAGTTACAACAAGAACTACAGGCTAATTTGCTCTGTATTTTTTTTTCACAAGATCCATCAATTGTAGAAACAAAACTTGTATTCCGTAGGTCAGCTACTAAATCTGAATAATGATGCAGCTGATCACATACAATAAAATCTGTTCACTGGATTTTGACTCCTCATCTTAAACATAAAGAAGAAATTCTGAACAAATTTCATCTCCAACCAGAATTTGAGCGTCGCTTACAAGTGGTTATGATCTATGGGAGACAATGCATTCCACAATTTACAGTGTTGGAGTGAGTTACTTTTCTTTCCTCAGTGGCAAATCCATTTTGAAGTGTATTCCTGTTTTTGTGTTACAGAACTGACCTGCTTATAAGAACACAAACTTTTTAAATGTCATGTCTCTTCAGAACATGAGTAATTATGGTAATCCATAAATTTATTTCCTATACCTTCTTGTGAAAAGGAGTTGCTTGGTTTCTTGTTGCCTTCTCTATGGTTTAGAATTCAGTATTACGTCTCTTAGACTGGTTGCCACCCAAAGACCAGTTTAGCTTGCTATTTAACCAATAGTGTGGTGAGGGTGGAGAAGAGATGATTCATGCCATTATTCCAAGGGGGATCAATGTATTAGTAAATACAATAGACTCAGCCAGAATTAGAATTTGGTTTGCTAGTTCTCCTTTCTGAACAAATAACTAACACTACTCATCCAGCCATTGGGAACAATCCCTAACCTGAAAATGTTATAATTTAAGCTAAGATGGCTGGCAAAAGAAATATCTTTGCCAAATAGGCAATCACCATAACCTCAATTATAAAATGGTGCGACAAGCCTCAAATAATTATTTAGGGACAATAATTCAAATGATGCTAAGTATATCTTAAATTTTGTGCTAAGCTATGCTTAGAGGACATTTTAGTTTTTAAATTTTTTTTGAAAACAATTTAATTGTGAGAATTTGACTCTAACTTAAGTTCTGAAGATTTACCAACACTATTGCCCCATTTATCCCCCCTGCCCCCAAAATACGATGTGAGAATTTGTTTGGGAATTTTATTTGTTTTTAGATATTTATACATCATTTTAAGTTCAGCTTAAAAAAAACAAATTTTCTTTTTACTTTGGTGTTTATTGTAAACTTGTTTTTAATTAAAGTTGAAATGGTGTTGTGGAGAGAGTTGCGAAACAGTGAAAGTGAACACCCATTCCTTACTAGCAAATGGCTTCTTTAATTTTTATTTATTTATAATTTTTAAAACCTACCTCCCGTCGTACAAATAGGGAACAACTCCTCACCACACACACACACACACACACACATATACACACAAAATGTGGATTGATGTTGAAAAGAAAAACAGACAAATAGTCAGGAAAATACACAAATGAGGCATAGCTGCATGTACATCACATATACACTGTCTGAGAGCATAAATATAAACACATTTGTAGATGTAAAAGCTTCATACACACGTGTCCATACAAAGACAAAAGAAGTCACCAAGTAAATGTAAGCATAATATTACACATGTAAGAAAGTGTGCATGTACACACATACACACTGTTTTAATGTTCATAGAGAACAATTTTGCCTCCCATCCACATGGCTGACGGTAATCCCTAGGAGAAGGAATCATTGTGCCTTCTGGGCTTATGTTTTCAACTTATATGAATTGGAATTATTATTTTGAGTCAATTGCTAGAAAAGTTGGTTCACTGTGCCATCCTAGACTATTTCCCACACCAGAATCTATTTTAAATATTTATAAATCTACTATTCATCTATGAATTGAATATTGTTGCCATGTCTTGTCTGGTGCTTCTGCAATGTAGAGATTTTTGATAAAATACAAAGAATCTGCAATGTTATAGGTCCTGACCTGACATCTTGGCTTCAATCACTTTCCAACCACCATAACAGAGCTTCCCTGTGCTTTTTCTATAAATATTTTCATGGTAATTGTTCTGATGAGCTCTCCTCTTTGGTATCTCAACTTCATAAACTTAAGCATAGTATTAGATTGGTAGCTAGGTCTTATAAATTTACTGTCGAATTGCTAAATGTAACCATAAGTTCTATTCTAATGATTTCTCTTCTTGCACTTCTCACCTGTGGAACTCCCTTCTAGCTCCTCTTGCTTTCTTGTCAACTATGGTCTTTAAAAATTTAAATGAAACATCAGTTGTTTTTTTTTTTTTTTTTCTTATTTTTTCTTTTTTAACCCCACTTTTTATTGTCCTTTCTCTTAAATTACATTTTCTTGTTTTCTTTAACTTTTAGTAACCCTTTGCATCATAGTAGCTTTATCACCTTGCTTGGGGTGAAATGATTAATAAAAAATACACACAAGTCCATGTCAAAATTGCTAATTAGAATTTGATTTTTTTCTACTCTTGCCTGTACTGATGTATGAGGGTCAGTCATAAAGTAAAACCTGTTGCAGTCATTAGAAACAAAGGAAAGAGTGCTGAACTGTTATGTAATATTAGCCCACCTATATGGTAGTGAATGCTGGATGGACAATTTTCTCTCAGATGAAGAAAAAACTGGAAGCAACAGAAATGTGGTTCTACAGAAAGATGGTGAGAATACCATACATGGGCACGTAATCAACAAATAAATCTAAAAAAAAAATGGATGCAAAAGGACATTTATACTCAGAATTAGAAAGAAATAGTTTGGACACCTAATGACAAAGTAGGGCTTGAAGAATTTGACACTCACAGGACATATCAAAAGGTACAAGGGGGAAAGCATTGGGCCAGTTACCTCAGAAGCTTGTGTGAATGGATGGCAGAATGGGGATAGTGTTGGGAAAGAGACAAAAGTTATTAATGGATAGGAGTTTGTAGAGAGCCATGATTGCTCATGTATTGAAGAGACACAGCATATAGAAGAAGAGTTTGATTTTAAAAGTATTAGCCAGAATTCTTTACTTTTTTTTTCTTTTCAAAGCTATAAAGTGTTTTGAAGCCCATCACAGCAATTTGTATTATTATCTTTTCTTACCCATAATCCTCTTGCAAAATTCCTGCCCCTCTGGAAATATGTAGAAAGGAAAGAGATGTCAGTATTTCTACTTTTTTTTTTTTTTTTTTTTTTTTTTTTTTTTTTTGAAGGAGGAAGTTCTGCAAACATTTGTAGTATGTGGCTCACTTCAGATGATGTCAGAATAGACTTTTCACTGTATCCTTCAGACAGGATTGACATGAAAGATGATTTCCTAGCTGAGGTTGGAGATCTGTGCTTAATGTCATTGATTCCCCTTGTAAACATATGATAGAGCCACTGAACCTGCAATGGGCACTCAGGGGAAAAACTATATGACAGATATATAGATACCTGTCCACATTCAGAGAGGGATCCAGGGCCACACACTACTTGTTGACATATACAAGAGATAGGAAGAGTCTGGGTGGGAGTAAATATATATGTATTTTATCACTTTAAATGACATTTTTAGTGGATACTCATATTTAAGTAGATGCTCCATTAATTTATTAGACAGTATATTAATATACTAATATACAGCCTGAATATTTGAGAAATCTTATTAAAGAAAAATATGCACTCTCCAGCAGGATTTGAACCTGTATCCCCCTGAGCAGAAGGAACTGTCGTTTGATTCAATGTACTCTCGACTGACTGAGCTACAAAGAACTTAGATGATCAGGCAAGGCTGAATAATGCTCTCAAGATTATCATATCTGCTCAGTTTCATGTCCAAATATAAAGTAATTTCCTAAAGAAGTGATGGATTCATGAATCCAGATTAATAAATAAGAAATCCATTACTGCTTTAGAAAATATGCATATGTATGTACCCAAATGTAGTAGCCACCTCCTTAACAAAAAGAAGGTATGTGTTTTAAATGTAGCAGAATGATTTAGCTGTCTAAAGTTGCCAGCTAGTTGTGCAAATAATATTTTGTCTTTGGGTATGTTATGAGGACTAATGGCCACAACATTGGAGAACGGACAAAATTAATATATCAAATCTGGTTTTAATTTTCCATCTGTTTATAAATACATCTACTGATCTACTGTGAAAAGGGCGATCTGCTTTCATTGGCTCATGACTTTATATCTTGGCTGTGAAAGCTTTCTGATTGGTTGGTTGAACTGTCTATTTTTAGAGATGGTGAAATTTTGGTCTACTTGTTATTTATTTTTATTTATGTATTTCTCTATTACCCCCAAATCACATACATTTTTAAACTACCATTTTTATTTAGTATAAAATAATGGCATACAACACTACTTAAATTGACTTGTCTGCTTGTAATAATAATAAAAAAAAAATTGGATGGGTGAGAATTTGTTTTTTGTATAATTTTTGTAGATAAGGATTTATTAGTGCTTCATCAAGCCACAGCATTTGTTAAAATCACAAAAAATTGATTTAAAATAAAATCATTTTAGGAGAGGGGTCCTGTTCAAAATATAAATACAGTGTCAATTTGATCCCTGATGTCTTTAAGAGAGCTCAATATATTGCTTTAATTTATGAATATCAAGTTTGAAACTGTACTTGCATCATTGTTAACTATGTAGTATCACTGATTGAGAAAAAGGACAACATCAGTTGTACACAATTATCAATGACATATGCACAGTTTCAAATTTACCATTTCTAAATAAAAGCTATGTAGAGATAACTCTTTAAGAAGTCAGGGATCAATTTGATCCTGTATTTATATTTTGAATAGGTACCTCAATCTAAAATGATAAAAATCAGTATTCTTCAATTTTGACAAATGCCTTGGTTAAGAAATGTCTAATGAACACTAATCTCCAAAAATAATCTTCCAAAAATTCTTGCCTATTTTTTTTCATCATTTTGCCTTGAGCAAGACAATAAAGCCACTAAGATACAAGTGGTTACTAAGTGTGAGATAATATGAGGAAAGTAAACATTAAGGAGTGTAAACAATAAAAGAACAGGCATTAAGAAGACAAGATAATTAACACTGCATTTTTTAAGATCAAAGTTGACCGAGAAGAAGCCAGAAGACAGTTCCACAAGTGTGAAGAAACTGTTAGCATAGAACTTATTGTTACATCTAGCAATTTCAACTGTAAAATGATGACTTTGCTGCTAATCAAGTACTGTATTTAAGTTCATAAAGTCTAGGTGCCAAAGAGGAAAGCTTATCAGAACAATTACCATGAAAATATTTATAGAAAAGGCACAGGAAAGCTACATTATGGCAAAAGGAAAGTGACTGAAGCCAAAATGCCAGGTCAGGATTAATAACATTGCAAATTTTTCTTTGGATTTTATCAAGATTATCAAAATATATGGCAGGTGCAACAGATCAGATGTGGCAGCAATATTCAGTGCATGGATGAATAGTAAACTTATAAATGTATGAGATAGATTCTGCTGAGAAAAATTGTCTAGCATGACCCAGTGGACCAACTTTCCTAGCAGCAGACTTAGCAATTGATTCAATGTAATGTTTCCACTTCATGTCAGCAGAAAACAGCTCTAGAAGGGGCAAGGAGTCACTCTCCTGGAGTTTAGCATCAGCCATGCTGATGGAAAGCAAAAAAGCTTCTTGTAGACAAAAGAAAGCAGTTTCATTTTGGAGGTGTTAAAATTTCATTAAAATATACCATCATCTTACAGTGTATAAAAAATGGTAATTTAAAAATGGATCTCAGATGCAAAATGTATACGTTAAGCACGCCTACACACTAAAATTCAAATCAAGTGTGTTTCTCCTTTTCTTTATGGCAATTTCTCTTAACTCATAGAATTGTCCTTCCAGAGAAAAAAAAATTGTTGTTTGAAATCTAACCTAGATTTCCTAGACACTTTTCTGTTCTCTTTTATAACTTAACAATTGACTGTTTTTATTTACTTCTCTCCAAGTCTGTTGTGTAGTCAATAGCCTGCATTTCTTTGCCTCGTAATTCCCAAGTCAGGAGGAGGAAATGTGAGGAAGCAAAACAGAATCAATAGCAACAGATGGAAATGGTTTACCTCCTCCCTCCCCCCCTCTCTCTCTCTGAGGTCTAATAAAACAAGTTTTATTTTTGAGTTTTAAATTTTAGCATTGCTATTATATTTTATTCATTCATCCAAATCTTTTTTAATGTATGAATGGTCAGGGTTATTGAAATATTTACTATAAAGCTGAACAAATAGCATTTCCATCAGTTTACTAAATATAACTTAAATTGCATATTACTTAGGTTGAGCAAATATGTCAATGTTGAAAATGAAATGATTCCTTTCACCCCCTCCCCCAAAAAAATGGAATACTGTATATGACAACTTGCTGAGTGTTTTTCCTCCTTATCAAAATATTCAGACACAAAAGCACATTGCCTACTGTTAGTTATAATAGTGTTAGGAATGACTGTGAAAACATCCACCTCCCCATCTGCCGATCTGGATAACTCTTGGGGAATTTCAAACCAAACTCTTTATTTTTAATTTATTAGGGGTAGATCTATCCATGTTTAGGGTTATTTTATCATATTCTTTTTTTTGTACTGCTTAGTTATTTCTAGGTTTGTTTCCTTAGAGAAAGTCCATAATACCCAGCTTAGGGATTGAACTCACAATTACTATACTGCCAAATTATCAAACCAAGGCTTTAATCCTCTAGGTTACATAAATATGCTTTAATCCTCTAGGTTATATAAATATAGCCAATAAGGTATTTATTCAGTCTTCCTGTTGGGTATTGTTGCCTGCTCTGAGTGCCTGTAATCTGGCATGACAGGCCACTTCAGCTTTTACTGTTTTAGGATTTGAAATAAGGAAATTTTGTTTGACCCAGGCAATTTGAAAGAGAAAACCCTGTTCCTTACTTGACCTCTCTGTGTATGAATGAAGTAAGGGTTATTACTAATATGACAGTTGATTTGTTATGTTTTTCTACTTCTGCTATTACTATAACAGCATATCACAAGCCACTGCATAAATTGTTGATATTACACATAATCACCAAACAGATATTAGAACTCTCTTAAATGCTACATTTGGCAAATCATTTCCTAAATATAATTATTGGCAACTGATAATGAGCACTAAGCATTATTATCCTATTATGTCCTTTTCCTTCCCTTCGTTAGTTCACATGACTCAGTATATTCTGTCAATACCTCATAAATAATGGACTATTCCATTTTGATCATGTGGAAAGAGGGGGGTGCACTACTTGATTTCAGTGAGGAAATTAATGAAAGAAAGAAAGAAGGAAGGGAAGATAGAAGTGTTTAACCTCTCCTGCCAATACCTCATAATAATGGACTATTCTGTTTGGCTCACTGGAAATATGGGAAAAATTCACTACTTGGTTTCGGTGATCAAATGAAAGAAGGAAGGGAAGATAGAAATGTTAACGGCTGTTTCAGTGAAATTAAAAAAATTGTCAATTTCAAATCTGTTCATTTGTATCCACTTAAAATAGCAACCAGCTTTCATATTTATGATTATTATTGCAATATTTTGTTAAAATTGTTAAGCTCAAGTATTTAACGATGCAATAGGGGAATTTCTATGGATATTTTATTGTCATAGAACTTGCCATGAGCTTATTCAATCATTAACTTAAGAATTAAGAAGATTCATTGGAAAATTCAATTAAGAAAACCATGAAATTTTCACAGGTTAAAACTAGTTATTATTATTATTATTATGAGAACAGCATGCCATCAAAGTGACATTTGGATATAAATATATGAAGACCTATTATGATGTAATGTCTGATAAGACTCTACCAGATATATTCATCAAAACCAAATGTGTATGATATTGTCACATCTGACAAGTTTCGATAAAAGTAGTGCATAGCCTTACAGGTGAGGTCCAGTTATAAATACCTTCAAATGAGGTAACCCAATTCACTCGGATAGTCTCTGATTGAAGGTGTTGAATGGAAAACTTCAGAAAACCTAGCTACATAGCCTATGTTGGTGCCCATTTTTTGTTAGCGATCATCACAGCAGCTCATTTGTTCATGGATTACTTACCAGGTGTTTCATGCTCAGTAAAGATATTATTCAAAATGTCAAAAGTCCTGCATTTTATATATATTTTTTGTAAGTAGTGATCATGTTTTTTGTACATGTACAGAAAGCACAAAGCATTATTTTTACATGAAATCTTAATTTCACTACTTAAAATTTTGTGTGAGCATTACATGACTAGCATCATTACTTGTATCTGTATGTATACAAAATTTATACAATTTTATATAAAACTACTTTCAGGGTGTGTTATTTATATAAAACTACCTTCAGGCTATATGTATATGCTGTATTATGAAATATAAAGGGATATTGTGTTTGTTTGGGTTTCTTTCCTAAGCTGCCCCATTTTATAGATGCTATATACAAATTTAGTAGCCTGTATTCGAAAACCCCCAAAATCTGAAAACTGAAGCATTTCTGGTTTCAAGAATTTTGGATAAAGGAGACTCAATCTTTATTAAAAATTTTATGAAAATCTGAATGATTCATTTTTAATAGATTTTTAAAATTTAAAAGAAATTTCCAATGTAAATTAAATTTTTTTTAATTTACAGGTTTCTTTTTCACAAATTTCTTCAGTTCTATAGAGTAGATGTAAATAATTCTTGTGGTTTATCCCACTTTGCTAAAATATCATCTTTAGGGAGTGCTTCTTAATCCTATATAAAGGCATGCATTTATCTTCCTCACCTCTTTTACAGTTTTTCAACTCTTGCATTAAGATGTAGTCTATGTACAGTTGGAATGCAGTCACTAGGCTCATATGCATTGTTCTTTCTCTCTTGACTTTTGAACTCTTTTGCACATGTGTCTATCACATAGGTCTACACAAATTTCACACACAAAAGCACACATTCTTTAGTTTAAATGTTTTCTATGTAACTAGTCTTTAAGTGTTTTCTTCTTTTATTGTAATTCATTTTTGCCAATACATACTTGTCATTTCTTTTATATTGCTTTTTTTTTTAATACTCATTTTTACTTGGTCTCACATTGAGTCTGCCAATATTGTTTTTGGGATAAATTTCCCAGGAACTCATAAATATTTACTATCCAAAGTGTTGATCCCTGCAGCATAATGGTGACTAAATATTTACCTAAAAATACTAGCAAAATCATGCAACTTCTTATCAGAATTTTCTACAATCTCTTCTCTTAAAAATGGCACAAAGAATTTGATACTAAAATTTACTTTTATACCAGATTTTTTCTACATGGCATTTACTTTATATCAGGTATTATAAATAATTCAAAGATTTGGTAGAATATATAAATAATAAATCATTTTATATATTTTATTTACATAACAATTACTTTATATCAGGTATTAATCTAGAGACTTGATATGATGTGTAATAGTAAGTCATTTTGTGTCTGGGAGTTGAGCATCTGAGCATTTTTATATCTGTGAGCATAGTGGCTGGAATCAATCTCCAGGAAGATACAAAGAGATGAATATTATTTATAATGCTAGTCAATGTTTTCTTAGTGTATAATCAGCTATTTTACCTTTTTTTTTTTTTTTAAAAAACAAAAAAAAAAAATCTAATGTCTTTGTCAGAGTAAAGCATACAATTCTCGTGAATTTTAAAAACTTTTTTCTCATATTATAAAACCTATATACTGAACTGATTCACTATTGCACATACAAAGATTCCCTCAGATAGTGATTTGATATTTTATGCAAGAAGTGGTATCAAGTGAGGCAGGGTTAAGACAAGGTTGAAAGATTAAAAAGTAGGATTTAGAGAACTAGGCTATTTAGGTTCATTCTCCGAAAGGTTAGATAGAATGGTGTCTGTGTCAGATCAAGAAATCTTTAAGATATCTGGATAATGTCTGTATACCTCTGCACATAACTACATACATATATACCTTTGTACTGGTGTACTTTTAAAGTGTGAAAAGTGATTAAGAGGGTTAGTAATGCTAAATTGCTGAAAATCTTTGGCAAGAACTTAATTCAATACTATGGTTCACTTATATATATAGTGTTCTTTTAGAATGGGGGTGATTATGGCTCTCCATAACTTCCTATCTTTTGTAGCTCTCAACTATATCCTCTTTTTACTATCCTTTCCACTCTCTGTTCTGCCATCCATTTCTTGCTGGTTACCTCTGCTCCTCTTACTTTCAGTATGTCCTATGAGTCAAATTTTCCAAACCCTCTTTCCTCATTATGTGTCCTAGAAATTACAACTATCTCTTTCTGATTCTGAGCATAAGTGTCCTTTTTCTTTCCATTTTCTTTAATACATTCCTCATTCTTCACTTGCTCCATTGATGTATTTGTGGTATCTTATGGTCATGTTGTATGAGCAATACTCGTCCACACAGGCTGTGACTTACCTCCCTTTTATTTTCTAGCTGAGTTTCATTTAGCTAAATAAAGCTTAGTACTTTTACTTTTGTTCTCAGTTTTGTTTCACTTATCACAATTTGTTTAGCTAAATGAATATAAAAACAAACCTGGAAAGGGCATGGAAGCCAAAGCACTTGGATATTGACCCCTGTTCACCAACTGCTGCCAGCGATTACCGCCATTGGCTAACCATCCTGTTGAACTGTTTCAATGATTACAAGGAAAGAATTCCTAACAAGTACCGGGTCCTCTTAAGCTGTATGAGTTCCAGCACATTTAAATATATAGAAGGAGATATCAATTTTGACATGGCAATACAAAAATTGGATAACTTATTTGTTAAAACACCTAATGCAGTTTTCACAAGGCACCTGTTGGCTACAAGATGATAGAAACTAGGAGAGTCTTTGGAAAAGCTGAGGAAGAACTGCAACTTCAGAGACCATATGGCAATGAAGCTATGCAAGATGCCTTCATTACAGGTATAGTTTTGCATCCCATGTGGCAGTGTCTGGAAAATAAAACTCTGGATATCAAAACAGCTTATAGTCAAGCTTCTGCATTGAACCTAGCCAAATGGAATAATGATTAAACACTAATTCTAGAGGCTATGTACTTGTAAATTTAACCCTTTGCTTTAATGACCAGTCATATGTTGCCACCCATTTGGGTGTTTTAAAGGATTTGTGTTCTCATGTGATACTCAACCAGGGTTTTCTGTCTCGGCATCAAAGGGCAACATTCAAATATGGTGGGTGCTCATGGATAGTTCTCATCAATTCTGTGCATTAAACACAAAGAGATAGAAGAACCTTCATTATTTCCAAATTTATAACCGAACTGTAAACCCATTTCCAACATGTTAACAAGGAAGATCAGGCCTTCATCACTAAAGAAATTCAGAACTTGCTTTCGGAAGGCATAATTGAAGAAAGCAATTCACCATGGCAGGCCCAGCTGGTAGTAGTGAAGGACCCTAACCACAGTTATAAAAAAAAAAATGAATGTGCATAGATTACTCACAGACAATAAACCTATACACAGAACTGGATGCTTATCCCCTACCAAGAATTGATAAAATGATTAATGACCTCACTAGATACAGCATTTTTTTTTTCAATTCAACCTCAAAAGTGCCAACCACCCAGGTGCTGCTTAAAGAATCAGATGAAAAATACACTGCTTTTGAGGTGAATGGTCATTTGTTTCTGTTCTGTAGAATTCCGTTTGGCATCAAAAACGGAGCCACCTCATTCCAGAGAGCTAGTGGCAGAATAATAAAGAAAGAAAACCTACGCAGTGTGTTCCCTTACATTTATGATATTGCAGTTGCAGGGCACATGCAGACAGAACACAGTGAAGACAAAAATGTTCCTGGAGGCCATTGCAAAGGTTAAACTTATCCTCAATATGTCAAAATCTGTGGCTTCGGTATACTCCATGAATGTGTTGGGATACTGTGTCAGCAGTGGAGTTATTAAGCTCAACCCAGAAATACTTTGTCCTTTAAGAGAGCTACCTCCACCAGAAAACTCAAAATCATTAAAAAGGATGCTGGGCATGTTCGTATATTATGCAAAATGGATGAACAAATTTTCAAATAAAATTCAGCCGTATAAAGTACAAATATATCCTAAAGATTTATCCTTAAATACACTAGCAATTAAATGAATCATTACAAAATAAATTCCCTGCATTTGCTTTGATAAAGTCCCTCAGAAGATGAAATGTGTTGGCTATGATAAGTTTTCATTTTGTCTTTATTCTTTATATAGTTTTTAAGGTATATTATAATTATAACAGAAAAGTTAAAAAAAAAAAAATGAGTCCATTTCATGCTTAAATACAATCATGTCTGACCCTTGTTTTTAAGCATGAGAAAACTACCATCAGTCTATGTTGATACATTGTCCACACTACTTATCGATAGTCCATTGTATTCAATAAAGACATGAGAAGAAGATTCATCTAGGTCTGGTAGTTTGAATCATGTGACCACCATCTCTCTGGACTGATGCTTGCTGGTAATTGACCAGCCTTGTTGATTCAATTGTTGCTGCTCCAGTATGAAGTGTTTGGCATCAAGCAGGGTGGTCCACAGCTAGTTGTTCTCAGTTGTTTACATCGATCTGTGTTGCTTTCATGTCCCTCTTGATGTAGTCTTTCACTGCCTCACCAACACTTCCTGCACTTTAGTTCACCATACAGAGCAATTTTTGGCAGTTGAGAGTTATCCAAATAACAGACATGCCTAGTACATCATAGTCTCACTGTATATATCTATATATCTATATATATATTTTATAGCAAAAAAACAAAAATTACCTCAACATGGGGTACTCTATTTCAAGCTGGTCTGTACGCAGCTATCATCAGCTCCTAAGTACATATGCTCTGTCATCAACCCCTAAATACATATGCTCTGTTATAATAAATATATCAAGCCCTCTGTGAATCAGTTTTAACAACTAATATTACTAGGGTTCACCAGGATCATATGCCAACAGATAAATTACCTGTACTATATATATATATATATATATATATATTCCCCTCCCTCCCCCAAACAAGGCAGGAATGCAACTAGTATGCAAGGGGTTACAGAAAGTGAAAACAAAAGAGAAGACTGAGAATAGAGAGGATTGAGGAAAGGACAAAAGATGAAAGGGATTCAAGAAATCAGAAGATGGTGATTGACATTGCATTAAAATTTTGGAGATTGTAATTATCAGGGAAGCAAGTAAACAGAAGGGAGTTCTACAGTTGGGAAGCGTGAGAAAAGTTATTGGAGTAGAATTGGCAGTTGCAATGGTTTCAACAGTAAAAGACCAAGAGTTCCGCAAGGTAGAGGGTTGCTAAATGAGGATGTTAGAAAGGCGTACAGGTAGGGAGCAAGGTTTGTATATGAGGATATGTAGGATAGATTCTCAGTTTGTAGAGGTTAAATCTGAAGTGATCAGGGAGACATCAACTTGGGAGTCCATTCCATATTGCAACAGGGTTTGGGGGAGCAGCTGAGTGTAACTTCCTCCTTACCAATGGAATATGATGTGAATGAGAATGAGTCGACAGAGTACATGTCATGCTGGAGCCTAGCTGTGAAGGTCTGGGTCACAGTACTGATAGCAGACATGGAAAAGAAACTACAAAATCTCCTACAGAAGGTAGCAACGGAGAGTGAGAAGAATGGACTAAGCATAAACTACAAGAAGACAGAATGCATGGTCATCAGTAAAAGGATGAGCCCGAGATGCGATTTGCAGGTTGGGAACACTAGAATCAAGCAGATGCAGAAGTTTAAATATCTGGGAAGCGTTTTGACATAGGATAGTAAGTGCGACACTGAGATACATAGATGTATTGGGATGGCCAAGGACACATTATAAAAGCTGGGCAGAGTATTGTGAGACAGGAGGATTTCTTTGGTAACAAAGGAAAGGATACTGAGCTGTTACATGACATCTGTCCTTCTTTATGGCAGCAAATGCTGTACAAAATTCCTCAAGGATGAAGAAGAGACTTGAAGTGATGGAGATGTGGTTCTACAGATGGATGCTGAGAATTTTGTGGATTAAGTGTGTGAGCAACAATGAGGCATTGGAGAGGATGCAGACAAGGGGGAAGCTCATGCTTAACATCAGGAAGAGACAGTTGAAGTTTCTGGGACACATAATGAGGAAGGAGGGCATGGATAATCTGAGAAAGAGAGACAAATGAAAGCAGTGTGTGACATTCCTGGCGGGCTTGAGCAGGTGGATGCCAGAACATGGTCTGGGGGAGGAAGCAGAGGAAAGGAACTTGTTGAGAGCTGCAAGGGATAGAGGGAGGTGGAGAGCCATGATTGCCTACATCCTGAAAGGACGTGGCCCTTAAAAAGAAAAGAATAGTGAGCATGGAAAATGGAATTGGCGAAGAAGGTTCAAATTACACTGTGTTCTTCAAAGTTACTTTCATGTTCTATAATTATTTGAATGGCAAGGTTTTTTCTTTTTGATATATATCCCCAAGTGTATATTTGCACATACATAGGGAATTATGCATGTCTGAACACATATTCTCAATCTCTGAACATATTAATATTGACATCTGAATATGCTTATGCAACTATCAGCAAACAGCAAATAATATATTATTTATTTATTTATTTTTTAAGCATTTTACCCTAAGCAAGGTGGGAATGCCACTAGTATGCAAGGGGTTACAGAGATGAAAGTAAGGGAAAAGACTGGATATTGGGTGGGGGCGACTGAAGAATGGAGAAGGATAAAAGTATGAACCAGGATCAAGGCATCAGAAGATTACAACTGACATTACATTTAAATCTTTGAAGATTATAGTTATCAGGGAAGAAAGTAAGAGGGAGGGAGTTCCACTGTTGGGAAGTGTGAGAAAAGAAACTGTTGGAATAGAAGAGGTGGTTACATTTAACTGTTTCTACAGTAAAAGACCAGTGAAAATAGCTTCTCAGATCAGATGCTATGGAAATATTTGTAGAAAAACAGAGGGAAGCCACATAAAGTCTGTCAGAAAGTTACTGGAGTTAAGATTCCAAGTCAGGACTGATCAAACTGCATATCCATCTTTTGAATTTTGTTAAGTAACTGAAGATGAACAACAGTGGCACCAGACCATATATGGCAACATTATTCCATGCACAGATGAATGGTAGATGTGTAAATGTGAAGGATGGACTCAGACAAGGCACCAAACATGAATATATTTGCAAATAGATGTAGTGAGATGCTTTGTCTATATTATCAGAAATGCTATTGAGTACACAACAGTCTTGAGAGAAAGGGGAATGGTAGAGAAAGAAGAGATAGCTTACTGATTTGAGGAAATATTGACGGAGATGCATATATAAATGGTCTGGAGATTCCAAAGAGAGTTCCCTAGCCAGCAGGAGATGATTGCAGGCATAAACTCCCAGGCTATGCATGTGGATTTTAGAGTCCTTTCTAAGGAAAGTAGCCTGGAATCAAGAAATCAGAGGAAAAGATTGACAAGGTTAGTCTCGCAAAGAACTAGTGTATCAGGAGACTTATCAAAGATGAATGATTCCACTTTGCAGAAGTTGGTATGAATACCATGGATGTTGGAGAAAGAAAAATTATTTTATTTTTTTTTTTTTAAACAGGTTTCGGTTTATATTTTTGGTTGCTTTTCATTATGTTGAGTTATATTGATAAGGAAAAGGCCTAAAGTAATAGTAGTCATCAAATGTGATATGAGCAGAAAGGAACTGGTGCAGACTGCAACATAGTGTAGCCTCAGGGTTGCTCACTGGAAGTGCATGCAGAGATATCCATTTATGCGTGACATGGCATTGCAAGAACTACAATATTATGCAACTGTTGATCAGAGCATACTCTCAAGATGCTACACAAGAGTTCGGGCTCCTAACTACCAGTCAAGAAAAGCAATCACAAAACTGCCAACCCGGTAACCCCAGTATGAAGAGATTCACGACAGCACTACTACTAAGGCCAGAGAAAAGGAAAGGATCTGGGAATCTCTTCCTAAACAGGAAACAAGGGATGAACCTCTACTCTTGAGAAGGGGATGAATATTAACCAGGGAATTGGAAAGCCTTTGTAATCCTATTTAAAAAAAAAAAAAAAACAGACAAAAACAAAACAAACAAAAACAACAACAGGTTTGGAAACTCACCTGGGAGCCACAGCATGAGTTAAGGGCCAGAGGTCTAAAAGACACATTGGGAAGAGAAGGTAAAGGATGATGCAAACATTAACATAAATATAATACTATTCAAAAAATAATTAAGTAATCAATAATAAATAATGAGTAAAAAATTAACAAATAACACTATAAAATAACTATGAATAACCACAATTGAATCCACAATCATTTCTACTCTATAGCCTGTAGAATAATTTGAAATATAATCATTACTGCCTACCCAATAACCATTAGAATAATATAATAGACCTTTCTACCCATAATGGACCATTGACCAGCATATATAAATAGTTGAACCAAAACACAACACAAATGGCCTGAAGATTGTTTAAGCATAAAAAAGATTGTTTCCACTTGGTTTTGACCTCAGTGTCCATTTATATATCTACACGCACATACACACGCACACACAATACCATTTTTTTTTTTACTTTTGATCATTGTTTGCCATTTATCTGACCCAGTTCTTTACTTTTGACTAATTGCCCAAATTATATCTGAGAAATTGTAGGAGTAGAAATGTATAATATGGAGTACTTGTAAAATCTTACCATTCCTCAAGTTTTTTTCTTTTCCCTTTTCATTATTATTTTTCTACTTTCAACATCTTCAAAAACAAAAATAAAAGCATTTTCATTTTTTTCTCCTTTTATCATTTTTCTTTCTATTCTTTTTTTATGGTAGTTTCCTCACTTAATATCTTTCCATTTGACACAGGTAAATTTGATGGAATGGCAAGAAAACCATGACTACAAGTGAAATATGAACTGCTTCCCTCAATCCACAAGAGAAATCTCCCAAGTGTGTAAGTCATACCAAACTTGTCTTGATTTGACCTTTAATTTGTGGTCATCACCAATTGATGTTTCATTGGAGATAAGCACAAATCAATTTTTGATTTAAACTTCTTCCACTGATACAGTCATAATTCATTCATGATTTGAGTCTAAATGATTCATTGGCAACTGTAGAATTCATGAGATTTACTAGGGTTTATGAGTTTCTGTCATTTACCTGTAAATTAAGCTGAAAGAAGCCAAATATTTGCATACTTCTTGAAAAGAAGTAAAGGGTATTAACTTGATGCAAAGAATTGTGCATGGAATGTTTCAAGAAGTATCATACTAAAAAAAAATTACATTTAAGATACCTAACATTTGTTTTATTTCTCTTATTTCTTGATTTTTTAATAATTTAAGATTTAAAATATGATTTTTATAGTTTTTATATATAATTAAAGCAGAAAAAAAACTCTTTAAAAATATGTATTTCCTTGTTTTTTACCCATTTGGAGTAAATGTCCATGCAACTTTTTCCAGTCATTTAAGTGTTAAGACTTAAAGAGATCAAAGACTTTGTTGTTTTTTTAACTTGATATTGAAATAAATGTTATGAAAGAATGGAATAAAGTCTTACTTTATTTAAGAGGATAAAAATTCTTTTCTAAAGTCACTTGGAATAATAAAGAATAATTGACTCCAAAACCAGTGTTTCATAAAAGCCATGTTTCAGGTCTATTATTCTATAAATATGTCTTAGAAATTCTAATATAGTTTAAAAGAAGCTCCTTGTCTAAATCTCTTGACTTCTATTTGATTCTTTTTTTTTTCTAAACAGGTTTACATTTGATTGGTATTTATTGAACAATTGTTTTCTCTGACAAAGATAACTTCTACTTTCGACTAGATATGTATTTAAAAGGTCTCGCATGCATTTTTGCCTTTGTTTTATGTCTGTTGTCTAAGTCTTTTGACTTTATAGACTTACTAGTGGATGTGGGGGTGGTGTAATGGATAGTGGCTTAGAAAGAGATATCGAAGAGCTAAACTCTAATTCCAAGCAAGTTTATTACATTCACTTACGTGCAAATACACTTGAAAGGTATGATCCATCTTTTCTTCCCATCCCAACTATGGATTAAATAGTAGGAATTGGATCTTGGAAAAATCCTTGTTATCTCCCAAAATAGTTAATTTGTTAATACACTGTTCTATCACAGTCTCTCATTAATAACAAGCTAGATTTCTTGATTTCACCAGTTCAAACTTTATAGCTAAGAGCTGCCATGCCATGTACATGAAAGTGAATCATCCTTTCCCTCTGTATTCCATTGGTGAGAAGGAAGTTCCAGTTGGGCAACTTCTTCCTAAAAGTTACTGTTTTATGGAGCATACCCCCAAGAGGATGCTTCCCCAACCACTACAATATTAAGCTTTTCAAGCCAACCATTATCTATCCTACATATCCTCATAATTTACAATTCTCACATTCATTAAAAAAAAACATTCATAATCCTCTACCTTAAGTTGCTCTTTGATATTGTATAGGATGAACAATAGCATAAAAAATATAAATTGAAGTGCCAAAAATTAGACAGGTACCTAATATGCAATTCTTTTGCCTAAATAACATTGACTATACAGTATATAACTGAGTGCAGTTTGTTGAATATAACTGCAGGAAATTTAGTGAGGTTTGCAATATGTTCTATACATGCTCAATGGAGATTAACTTTGGTGAGTGCAGGAGCCAATGGAAGCTTACTGAGTATTTCTGTAACAAGTTTCATATGACATGCATGATGAAAAGTAGCACATTATCTTGCTAGAAGAAAGCATCACCAATGGGAAATATGGTGAGCATAAAGAGTGGTAAATAGTCTGCAACAAGATCTGTATATGTTAATTCATTGTCAAAATAAACCATTTTTGCTAGTGGTCCTTGCAAACTCCATCTGTGCAACATATCTGGCACAATTATAGAGTCACCAACAGGTTGCATATCACCCTGCTGAGAGGCTAAATTCATAGCTTCATGTGGTCTTAGATGGATTTGACGGTTATCCTCAAAGAACTGGAAACCTAACTTTGTGATAAGGCCCTAATCTCCTCACCAAATGTGCCATGGCACACTAGTATGCCACATGATCCTCTTAAATGTGCCACAAAATATTGTCATGGCATACATACACATATATATATATGTGCGTACATGTGTGGAAGTAGTAATGATACAGTAGTAGTATTTGAATTTAATGAATAAGTATTAAATTTGTCATCACACATTAGGTAAAAAGGCTTTATCACTTTTATTGCAATTTTATACTTATTTATGTGAATAAGGCTTCTCAGCCCTAAATAACATAAAAAATAAGAAGCAAGAAAGACTACACTGAAGTGAAGAAGAAATGAGTCTCCTTATTGTACATTTAACCAAATATTGAAGAAATAGGCTGCACAAATAGTTGAATAGAAACATTGAAATAAAATAAGTTCATTTTTGTGTGTGTATTTTTTAAATCTGTAGTTTTATTTCATAACATTTAAATGTATACTCTTTAAAATTTTTTCTAAATGTGCTTTGATATTTTAATTTGCTTTTAGGTGTGCCATTGCTTAAAAAGATTGAGAAACACTGCTCCTCACTGTCAAACAGTGATAACCTCTGCTCTCTAGTGAGGTCTAATAATCAGTGCCATGGTGTCAGTAATGGTTTTTGTTGATTGATGAATATAAAATCTCAAGGAATACAGTTTACACTATTCAGTGCAACAACAGATGTGTGAGCAGCACCAGTTTTCTATTGAGATGTTATTTGATGTAATATCCACACTCATTTTGGGGAATTGGTTTCCATCCTTGCAGCTCCCATCTTGCATCACTTGTGGGTGCCTGCAATTTTCATATGCCATTGGTATCTGTCTGGAATTTGCATGTTCTTGCTATATCCTTGCCACTGTTGCCCCCAAAAAGCTTAGCTGAATTATCACTCCCAGAGATGTTTTGGATCCAATAATTATTCAATGGCCAGTGTTATAACCTGTCTATGTCTCATAGCAACATTACTTCTTTACCCTGTTATGTTATGCATATGTCATCCATCTGAATGTTTCTATAAATAGGAGAGGAGTGTAATGGTTACCTTATCATTAACAAAGAAATTGGAAGCGATGTTGTTGGAGAATGGAAAGAAAAAAAAAAAAAAGAGATGGCTGCTCATATGCCATATATTTAAGAATGTCTCATTCTCACAAATATGAGATTTTGCTTGTGACATGCAAATTTCTGACCATCAAAAAGAATATAAAATTCGTATTACCAATGGAAGAAGGGGAAAATTGTTTTAGATCCTATGATTGTCACATAGTCAAGTGTAGGTTTTCTGTAGTGGATGAATGGTAAGAGAACACAAGAAGACAAAAGAAGAGATTTATTGTTACCAAATCTAACATCAAAGAACCTATGAGTAAGACAATGAAATTGATTCACTTATAAGTGAACACAAGCTACAAGTGACAAAACAATAAATGGCGATAAGATATGGTTGGGATAAGTAAAAGTTTTTATTTCCGGTGATATACAATCATTTGCTCATTCTGGAATATTGCATATCAGTTGTAGGAGACAGAGTTCATTCAGGATTTAACACAAGGTTGTGGCCAAGAGTTAGTCTCTGCTACTGCTATTTTCTTGATTTTATTGCTGATGGCCTTGGCAGTTGTATCATCCCTCATGTTTGGTTAAGTTTGCCTGTCATGGAGTCTGTTAATGCCAGCCTGGCTGAATCTGTTTTTGTGGATGAAATCAGTGTTAGCTTTATAGTCATTCAGTTGTTCAGAAATAGCTGCAGTAAAAACCATGTCTGTATGGATATAGAATGCTTTTCAGTCAATATCAACTACAAAATCATGCTTTCTATTTCTGAAAATCTATGTACAAGATAATTATTAAAATATATGAGATGAAAGGACTGATCATTGTTCTGCAAAATTTAATCATACACTGTTCTCAAAATTATTAAAATGATATTAAAGTTATTCAGTATTTTCTGTCTGAATTATTTACATACAGACTATTGTTGTCATCCTTGTCATAGTTATGATGGCAGCCAGAGGGCATTAATGGCTGAAATATTGTGATAACAACAAAGATGAGGACAATAGTCCACCTGTAATTAATATAATTATTCAATATTGTTTGCTAAAAACCTACTTTAATTATCAACACCGTTTTTATTTCTTCAAACCTATAAATAATTGGTATACCTTTAAGCCAGGGGTGTCTAAACTTTTTTCAAAGAGGGCTAGATTTGATGAGGTGAATGTGTGTGAGGGCCAACCATTCTAATTGGCATTCTTTGAACCATTAAAATTAAATGCTCAAATGTGAAGGGTGATATTGAGATCTGGACATGTATGTAGGACAGCTTCTCCTGCACTTCCTGTCTGTGGAACTCCCTTCCCCTTAGTTGTTTCCCCAATGACTATAATCTTCAAATATTCAAGTATAATGTCAATCAACATCTGACACCCTGAGCTTGTTTCCCGTTCTTCTCTGTATCCTTTCCTCAAACATGCCTTTTTACTCTTGTTCTCAATTCTCTGCAACCCCTTGTGTGCTAGTGGCACTCCCGCCTTGCTTGGAGTGAATTGCTTTTAAAAAAAAGAAAAAAAAGGCCAGGTGTGATTCAAAGGCAGTGGTTTTGAAACACAAAATGTCACGCAGGTGAGAGTCACTTACTCTTGTCCTCACACAGTTCTTGTTAAAGTTCATCACAAAGAATGATTTCTCACACAAATATGTGGAGCTCATCATTTTCTTAGCAGATGTTCGAATCTTTTGAAACCTGCCTTTATTCAGTTGGCAGTAAAAGTTCACAAGCACGAGTTGCTGGTGCTGACTGAGCCACTTGCTGTCACACTGCAGTTCAATGAGCTCTAGCTGCAGCTGATCCAGAGCATCATCTGGGTTAAAGGAGAGAAAAGCATGATCTTCTTTTCAATAACTGCAAAATTTCAATTTTATTTACAATCGTCATTTTAGAAATTGACTGGAAAAGGCCAAGGCCAGAGTCACACTGCCAGAGGGTGACCACACAGTACCGCTACCATCTTTTCGTAAAATATGAAATGTGTATTTTACATACTCTGATGGTCAATACTGGCAGGCTGTAAGTGATACATTCTATAACAGAGGATGGGGGACCATAATAAATTTGACTGCAGGCTGTAATTGGCCCCTGGGCCAAAGTTTGGACATGCCTGCCTTAAGCAAATCATAACTGGAGAATATTGAAATTGTTTAAAATTGTTTATTTTTATTTTGTGGGATACGGTCTTCCCTCAATATCCTCACTTCAATTTATATTCAGAATTTATATACAACTTCATTTAACCTAGAGTGGCAAGTTCTCTGTGATATGGAAAACAAAAAAAAACACGGAAATAAAGTAGAAAATAGGGAATACAAAAATGGGATCTTTGCTACTAAAATATAAAATATTCCAATGGTAAAATGTAAAATTCCTATGCTGGAATTTGACAGAATCATTATTTTGCATAAATTTGCAATACACAGTGAAGTCAGTCACTTAAGCACAAGTGCTACAACTTATATTGCTGTAACATGTCATTCTATAAATAACATATGTATTTTCTAGTAATACACAAGCACCATAACCTAATTCATATTAACCTTGCCAAACCAGACACCACTGGTCGCCATAGGGCAAATACTCATGTGTGATATTTGCATATGAATAGTGTGGCATGTGCCATCAAGGCTAGTAAAAATAAAAGTTGTTGTTTGTGTAGTAATTAAATTAAGTTTTTAAATGCCAGTTTGATTATCTTTCATGATGAGCAAATGAAAAGCCAGCAAATTTGGTGGGTGCATACTTTTGGCAAAATACAGAGCTGAAGAGCCAGCTTTCTGTGATGATTTTCATCATGATGGTGATTTTGCAATTTTTGTGAACACACTGTAGATTGGACTTGGAGGGATATTCTTGTGGATCATCAGAAATCACTGAAGGACAAAACAAATAAAAGATGCCTATATAAATAGGCTAAATATTTGTATATTTTACTTTTTACATAGAAGTCTGTTTTTCATATGTTTAATGATTTTGATATAAAAACAGAAAATTGAAATTTACTGTCATGGAAGGACACAGAATTTGATGTTTTAGAACATGGAGAACTTGCCACTCTAATTTAACCCATTTGGCAGTAAATTTTTATAAATGAATAAAAATTATTTTTCTAAATCATTAGTTTCTACATTTTGCTTATACTAAATATAAAAATGTTTAGAAGCTTCAATGAGAATTTTGTTTTTTAATGTCAAGTTTTATAAAATTTAAATTTTTCATGATTTCTCATCTTAAATTTGTTTTTTTGGCAGGAGTTAAATTTTGATTAAAAAAAATTTTGAATTTGTTTTACTTAATTTTTTTTTTTTTTTGGCAATGTTTTGTAAAATTGTTTGACTGATACATTTAATGTTTATATATTTGGATTAGTTTATAATATGTAGTAAACTTTTAAAAAAATTATATATATTTGTACCTTGTGGTTAGTGATAACTGAATATTTGTCGAAGTGAACCACACTGTTGAATCATTTTATAATTAAATCTGTTCAAGATGGAAGTGAACTGGATTATTTACATTATTTATTTGCAGGCTATTGCCCTCATCTTTGTTGTTATTATGACAACAAAGATGAGGACAATAGTCTGTACCAAAAAAAAAAGATATAAATTTACATTGTAATTTCCCTTAATTTTGATCCCATTATGCTTAAAGGCTTTCCAAAGTGGCCATTAAGTGAGAAATTTATTTGTTTGTCTATATTTTTTGTTAACATTATGTAGAAAATTTGTAACAAAGGCAACAAGTTAAAAAAAAAAAAATGAAAAGTGCAAATAAATTTAGATTCATTAAAAAAAAAAAAATTATAACTCATTTAACCTTTCTAAACTGATTTCAGTTACTTAAAGCTAGGCCTAAATTGCTCCAACTTTCATGCATACATACATACACATGCATACACACACATATATATATATATATATATATATATATATATATAAAATAATGAGATTTGGAAATACACCTAATGTTTTTATATATTTCTGTATATAATATTTATAATGTATCTTTACAGAGAATTATTAAATTAATTATTTAATTATTAAAATTATTTTACTTACGTGTGGGTTTTCAGAAAAAATTGTTTTATTTAACTGGTTTTGATTTTAGCTTTTTAAAATGTTTTTATTCGATTACCACTTGCATATGATTAAATCTGGAATAACAGAAAAGAATTATGTGGTGTAACTGGTTTTATCTGTCGCTTATGCTAAGGAAAATATGATATTCATCTATTTTGAATGATGTACCTGTAGTTTATATAATGAAGTGAGTTTTGGTTTAATTTTGCTCATCAAAAATGTTTCTTTGTTTATGTGCTTTTGCCTGGTGGTTTTGTAGACGCATTGGTAGAATGAGAAGATATTAAAGTTTGGCAGATTTCATCCTCCATATTCCTCTCTATGTTGACTGCGGGGTATTTCTGTAATGTGGGGATCCCTTATTTGTTGGTGATGAGCTGTCATCCTTTGTTGGAGTGTCCATCTGATGTAGTGCTTGTGGCAACCCTTACATGTTATAATATATATTAAGTTATCTGAGTTGCATATATATATATATATATATATATATATTTGGTTGGATTGATACGAGTTTGTGACCCTGGGTTTCACGCTTTTGCGATCATCAGATTGTCCGACGATCGCAAAAGCGTGAAACCCAGGGTCACAAACTCGCATCAATCCAACCAAATATGTTAGCTCTATCTCTGATATTGAGTGCTTTCTAATAAATACCGTGCATATAATATATAAATAATTATATATATATATATATATATATATATTTATTTATATTTACAAATTCATGAATTATTCATACATAAAATAAATACAAAGGTTAATGATTAAATGGTGAGAAATCCATCTTCGCGAACAATTCAATAATATACAAAAACCCTGAATCTGTTTATGAATGAAAAGATCCTGTTTTATAAATTTCCGTTGCATTAGATCTTTTTATTTATATTTATATACACACACTTCACACACACACACACACATATATATATATATATATATATATATATATAGTAAAATGTTTTAATGTCATAAAATATAGTTAAGAAAAATATGGTACAAAAACAAAATTTTTACTATATTATTCAGACTATTGTCCTCATCTTTGTTGCCATATTTATTACAATGTTTTGGCCGTTGTATGCTCCACCTTCTTCAGGTGGTTGTAATGTTGAATTGAACCCTTTATTTCACTCACTGGGGTAGACTGTTCTAGTTCCACATGCCATGTTTAATGGATGTCAGTTATCAGCTATCTCGTGTTAATTCCCCTAAGTTCTCCACTGCCTTAACCAAGTATTGAATTCACACTTTTTGGGTCCTGTCACTGGATCTAAGCAACGCAACACTGTGCCATGTGTCCTTGAGGAATTTTTACTGTTTAATAAATCCAATGGAAATTTGGAAGAATTCTGCTTGTATAATCAAGACATCAGAGTTATACTCTGCTTCCAACTAAATCTTTTTCAAATTCACTGTACATGTTGGCCAGATATGAATGCTCAAAAAGCAAAACCTAAAATAAAAAAGTCGTTCTCTGCACAGGGACTCCAAGCATCACAAAACAATTCCTCTAAAAAAAATTACTATATAAAAGGAACCAATCATGAACATTGCCACCAAAGAAAAAAATACATGAAATTCATCCATCCTATCTGCTTTTAAAAATGCCAACAATGGCACTGTAACAGGCCCTACCAACTCTACCATTCCTTTAAGTCACTTCCCTTTCTCACAAAGAGCCTCAGCTCACATCCTCTGTAAAGGCAATACAAAGAATTTTATATTAACAATTTTTGTCTTTTCTTTTCACCTCACTGGTGGTAGATGTTTTGTTTGTTCTCTTGTGCATTTATAACAGTCAAAGAAAATAAAAAAAATATCTTTTCTTTGACACAATTTGCAATATAATAAAATTGTGGCCAAAAATATTTACTGTTAAATACAATAGATTAACAGAAGCTCTACATACATTAGCGATGCAACATTTAAAAAGGGGTGATGATTTTGATACAGAGGATTTTAATCTATGCTAACAAAACTGGTGGTGATGGGGTGGTACTGAAGAAAATGTAATTCAAAGTACAATATAAATATTCTCAAGTTACTGCCTGTATTTTATTTTTATTTTTTAAGATTTATGTTCATTATTGAAGCCATTTTTCTTTTCAAAATAGCTTCCTGCAGTGTACTTTATTTGGCTTGCCATCAGGATGTTTCCTTTAGATTTTTGCACCTATTAATATTGAAGAACTGAAAAATTCACTTTAAGCATTTTTCCTCTTCTTTTCCTTTAATGAACATATCTGTGGCTGTTCCAAAGTAGTTTTAATTTATAAGGGAGGTATTGTGATTTAGCAATTGATTACAAAATGTGACCTTGAATAAGTTGTGAGCAAGATTTCCAATCTCTATCATTGACTTGATTAACAGTTTCTCTGTACTGTTTTTAACCCTTTATCTATCAATAGAAAAGGCTAGTGGCTTACAGCCACATCACATTGAAACACTGGTTTCCAAAAGATCACTGAAGTTAAGCAACCTCAAGCCTAGTCAGTACCTAGATAGGTGGCAGCTTAGAAATACCAGGTACTATAAGCTTTGATGTGCAGGTGGTGTAATGGATAATGGCTCAGAATTGATAATTGAAGAGCTGAGTTCAAATTCCTGTTGGATTTGTTATACTTACTTAAGTGCAAATACCCTTGGGAAATGTATGAATCCACATTTTCTCCCTCCATCTATGGGCTAATTAGTAAAACTTGTATCACTAAACCATTATTTTATAAAAAAAAAAAATTTTACACTCTAAAAAATATTTTCTACCTATTTAAATAACCTGCAAAGGGTTGATAAGCCATAGAAAATGAATCAATCAAGAGCAGGCGAGTGAATTAAAACCTTCAAATTAACATTTCATTTCTTTTCATATTTATCTATTTTTGAAGGAAGACTGTATCAAATGATTATTGGGCCTATTTTGTTTGAAATCAAGGAATTGCGCATCACAAGAAACCATAATTGAATATAAAACTTAAATTGCTTTTCCTTTGATTGTGAAAAATGTGAATGAGAGTAATAGCCTGCTGAAATTCATCCAGGCATCTCATATATCCTGGGATTGGCCACAATATCAAGCACCTCAATATAAGCAGTAGTATTGCTCTTGAGGTTGTTTGGGAAGAAACACACCATCACAGAAGATGTGAACTTGGCATTCATTATCGTGAAGTTTGTGGACCTGTCATTCCTCCTGTTAATTTTCTGGTTTTAATTAAAGTTCTTATAAGAGAAGAATCAGTATGCTGAGACCCTCAGGTTGCATGAGCTTGTTCTACTAAGATTTAACCTTTCTTCATCTATGCAAGACTTGTACCTGAATGTCCTTGTGCACCATTTATATCCAATAGTCAATTATCAATTTGCTTTGGTCTTAGTTGATTTGGACAAAGTTGAATATTTCTTTTCTTGGCCATGGATGATGTATCACTACCAGATGCTTCAATCTCATTCTTGGATATTGAACACAAAGATCCTGGTAACTGCCAAAAATTTAGCTATCTCTAAAGTGGTGTGGTTGGCAGTTAATGCCATAAGCATTTCATTTCCTTTGTCATATTGGAAGCTACCATGTTAATGCTCTTGATATTTATGAAAGAAATTCAAGTTTTTATCCACTCAAACTTACTATGGTATGTTCTCAAAGATCTGGCATACTGTGCATGGATACATTACATTTATATATATATGTATATATATATATATATATATATATATATATATATATGTGCGTGTGTGTATTTATATGAAATTTCATTTACATGTTTTGTACCGATGCATAAGGAGCCTTTTCATTGTCTATATTTTTTCCTAAATGATTTAATGGTTTTTCTTATCACTTTAGACATTTAGTTCTTTGTCCTCAATTCTTCTGATATTTTCAGGTATATTGCAGCTGAATATATCTTTTGTTCTATTTCTGTTCATTTTGAAACCACCTTATTTGGATCAGTTAGCATTTCTGTTTATTTTGTGTGAAAACTGCTTACCTCGGAAATGCCCACGAATCTGTGTCATGCAAAATCCAACTGCTCAGCGGTAAAAAGAACCAAAATGGCGGCACCCATGTTTTATTCCAGGCGGTCTCAGACAGTTAACGCGAAATCTCGTTGTCTCATCATTTGCATGCAAATTATGGTTGGCCTCAGCTGTATAAAGCAAGTGCATTTTTTTTTCTCAGCTCTTTGTTTTATTTTGATTTCTTACTACAAGCTATTTCAGCAATGGACAATATGTGACAGAAATATTCTAAGCATGGGTAAAGAGAGGAAGGTGTGTGCAGCCCTTTGCATTAGTGAGCCGGATTTCGATGTCTCCTTCAATTCTGACGAGAGGGTGTGGACCGCCAGGTGGAAATGTGCCCAAAAGACCCACCAGTTCAGCTTCACAAGGTCGCAGAGTACAAAGTGTCAGATGGCATCAGAGGAAAATACTAGAAAGAGCTTCAACAGTGGATTGTGAACAGCTGGTTGATTCCGTACCCCCAGGAAAGACTGGGACCCCCAAATGGTTTGATTCCCTTGATGGTAGTCGTGCAGGAGCAGAAACAGAAGGTACCTCCGGTACTCAATTACCGCAAATTGAACGACTTTGTGAATGCTTTAACTGCCAATGCAGAAGTGTACACACAGATTCGTGGGCATTTCCGAGGTAAGCCATTTTCACAAACATGATCACAAACAGGGCAGAGAGGTGGTGATCGTCGCCATTGAGTGCCCCTCTGAAGGGAACAACACAAGCTTCATCCTCATGCGTACTCTCGTCTGTGGTTTGAGTGTCGGTAAACCCTGTGTCCGCCGAGAGGCTGCTGACATCGGAATCACTGCCCAGCAGGTCTAACTCCAAGCAGATTGAACGCTTACTACTCTCAGACTCGGAATCGCTTTCATTGCTCAGTAACGGTAGTGGTTGCATCACCGGTCGCAAGTCTTTAATGTGATGAGGCACCGCATCAACTCTCACAGATTGTGGGCTAATCACCTCCGTAACCCGTCCAGTGCCATATTTTGTTGTACACTTGCCGTGTGGGTTTTTGACCCAAACAGCATCTCCTACTTTCAATCTCCCTCCGGTCACTTCTAGTTCAGGCAGCGGGTTGGCTTCAATGCCTTTCACTATAAAAAAAAGAACCAAAATGGCGGCGCCCATGTTTTATGCCAGGCGGTCTCGGACAGTTAACGCAAAATCTCTTTGTCTCATCATTTGCATGCAAATTATGGTTGGTCCTTGGCTGTATAAAGCAAGCATGTTTTTTTTCTGGGCTCTTTGTTTCATTTTGATTTCTTACCACATTTTGAAACCTTCCTATTTAGATCAGTTAGTGTTTCTATTCATTTTGAAGTCTACCCATTTGTCTTGTTGAGCATTTCTTGTAATCATTTGATTATTTTGATGTATAATGTCCACTGTGGCATACAGATGTAAAACATGAAAATTGTCATAATTTTGAAATTAACCTTTGAAATAAATAAAAAGCACTGGAAAGAGCAATAATAAGGGAGAGAGAGAGAGGGGTTAACATGGGTTCAAAGACAGATTAAGATAAGATATACCATAAAAGTGCAAAAATAGATGACAGCAGGGTACATAGCAAGAAGAAGGATAACTACTTCTTTTATGTATCATGTTCCTTCAGGACTTGGGCTATTATGGCCCTGCACAGCTTCCTATCCTTCATTTCCTCGTTATGTATTCCAGAAATTTCAAGTATTTCTAAGTATGTGTCCTTTTTGTTTCCATTTTCCTTATTACTTCCTCATTGCTCACATGCTCTGTCCATGGTATTCTCAGCATCTTTCTATCAAATCACATTTCTGTTGCATCAACTTTCCTCTTAATTGTCCAGCATTCATTGCCATATAAAACTGATATTGCAGAGATGCCAAAGAATCTGCAGCATAACCAGAAATGTCAGCTCAGGATTGCTTAAGTCACTTCCCCACTGATATAACATAGCTTTCCTTTTGCCGCTTCTATAAATATTTTCATGATAGTGTTCTGATGAGCCTCCTTTTTGGTTCCTCAACTTCACAAATTTAAGCACAGTACTACATTGGCATGTAGGTTTCATAATTTCACTGTTGAAATTATTAGTTGTAATCATATATTCTAGGCTAATAATTTCTTCTGTCATACTTTCCACTTGTGTAATTCTTTTCTGGTTTCCTGCTTTCCTGTCAACTATGATCTTCCAAAAATTTAAATTTAGTGTAAATTATCATCTTTTATCTCTTGAAACTTGTTCTTTTATTGTCCTTTCTGTTTCTTTCACTCCCAGTAACTCTTTGCATCCTAGTGACTTTATTGCCTTGCTTGGGGTGAAATGATTTATTAAAAAATATCCTGGTGTGGATTTTTCTCTTTAAAAAAAAAATAATAATAATAATCATCCCGGCCTGTCTGTTGGACAATCAAAGGTATGTGAAAATGTTTGAATATCTATACATGTACTCATGCATTTGTTAATCTATATATGCAGGTATATTCAAATATATATTGGTATCGATATATAAAATACAATGGATATGTATGTACTTAAAAACACTTTTCATAGTGGACAACTTGTGTGTGTGTACACACATATACAAGACCTGGGTTTGAATCTCTCTATGGTTGATTTGACAAGGAGGTGACCTTAATATCAGACTGAGGAGATGATCCTATTCTGTGGCCCTATTGGGAAATAACTGAAAACCATACTGCATATTGATCCAAGCTTTGAGTGAAATTGAGTAGACAAAACTGTTTAGAAACCATCAATGGTTGCACGAGCATAAAGTGATAAGTCAGCGCAACTGAGCATACTGGTCTTGTTCAACTATTGATTTTGTTGGATTAAATGCTTTCTTCCAGAAAGTGTGTAATGGCAGCTTCAAATGAGAATTCAGTGATCTGAGTTCATATTTTAGTTGGGTTCGTTACATTTACTTATTAACAAATACCTTTGGGAAAGGTGTGAATCCATCCCCCCCAGCTATGGTCTAACATGTTGACTCCCAAGCTTCATTTCCCTCATTGTCCCAAGGTCCCAATACTATATCTTAATTTTGGTACAAGTCTTTGTTTTAACATTGTTCCATGTAAGAGGCAAGGATGTTATAGGTAGTATTTATTACCTATGACCCAATAGTATGGTGTTCAGTTCATTTTATAACCCAGAGTCCAATGTGACCCACACAAATGCATGATGCATCTCTGTGTAAGTAAAACTAAAAAAATGATCAAAAAAAGACAACAGTAGAAATTCCAAAAAGAAAACAAAATAAGAAAAAAATAAAATATTTTTTGAAAAAAAAATGTTCTGATTTACTATGATCTCATAAGTAATCAATCATAGCATTGTGCTCCCAATAATCCTCTTAGAAAAGAAATTGGAAAAACGATACACCAGAGGGTCATGTAAGCCTTGCAGACATATCACCACAATCCTCTGGTGGGTCATGTGGGGGTCAACATGTTAAATAATAAGAGATGTGTCTGGAAAAAATCATTGTCATTCTTATAATTAAAAATTTTTTAATGCAATATTCCCTCACAAAAAAAGAATTATTCTTACAATACAATATGTTTCATGTTTAAATAATCATGAAAAGGTTGATAAGCTGTAAAAAACAAATCAATCTCTCAAAAACAAGAATCCTAGAAAATGTAACTAAAGTCTACAGGTTGGTTATGTGAGTGTTACAAAAGCACAAAAATGCCTGAGCAACTGTCTGTAAGAGGAATTAACTTGCCACCCTTAACATATATGAGTAGTCAGAAACAAGCAACCAACCATTTCACACACACACACACACATATATATATATATATATATATATATAAACAAATAGCTTACAGATTAATCAAAAGTGCTTGGAATGAACAATCATTTAATCAATTTCTACACTAAGTACAAAAAGTAATCTCTTCTTTGCATATGAAAAAAAATACAATAAAAAAAACTTAATAGAAGTACCTTGTCAGTCATTTTTAATTAAACATGTATTATAGAGGGATTGCTACCTGAAGACACACCTAATATATATGAAAATTCTATAGACATTCCTATGTCATCTTTTGAGGAAGTGTCTTTTGATAATGTTAAGTGGAGAAGTATGTGCAACAAAGGCATTACAACTTTTGAGACGTTGCATATTGTGGATATGCACGTATTACAAGACACCACTGATATTCTTGCAGCCTTCACAAAGTGCGCTCTTCCTTGTTTTGTATGTGGAATACCATTGAGGACAGAGCATGCTGTTGAACATGTATATGTTGAAAACAATCGGAGTGTTTAGGATATGCAAAGTGACCAATTTAAGTAACCTAAAATTGATTCCAGCAAATGAAGGAATGTTAGAATTAGCCAAACACTGTTTCATAAACAGACAAAAAATGCAGTTCTAGATAACAACTGTAGCGAGAGTTGAAAATACTCAAAGAAACAAAAATAAACATTAGAAAGTTTACCAATTCTATAAAACAAATTAGTCAGAAGTTGGAAAAAATTGAACAGACAGACCTTGTTGACATTGTTTAAAAGAATATATATATATATATATATATATATATATATATATAATGTGCAGAAACTTGTCACTTAACTGAATGGTGCTATTTCAGTCTTGCCGACTTCAAAGTTTCATGAGCACATTGTTGTAATACCTTCACTATTCATTTAAATTCTATTAAAGCTCTATCCTTGCCCTTTGATATCAAACACTTTAAAACAAAAACATGCCTGCCTAAAATGCCTTTCTACCAGTATACTACAGAAAAAGAACCAGCAATTTTGGCACCTAATGCTTACAATTTAATACTATAATATATATTTTAGGATATTACAACAAAAGCATATAATGATCGCTACACAATTGCAGTTGTGTTTCCACACATAATGATGTCTCTTTACCAACCTTATATGAAAGATAATGCCAACCCAATTTATATTTACCCCAATTCTAACCATCTTCCATCTGTAATCAATCATATACCATTAAAGAATAATGGTTACAAGTACAATGAAATCAAGTATAGAAAATATGATGGTAGTGGTCTAAAGAAAAGAAATAGGAAGATCATTTGGTACACTCCCCCATTTAACTAATTGGTCAGTACTAAGTTTGGCCAGAAGTTCCTTCATTTAATCGATAAACATTTCCCTAAAAGTAAACCTCTTAGTAAAATATTTAGCAGAAACACATTAAAACTAAGTTATAGCTGCACCAATAATCTTAAAGATTATACAGTTACACAATAATAAAATTTTAAACCAATTTAATAATTTGGATCATAATGCACATTCCAAGATAAATATTACTAATGGTACTAGTCAATATAATTGTAGGAATTCTGACCAATGCTCATTGTTAAACAAATGTTTTACTAAATCTCTTGTTTACCTAAGTACTATTTCAACAATAGAGAATCCAATGGTTGAAAAATTCTATATTGGTAGTACTAAGAATTCTTTTAAGACTAGAAGTTATCAATATATTTTACCCTTTACTAATAATACGTATAGAAATAATACATCACTTTCTAAATATTTTTGGAGTTTAAAAGATAATAATAATATCCTAAGGTGAAATGGAAAATTTTAAAAATGGCAAGGACATGTAAATCCTTATATGAACTCTGTTTTCTGTGTTTACATGAAAAATTGGAAATTATCAGGTTCTTCGATAAGAATGCTTTATTAAATCAAAGATCCAAGTTATTGGTAAATTGTAAACATAGTCTACCTTTTACCTTACAATTCAGTTAGACTTTGGAATTTGACAATGTTTTTTCTTATTTTAGTTGAACTGTGTTGCACCATATATGGCTTATCTTTCTATTTGTATGATTAATTTTGAGTTTAATTTAGTTTTCCTGGTAGTATTATTAACATCTTACATGGATGTATTGGTATTTAGTTAATATTTTTGACATTTTACATTGATTGGGTGATATTTATTTAATGGTTGCATATTATTTACCAAATAATTGTATATATTTAGATTATTTACTAATTTCTTAAAGAGGCCTCTTATTTATCAACTACAAAAAAATTTATGTAGGAAATCCACAAATCTCATAACTAGTTGGGTATTCAGTTAAATTACCTCTCTACCCACCTCCACTATTATTTCTTAAGAGAGTTGACTGTCTGACATGTATACATTTATTGTAGTCATTCGTATCAGTCTAATATCTGGCTGCTGAATAGATGCCAAATTTTTACCTTGACACATTTGTAAAATAATAATTTCTAATTTTTTCTTTTTTGCTTAGTTTGAATTTAACATAGGTCATATTCGATTGGTTGATCAGGATAAAGCCCTCAAGCCTTTATTTTTTTATTTTATAATTTTTTTTTTCATAAAATGAGAATGCATTTTGCTTTTGAAACCAAATTAATTGTTCACTCACCAGTAATCTGCACTTGCCTGAGGAGATGCATCATTATGTGTTGAAACATGACTGCAATTGTGTAGTGATTCTTACATGTTTTTGTTGTAATATTCTAAAATAAATAATATTGTTCTGCCATGTATTAAGCCCTCTTTTAAATTAAATGTTATGAAAATTGGAAGTATAATCTATTCATTCTCATCATATCTGGAGATATATATATATATATATATATATATATATATGTGTGTACTTTATCAACTTACATATATATTTATCAATGAATAGTACCCAAATAATTGACGGGAATTTTTGTGTGTCTATATTTCTGAGATGAGGTATTGTAATTATTTACACTATTTACAGTGTTCTTTGTTGCCATATTCATAATATTTCAGCTGTTGTACACTTTGGCCTTCTTCAGGTGATTGGAATTGCCCAATGGATAAAAGCATTGGTTACAGTAATCCAACAACTTAATCCAAAGAGTTGTGCATTCAGTTCTTGGCTACAGCAGAGGTGAACAAAAACTTGGAGAGTTGAGTTGCTAAAGGGAGATAACTGATACTGAGATATCCAGAAGAGGCATGGCACATTCCTATCACTTGAAGAAGGACGAAGCATATAACAGCCAACACATTGTGAATATGGCAACAAAGATGAGGACAACAGTTTAAACAATGTAAATGGGAATTTTTGTATACATGAATCGGTACTTGTGTCTAGGATCAGTGTAATATCTGTACACTATGAAGTTTTATATGTGTACATAATGAATAAATTGTCTACAGCCTCCTAGTGACTACTTTTCTAAGCTAGCATCTGCAAATGATTTCACAGCAGAACAGCGATTCTTTTATTGATTCTTTCCATAAAGTTTCTTTCTGCTTGCTAAGATATTCCCCAATTATTCTTATTCACCTAACCCCCACTTCACTTTCAAAAAAACCCTCATCTTTCTTCCAGATTGTGCAGACCAACACTTGCTTCCATCACTCTCACTGTCTGTTAGGAATCTGCTATTTTCCTGTGTAACTGTAGATGTACGAAAATGATGAACTGTAACAGATGAAAGGTTAGGTTTGCCTGAGGAATATTGACTCGTTGGCATAGCAGTCTGTCGGCTGTGACTGTTCGTTTCCTTTTCTTTCTTCTTTTCATGCATTTTATTTGAATATGTGATACCTTGAGAAATGGGTTTTGTGAGAAATGTGAACCTGATATTTTCAGCTTTCTTAATGAAAGCAAAATTTTATCTCTTGTTTAGTGATTCCATCCTCCCTTTCATGAGATGAAGTTGAAATATTAATATCAAGGACATTAATGTACAGACATTTTTAAGATGTTTTAAAATTCATTTTAAAGTTCATACTAATAAAAAAAGGGCATTATACTTACCTTCTGACTTAATAATTATCAACATTTTTATTGAACTAATTGTACATGAGTTGTAATGGTTAGTAACTCGGAAAGAGAAATTGGTGAGCCAAGTTCAAATTTGGGTCAATATTGTTACATCCACTTTTATGCAAATGTCATTGGTAAAGTTGTGAATCCATTTCTTGTCTCTACCACCCTATAGCTATGTATTAAATAGTAGGGCAGACTGGGTTTTTTTATCTTTGGTTGTTAACCAGTCTAGGAGGAGGACAATTCTAAATTCAAAGCCATATGCAGCTGATGAAAGGATCATGGAGTTCACAATAGCACTATCTTTCTAATTGTGATCAATCTGATAGAATGTAAACCGAAACACATCATGTTACTAAAAGGTGTAAAACCTTTTTTTTTCTTTTACAGCCTTAGAGACATAAGGCTGCATCAATAATGTAGTTATTATTGATATTTTGGTTACTTTCATCTCAGCTAAAAGGAAGGATTACATACCCTTGGTGCAGTTGGACCTTAGTGGACAAGATAGGCACCACATGATGAATGAACTCTGACTAGAGGCTTGGACAGTTATTAACTATATAATTACTATTCATCCTCCAAATTGAATGCATTGACAAAGAAGGAAATTATGTTGGAAAATAAATGTGTTGTTTATAGACTAATTTGTTTACCTCAACATATATATAATTTTAATTGCTTAAATTTTATTTTTAATAGATACCCATATTTGAGTAGATGCTTTGTTTTTTATTTATTTATTAAACAGTATATTTATTTATTTCCATCTAGCAGCCTGAATATTCAAGAAATCTTATTAGAATAATATCTGCTCTCTGGTAGGATTTGAACTTGGCCTCCCCTAGGGGAAACCATCATTAGATCTGATAGGCTTTGATTTTTTGGCCATGAAGACCCTTCTGGTCAAGCAAAGCCTGAATGGTACTTTTGAATGCAGACCACTCCTGATTCTCAAAATATACATCTCTGCTCAGTTTTGTATCCTAACGTAAATAAAGATAATTTTTAGGAATGGATTTTTGTTTATTAATCCATTTTTTATTTATTGCTTAAACTTTATTGATCTACTGTGCTTTGACCTCTCAGTCAATAAATAAAAAAAAAAGAAAAAGAAACAGAGCCTCTACTCAAATATGGATATCCACTAAAAATAATGTTTAAACAATAAATTAAAAATATGTCAGATTAGTAAATGAAAACTCCATTTCTAAAAATACATAATTATAACAAGATGTAGATAAGAATTATTCTATAAAAATTGTTAGAATTTATTAGATATTTGAATATTTAAAAAATCCTGTGTTCACTATTAGTCTAAAGAATTTTTTTTGTAATTAATAACATCCATTTAATGGCTAGAATCTTAGCTTTTTGACTAGCCATGCATAGCTCTTTGGATAGAGCCAAGTCCACATATCTTAGGCAAATAATTAATATAGTTAAGAGATAAGCATATTAACAGATAAACATCATCATATAATTCTATTTGTTCCTTAGTTTGCACATACAGTATATGCTCTGCCAATACCTTATGTATAATGGATTATTCTGTTTTGATTGGGAGGAAAGACAGAAAATACATATCAGAGATGCTGTTTGATTTCAGTGAGAGAAAGAAAGAAAGAAGATAGAGGTGGTGATAATGCTCTCATGTGTTTACCATCAGCTTCAGTGAAATGAAAAAAACTTGTCCATTTTAAATCTTTTTATTTTTGTAATGTAGTAACAAGTAGAAGCTTATGAAGCTTTATTTGACTCATTCAGTTTTAATGCAGAAAAACGTTTATTTTATTGTGATGGATGGTTACAAGCGAGATGGGAGAATGGATGTATTTAGTTTATTACGACAGATTTGTACCCTCTTACTTAACTGCAATTAGTATGACGTTATGATTGTTATTGTAATATTTGATTAACAGTGTTAAGCTTAAATATTTAATGATGCAATTATGGGAATTTCCACAGGTATTTTGTAGTTCTGAAACTCGCATTGAGCTTATTCATTCAATATTACGATACATCAGAAAATTAAAATAGCAAAACCATTAAAGTTTCACAGGTACTACAACTCGTGTTTATTTTGACATGCATCAATTATAACTTTTCTACTTTGTCTCATCTGTGCTACTAGTATAAGTAAAATGATAAAACTGTAAGTAGGTAGCATGATCTTTTTTTTCTTCTTATATGTGTCATGTCCCTTCAGGACATGGGTAATCAAGGACCTCCACAATTTCCTGTCCTTTATAGCTCTTAGTAAATTTTACCTTTTTGTTATTTCTCTTAAACACTCTTCTCTCAAGCATTTACACAAGCTCATTAGGCAGGTTGTGTACTGCTTTCCTCTGTGCTTCTTACCTTCAATATCCCCTGTGAGTATCAAATTTTCTAAGCCTTCTTTCCTCATTATGTGAGCTAGAAATTTCAACTCTCACTTTCTGATAAGTATAAGTCTCCTTTTTGTTAGCATTTTCTCTAAAACTTTGTTATGGCTCACATGTTCAGTCCATGGTATTCTCATCATCCATCTGGAGAACCACATTTCTATTTCACTGTAGTATGGTACTTTTTCATTAATTAGAATGTAGAGTTAATCTGGTTTGATGTTTCCTTTAAAGGTGGAATAGATAAATATACTGAAGGCTGAAGTTATAAAGATGAAATATTAGAGATACTATGGCATAGAAATAATAAGTGATAAAGATTATAAGAAATTGCATGTGTTTTTTATATTAGCAATAAAATAATTAAAGGAACCAATAACTATAGCGATTACAGAGAAAACCAAATAATATTTATTTTTTAAATCACAAGGGAAAAAGTACTTGTTTACATTACATATTTGCACTCTAATATTAGGTTGGTGCAAAAATAATGACGTAATAATGTCATTTTTTGACGTTAAAAGATACATCAAAAAACGACATTATTACATCATTATTTTTGCAGCAATCTGATACAATTATAAAACAGTTACAGATTTTAAACTGATGACAATAATGCATATTATGGCAGCACACTTTTGTTAAAATACCCAAAAGAACACACAGACTTAAATTCACAAGTCATCAGTCATTTCCTTATGAAGGCAATTTATTTGCTCAATTATTCAATTTGAGACATTAAAAATCAAATTAAATTTTAGTGACTAATTTTTAAATTCTTGTCTGGTCATATTGACCTGAAGGTCATCTAAACCTTTGAAAACTTTTTTACCTTCAAAGGAATTATTTAATTAGATGAGGTCATTGGATCTTACTGGGGAAAAATGCAAATTGATTTATCAGCACAGTTGTTTATACTGAATAGGAGGAATTGTAATATTATATTATCAGGGATCTTATTTGTATTGGAAAAGTGTTTATCAAAAAACAAGAACATTTCTGTGGATGTGTTTTTTTTTTTCTTCCTATATAATAAAGCACTTATAGTTATTGATAAACCTAAACATTAAGTGTTACTGAAATATGCCTTCCAAAAAGCTAAGCAAAATATTAAGAAACAGGAAAATTTCATTAAAAACAAAGGAAATAGTATTGAACTGTTATGTAACATCAGTCCCCCTATATGGTAGTGAATGTTGGACAATCTCCTTGCAAATGAAGAGCCCTGAAGCAGCAGAAATGGGGTTATTCAGAAAGATGCTAAGAATACCATGGACCAAATATGTGAGTAACAACAAAGTTTTATTGAAAATGGAAACAAAAAGTACACTTATGCTTAACATCGAAAAGAGACAATTGAAATTTCTAATGAGGAAAGAGGACTTGGAAAATTTTACACTCAGGGCATATATTGAAGGTAAGAGGGTCATAGGAAAGCAATGCATAACCTACCTAACAAGCTTCTGTAAATCATTGGGAGAAGAGCATTTAGGAGAGATAACAAAAAGGCAAAATTTATTAAGTGCTACAAAGAACAGGAAATTGTGGAGAGCCATGATCGCCCATGTTTCAAAGGGAGATGGCACAAAGAAGATATGCTCCAAAGCAGAATATGATTAAAATAAGAGTTGACAAATATTCTTTAAGAAATTTTACTTGAAGACTCATCAGAACATTTTAAAAACATAATTTTTCATATTTTGTTATCAATGTTAAAATGTTGATTTGTATAAATATATTTTGCCAATAGCAGAAATATTCCTGGGGGTGATGGATAGGCAGGAATTAGGGTAAGAAGCATCATTAGAGTCAAAAAATAAAATTTAAAAAAACTGCTTCATTCTCTGCATTTATTAGACATAGACTAGTTTATTCTTGCTCTAAAAAATAATGGTATATTTTTTTTGAGTCATTACTATTAAGTTTTCACATGAGATTGTAAATATAAATAAATCACCAGTGTAAGGGAGATAATTCTAGAAAAGTAAAAAGTTAGACATTACAAATAGCTTGGCTCGACATATCCCCATGAACTGTCCTTTACTCTATAACCCTCTACCTCAAGTGGCTCTTTGGCCTTGTACAAGGTGAACATTACTGTAAAAAAAGTTTCTTTTTATATTTCATCTAAATATAGATATTCAGTATAGCTTATTTTATTTATTTCATGTTATTTAACTTTTTATATTAATTTATTTTAAGCAAACAGAATTAATATGAACAAATGTTACTAATAATTGTAAAATCTATTTTAAGTCAGTACTGCATGACTTGATATTTATATTAGGTTGGTGCAAAAATAATTTCGTTTTCTCACATAGTAACATATGTTAGAAAACAAAATTATTTTTGCGCCAACCTAATATATACTCCTCTCTCTCATGTACATGCACATTTTGTGCATCCACCCACAAAAAGAAAAATCTCAAAAATTCACCCTGTATCTTACAAATTGAAGCTTTCTTAATTTTATTTTTATATATTTATTTGTTTGTTTATTCCTTCAAAATTCTGAAGTAAAAAAAATTTGGGTGCATCCTCAACTATAGGGTTGGGTGGACTGAGTACATCCAGAGTATGTAAATTATGTTTGGTATGTTGGTTTCAGAAAAGCCAGTCGGTTTTTGTAACAAAATATTTGTATGCAGAGTTTTTCATTGTTTAATCATTTGTGCTTTATCATTATTACAATTAAAAACAAATTGTTGTTATGAATGCAAAAAGAAACAGAATTTACAGGTCAGCACGACTAACATGAAAATTCACTGCATGCTATCATATTTATCTATCATCTATCTTATATCTTATCCATTTATTTGTTATATATCATATCTATTATCTATCATCTATATATCTATCGATATGTGTGTAGAGAGAGAGTTTGTGGATATAGGAATCAACATTATCTATATCTATGTTAAATCTCTGATAATGAGCCCTATTCCTCTAAATATAACAATTTTTAAACACACACACACACACACACACACACACACACACACACACACACACACACACATACTTGCATACATGGTGCGATGGATAAATTGTCATCTAAATTATACAAAAATTAAAATAACACTGACAACATTTTAACAGATATGTTTACTAAATTACACAAAAATATCTTGAAATATTAGAGTAAATTTATTCAATAAAATCACCATAAAAATAAAATCAGCTTAAACCATGACTTTGAAATCTTCTGCAACTCTTCTGGATGGTCTCTTTGTTGGTGAATGCTGCCATAATTCTTGCCTTCGGTTCATTTTTGATGTTACAAAGAATTTTGTTGGTCTCTCGCTGAACTGTGCCTCTCACATAATCAAGCAAAGGGGTTGCAGTCTGTGGAGTTAGGTGGCCAGATGTAACGGGTGATATGGTCACAGAAACTGTCTGACAGCCATGACTGGATTCTCTTGCTTGTGTGACATGGTGCAGAGTCCTTTTGCCAGATATAGGATTTTCCAGTAACCACACTCTTGACCCAGGGCAGCACTACCTCCTCAAGGCACTTGATGCAAGCCTCTATGTTGAGTCTGAGGCCCTCACCAACAAATATGGGAGTTCTTTTCTTATCTGAATGATCAGTGAGTTTTCTGAGCTGCCATTACCTTTGTAATCACCATTAGACTCACCTAACTCTTTTCAAATCCTCTGCACTGTCTTCATATTAACACCCAAACACTCTGAAATCTTCATGCTGGGGCTTCCAGCGTGGATACCAAGTATGCCATTTCCAAGCATGCCATTTCCAAATTTCTGTTTAATTTCTTGAATCCTGACATTTTTTTTCTTACAGATGGTTCCCAACTGACCCTATTATACTGTGTAGTCAACAAAATAAAAAGCAAACAACATGCATGCACAAAATTAAAAATATAAAATCGCAACAATTTATTCATTGCACACTGTACATCAGTCAGTTATATGTCGTGTAATGCACACTTAGGTGATCATGTATCTTATAATACTGACGTGGCAGATTTTTTCAAGCAGTAGGTTGCCATTTCTTTCTGCGGTAAACAAGTTACCATCCAAGGCTATAGAATCCATCCTGTCTTGCTATTTAACTATAGCTTGGGGAGAAGAAGTGGATTCATACCTTCCCCAAGGGTATTAGCACGTAAGTGAATGTAATGGATTCAATTGAAATTCAAACTCAGCTCTCCAAGTTCTGAATCCGAGTCGCTATCCATTACTCCCTCATCAAGACCAGCGAAAGCTCTAAGATATCTTATTAATTAAAGAACCATTATCTATATTTAATCAGATATATTAAATGAGAAAATTTTACTGAAATATAGCTTAAATATAGCTTAATTTAAATACATGCACATATATAGATGTATAGATGGATACTCCTATCGAGAACAATAGATGAAGGTTCAGTAAAGTTTTACTGATCAACCTGAAAAAGTTATTTGTTCAAAGTGGTCAAGCCTGAGCCTGGAATACTCACATTCTACATCATAGCACCATGTTCTGTACTAGTGCACTGTGTGCCATATGTCAATAATGCTACAATCTTGAGTTTTTTTTTTTTTTTAATTTTTATTTTATTGGTTTTCCATCTCCTAGGATCCTGTAATAGTCACATCCACCCTTTGCCAACCATTGGTGCGTTTGGGTTCCGAGTCTTCCTTCTCTTAGACTGATAGTTAACCAAGGCTATATGACCCAGTCTTTTCTGCTATTTATCTATACCTGGGTAGATAAGTGATGGATTCATTTCCTTCTCAAGAGTATTTGTGCGAAAGTGAATGTAACAAACTCAACTCTGTGGTGCCTTATTCCAAGATATTATACATTACACCACCTGTACATCCAAGCTTACAGCCACCCATCTAGGTACTGACCAAACTCAACATTGCTTAACTACAGTGATTAGAGCTGGTGTTTCAATGTGATATGATCATTTTATATATATATATATATATATATATATATATATATATATATATATATATATATGCACACAGTTATAAACTGAATTTTAATCTGAAATTTTCACTGAATAATATTAAAGTTATCTGATTAATATTCATCACTAAATTAAGTGCATTGACAAGGAAGTAGATTGCTCCAAAATAAATATTTGTGTAAATTTTTTTTTTTTATCATTAAGTGACTTATTAATATTTCTACATATCGTATATGTACAGTTCTAGGTGAACTGTTATTCCAAGAGAACTTTAGAATAATCTGTTTGTATACTTCAGTCTTTCATTCAGTGTCAAGATAAGTCTTTGATGTGAATAAAAGACTTATAGACTACAGCAGCGACCAATATATCTTCCTTGAAAGAAATTCTCAGATGCAGTTTATCTGCTAATGACATAAAAGTGTTTTTATATCACCAACGTATTCTGGGAGTGGTTAGCTTGTGGCTGTCTATGATAAACTACAGGACCTTCAGAAAAAGACTATTAGAGATTGGTATAGATCAGATCCATAAAGAACCATTTGATATTTATGCAAAAACACTTCATTAACTGATGCCTTTTTATATTTATACTTATTTGTTTACTTATTTGTTTCTGATTTTAAGAATAGCTCAGTTTTCTTAATTTTTGGGTGGCTAATTCTCTATTTCTTTACTCATACATATATGTACATGTGTATTAATATATACCAGAGTGTATATATAATAATAGAATTTGTTGATTTTAAGTAACTATATATTATCAAGATTGAAATCTTTTTCAAAATCTATTTCACTTTCCAATTCTAAATTGATTTTAACTTGAATAATTATTAATTTCTACCTATGCCATGTTTTTTATGTTTTTACTGTGCTCTCTCTCATATATATATATATATATATATATATATATATATATATATATATATATATATATGAAAAATATACTTTTAAGGTAAGTTATATTTATGGGTTAAAGTGCTCAATATCAGGGATAGAACATATGTAAATATAAAAGTAGACATTGAAGTTAACGCCCAGTAGCAACTGCCTGTTTCATGCTTAAACACAATCTTCAGGCCATCCTGACATGAAGTATTGCGTTTAAGTATGAAACAGACTGGCTGCTTGGTGCTAACGTCAGTATCCACTTTATTCCTGATATTGAGCACTTTTACACATAAATATTTCATACTTTAAAACTAATATATTATTTGTACAGTATACAGTTGAGGTGAAAATTTAACATACAGTATCACATGATGACTATGTGACTAAAGTTGGAGGAGAAACCAGTGGAATGTTAAATATATAAGACAATTTAGAAAACTTTTAATTTGACATTTTTCCAATGAATCTGAAGTGTCACCATCAGAAAGAAACTTGAATCAAATAAATAGAAAAAAAAATTTGGATAAAAATTAAGTTGAACTTTGTTAAAATTGAATATTTATAATCATAGAGTTGAAATAAAAATCAAACATTCTGCTGTTTAACATGAAAATCATGTTATGTAGATTTAATTATTGTGAACTGAAATTCTTTTTCTGCTAGCTCTGGTTCATCAACAATTCATGTCAAAGTAGTTTCCCAAATTGTCTTCTATATTTACTATACAGTACAAAATGGAGGCATCCTCCAAAGCTCTCTCTTCAGTCCTACTCTCTTTCTAATTTATATTAATGATCAGATCATTAGTAAATATATATGCAGACAATATCACAGTTTATGGGTGCACATGCAAAAATCTAGATGATCAGTACCTGGTAGCTGATCACTCCTCTGATTTAGCTCTAACAGGTCAATGGCAGTGAAGACTGTCTTGTAACATTCAATAGCTCCAAAACCAAACTCACTGAATTTTCTCCAGTCATGATGAACAGGTGTACACTCAGTGGAACTTTTTTACTTTAAACTTCTATTGAGACCTCAAGTGAAATATCCGAATCATTGCTAAAGAGGAAGGAAAAATAATTGGTTCCTTATACTGCTTCAGAAAGTACCTGGTTATTCCTGCCATGCAGACTATCACCACTGGGTATTTTATATAATATATATAATGGAAAAGGAATATTCTGTAATTTTTTTTTTTATTCAGTTTTTTTATATATATATTTTTTAGTAAGTGTATTTAGAAATTGTCCATAGTGGTTGTTTTTATATATATACATATATATATATATATATATATATATATATATATATATATATATATATATATTATAGGACACCCATGGCTAAGATACAAAGACAAGCTGAAAAGAAACTTGTCAGCAGTTAATATACCACATAACACCCTTAAGCGCTTAGTTTTGGAGTGGGTAGAATGGAGATCAACGTGTTTTAGTGGACTCAGCAATTTTCAGTCTGCTTGTCTGAATCATCTTCAAGAAGCGAGAGCAAGATCTAAAAGGTCAGCCAATCTAACAGTGATCTCATCTCACAATTCTCACACCTGCTCCATATGTGGCCTCCTTTGTAAATCACTAGCAGGTCTTAAATGCTACTTAAGTTTATCGCATAATCTTTCATAACTGAATCAATAAGCTGGCAGATCCTCATACATCGAAACCGACGGGAGAGTCCATTATTATTATTATATATATATATATATATATATATATATATATATATATATGGTGGAGTAGTGGATAGTGGCTCAGATTGAGGAATCGGAGAGCTGAGTTTGAATTCCAGTTGAATCCATTGCATTCCCTTACATGCTAATACCTTTGGGAAAGGTATGAATCCTCGTCTCCCTCCAGCTATGGGTAATTAGCAGGACAGACTGGGTTCTGTAGACTTGGTTGGCAACTGGTCTAGGAGAAGGACAACTCTGAATTTAAAACCTGTGGCAGGTCGTTTGGGGACCTTGTGACACTTAGTGAACCAGGTTTCTGTATTCAGCCCTTCAAAAAGTGCAGTTGGTTCTGCACAAAGCCTTCATCACTATAATCAAATCATATGTGCTGGTGTCTAGGCTGTCGGTTTCTAGGAACTGAGCTGCTTGACCCTCATGTTAAATTTGATGGGAGAGTCCACCACACACACACACACACACACACACATATATATATATGCACACACACACACTCATATATATATATATATATATATATATATATATATATATATATATATATGCACACACATACTCATATATATATATGCACACACACACACATACTCATATATATATATATATGCACACACACACACTCATATATATATGCACACACACACATATATATATATATATATATAGATAGATATATATGCACACACACACACACACACATATATATATATATATATATATATATAGATATATATATGCACACACACACACACACACACATATATATATATATATATATATATATATATATGCACACACACACACATATATATATATATATATATATATATATATATGCACACACACACACACATATATATATATATACACACACATACACAATATTATATGGCTATACTTTTGATTATAGGGTAGCCAAAGCTGATATCACAAAATACAACATTGGTGGAATGAGACTTTCCTGATACAGTTACAACTTTGCTGGGCTGGTCATGTTGCAAAGATGAGTGATGACAGAATACCTAAGGTCCTCAAATATAGCAACCTTGACAGTGGACAAAGGTCTGTTGGATGGCTGTGGCTCAGGTATAAAACAAGCTAAAGAGTAACCTCTCGGCTATCAATGTGCCTCTTACTAACTTTGAGTGAGTTGCCTGATAGAAATAACTGGAGACACTTGTGCCAGTGTGGTATCAGAAATTTTGAAATCAGTCATGTTGACTGGCTAAGAGACAAAAGACGATGCCAAAAAGCGTCAGTAAATATTCCTGTTACTATGTTCCAAGATCTTTGCTGTTGCACAATATGTGGACTTGGATGCAGATCATTAACATGACTGAAGAATCATATATGATGCAAAAATAAAAACGGAATAGGGCTGTCAGATACTCAGTTGTCAAAATCAATTGAGAAGGTATCATTATTTACATGTAAACTATTGTCCTCATCTTTGTTATTGTTATCTCAATGTTTTTGCCTTTGTTCTCTCCAGCATATAACAGGCTACCTAACACTCCATTCTTTCAAAAACATCTTTTAAACTCTGCAATCCAACTTAGACTTGGTAGACAATTTTTCTTCCAATAAGACAAAGACTGAAAATATGCTTCATAAACCACCCCAGGATGGTTCAAGAAGGATAAGATTAGGGTAAAAGAATTGCCTTCTCAGATCTTGTTCTTCTATATGCCATGCCCTTTCAGGACTTCGGAAATCATGGCTCTCCACAATTTCCTGTCCTTTGTAGCTCAATAAATTTTGTCTTTTTGCTATCTCTCCTAAATCCTGTTCCATCACCCATTCATTCAAGTTCACCAGGTACATTATGCATTCATTTCCTCTGACCTTCTTGCCTTCAATATGTCTCCTGAGTAAAATTTTCCAAGCCCTCTTTCCTCATTATGTGGCCTAGAAATTTCTACTCTCTCTTCTTAATTTTAAGTATAAGTGTCCTTTTTGTTTCAATTTTCTCTAAAACTTTGTTGTTGCTCATATGTTTGGTCCATGTTATACTCAGCATCCGTCTGTAGAGCCACATTTTGTACCTTCAAGTTTCTTCATCTATGAGGAGATTGTCCAGCATTCACTGCCATATAAGTGGGCCAATATTACATAACAGTTCAATACTCTGTTCTTTGTTTTTAATGAAATTTTACTATTTTTTAATACTTTGCTCAGCTTTTTTTATTCCAATGCACCTTTGGATTTCCATGTTGCACTTTTCGTCCTGTTAAAACACTTCCCAGACTACCTGAACTAATATCACTCAAACATTTGTAGTATGAATTAAAATGGGAACCATACAATGTGGATGTTATGAAATGGTCTCTCATACAAGAATGATTGAAGGTAGCATTTCAGAGGTGATGAAACCTTATTGAAGACTTAAGGAAATTTCTGTTAGCAGGTATCAGAGGGTACTGGATACTTAGGCAAAAGTCTTTATAAATAACTATTGATAATTACAGAAATAAAATAATTTTTTTCAGAAAAATAAGGGAAATAACTTTGGAGTAAAATATTTTTGTATACTATTGCATTTTATTACTATTATTTTATTATATTATTAAAATATGCATTCTGTGGTTAGATTGAATCTAACCACAGAACCCATATTTTTCTAATAAGATTTCTCAGACATTCAGGCCAGTAGATGAAAATAAATAAATGGCACATCTACCCAAACATAAAGCATCCACTAAAAATAACATTTAAGATAAAATATCTTGGATTAATAAACGAAAAATCCATTTCTAAAAATACAACTGTATGAAAGATATATATATAAAAGAAGCTTCTTGGTAGGTCAGTGAATAACAAGATGGAAATATTTCTTGGTGATATCATTCATTGTAAGAAGGAACTTCCTCAGACAAATCCTGGTTTTATTGAATCAATTTTATTTATATTTTATAATTTCTATGGAATCAGTCCTATATGTGAAAAGTGGTGTAGTAATACAACAAACGCCAGTTACAGCTTACATTCAAACATTAAAAATGCAAAAACACTCTGCTTTTAAATTTAAATTTTGACATTCAATGTATCTAGATGTTAACAACATTTGTCATTCAGCTCTTTATTACTCTTATTTATTTTTAGCATTATTGTTTTCTTAGTTATCCCACATTGTTTTCTTTTGTATTTTGGGAGAAAGGGAGAGATGTTGGATGCACCTGGTAGTAAATTAACCATAGTGGTTTCTGGAATAAGTACACTTTCAATATATTTTTGCCTTAATAAATTACTTTCTTTTTTTTGCCTACATTCTTTATATTAGGTTTTTGTTAGTATGAAAATATCATCAGTGTATCTTACATAAACTGTGGGTTTATTTAATTTATTAGATTTATCTAAATATTTATTAAATATTTTCTTTTCAAGATGGGACATATAAAAATTAGAGAATAAAGGACCTAAAGAGCTTCCCATGACATCACCATCAGTCTGAGTATAGATATTGCTTAGATGATCATTAAAGGGAACATGTGTTGAACAAGCTATTAAAATTTGTTGTAGGGTTTATTTTTAAATCTGGGAGAAAAGAATGTTGATAAAATAATATAAATTGTTTCATTAAAGGATGTTAATGATGCTAATACTTTATGTTGTGGTGTATATTCTTTGTATTATATACAATTGTATATAATGTGTGTATAGAATAACACTGATGTTGAGATACATATATGATGTAGATATACATAATCTCTCTTGTCTACCCAAATGACATGTTTGCTCTCCCTAATTAAATGTAAGACTAATCAGCTTGTATATAACCAAAGGTCCATGATGATGGCCAGGCAACATAATACCATGTGACTCATATGATACTGTTCACAGAAGGACCAACTTATTCTTTTACATATGAAAGTTTAGGTCCAGACTTTGGGTCTAGTTAAAATTACCATGTAATTTTATGTCTGTGTGTCTGTCATGTTAAATTCTTATACTTTTGGTCAGGAGCATGAGATACTGAGCAAATGTGTGACCTGTTAGCTCTACACTGAGGATTCTGTGTTACATATAAAGATATTGCATATTAGGATTTTTGTTTGTTTTTTCCGTATATTTTTCTTCATACTGTCGGATCTATATCCATATATTTGCTTACATATAAAGATGTATAACAATCTCTTTCTTTCTTTCTCTCTCTTTTTTTTTTTTTTTTTTTTTTTTTAAATCCTGATTGGATGGTTAGGAAATAGGAAATTTTGGAAGATTTTGGGATGGGTCTTCATTGATGCTATGCTCTACTTTTGTTATATATTATTTGGGGAGTGTTGCAGGGGAAATATAAAAATGTTGTGGTTGTAAAACTTCCTATTTGAGAAGTTGGATTGATGAATGAATGAATGATTAAAAAGACAAAGATAACTGAACTCTGTCAGTTGCATTTGGAAGACTTACAACATAATTCTCATATCACACTTCTTTAATTTTTATGAAACAAAATGAACTCCAAAATCATGAGGTAATCCAATCTTATTTTTATTTTCTTATATTTTCTGATTAAATGTTGATCTGGTAAAGAAAGGCTGATGATTCATTTTTCTTTAACTGATGATATATTTGTATGTAGACATCTGTAATGTTTTTTAAAGAAAATAACTTGTCAAAAACATCTTTGAATCGGAGGAAACTATAGTGAAATAGACATAAATTGTAGAAAATGTAACTTTGTGCAGCTTAAATTTAGTCATTAGAATTAGCTCTTTATAAAAAATTAACCCATATCTTTCATTTTAAACTGATGCCATTTCCTATATATTTAAACTATAATGAAATATAATTTGGGGAAGCAAAAGTTTCACTGAAATAGTTTGTAAGTTTTCCAAGTTTTCATCTGAAATCAAGAAAATAAAGAATTTAAGCAAAATAGTTACAATATATGGAAAAAAGAAAATGTCAGTTTAAACTGATGCTAGGAGGATATGGGTTAAAATCATCCTATCACACATGAGATTTTGTGATATTAAAGACAATAAGTTATTACATGTGTTGCTCAATCTTAATTCCAATTTAAAAAATATGATGTAAATAATAGTTTTAGTTGACATTAACTTGTAAGAAGATATTTTATAACAATATCTTGTAAATACAGTGTAACCCGGATATAAGAGAGTTGTCGGGATCTGAGAAGGAGTCTCTTATATCCGGGTTTCTCTTATATATACATTAACACAGGCTCTAATTTGGGACCAGAGAAAATCTCTCTTATATCTGGGTTACACTGTAGATATTATAATAATAAATAAAATTAAATGTTCACTTATCTTCATTCTACTCTAAGTCTGGCAGAGATTACTCAGAAGACCATTGTAAAATTTTATAATCGTGTCTCTTGAGTGAATATTATCTCCAAAAAACTTAGAGTAGGACCTAGATGAGCGCTTAATTTTATTTATTTCTATTAATCTCTTAATATTGAGTACTATAATTACAAATACTGTTTACCTTAAAAATGTCATCTTCCAGAAATACCCCAGTCGACTTTTTCTTTCGCGCGTGTGTGTGTGTGTGTGTGTGTGTGTGAGAGAGAAAGAGATAAAATCTTTGATTGTTAAATAATATAACATTTAAAAAAAAAATTAAATCAAGGGGAGCTAACTAATGATAGCCAGTCAATTTCTTCATTAAATTATTGAAAAAAATTACCATAAATTTCTTTGCATAATTTATACATTATAAGGTGTCCCTTCTATTAATGTTTTGTTTAATTTGCCAATATTATATTATTTTTACCTCTCTTCATTGATAGTACTTTTTTAAAAAAATTATTTCCCCCTAAGCAAGGCAAAAAAACCCATTAAGATACAAGGGGGTTACTGAGTCTGAAAGAAAATGAGAAAAATAAAAACATTATTAAGGAGAGAGTATATTAAAAGAACAGAAATTAAGAAGACAGAAGATAATGGTTGACACTGCATTTAAAATTTTGAAAATCAGACGAGAAGCCAGAAGAGAGTCCCACGAGTGAGAAGTGCAAGAGAAGAAACTGTTAGCATAGAACTTATGGTTATGTCTAGCTATTTCAGAAGTAATATGATGAGACCTAGCTGGCAATCTAGTACTGTGTTTAAATTCATAGAATCAATGTACCAAAGAAGAAAGCTAATCAGAGCAATTCTTTCTTTGTGCTGTGTTCCCTCAGTACATAAGCGATCATGGCTCTCCACAACGTCCTGTCCTGTGTAGCTCTTAATAAACTTTGTCTTTCTGTTATTTCTCCTAAGCTCTGTTCTGACATCCATTTACTCAGTTTCATTTAGTATGTAAGGTGTTGCTTTCTTCTGTCCCTCTTACCCTCTATCTGTCCTGTGAGTATCAGATTTTCCAAACTCTCCTTCCTCCTTCCTTATGTGCCCCAGAAACCTAAACTGTCTCTTCCTGATGTTAAGTATTAATTTCTTTTTGTTTCTTTTTTTTTTCCAAAACTTTGTTGTTGCTCCCATGTTCGATCCACAGTATCCTCAGAATTCATCTGCAGAACTATATTTTGTTGCTTCAACTCTCCTCTTCATCATTGAGGAAATCATCCAGCACTCACTGCCAAACAGGAGGACAGATATCTCATAGCAAATTACCATGAAAATATTTATAGAAAACCTCAGGGAGGCTGTTATGGTGGCGGGAAAGTGATGGAAGCTGAGATGCCAGGTCAGAACTGATAATATTGCAGATTCTTCTTTGAATTATAAGTAATTTGAAGAAAGGTGTAGAATCAGTTGAAACATGGTAACAATAAAAGCAATCAAGCCCAATCAGCTGAACAACTTATGGAAAGAAAATGGGAATATTTTTTAGTAATCTTTATTAAATGTCATGTTTAATGAAGAATAAGTGTGCATTTTCCGTTTTGTCATATTTTCTTTTCTTTGATATTACATGTGTGTAGATATTATGTTAAAAGGTTACCAAAATTTCCTATAGAAATTTGATATTGTAATTTGTATCAGAGTATGTAAAAAGAAAAAATGTTACAAATGTGGATTGACTTTGCTAGCTTGCTAACCATTGTTCACTGCAGGAATGCACTTCATAGACTTTTTATATTTATTAAGCTTAGCCTGGTAGAGGATCACAGATGTACAATACTATATAAGGTTTTTCAAGCAGTTCACATACTAACTTGCTAACCATTGCTCCACAGCAAGACAGTCATCTTTTTTACACACACACACACACACACACAGCACTATATATATATAATAATAGCTGGCCACTCGTATTTGTGGGTACCCGTCTAATAGCCAATCCCTATTGTAGACCTCGCTCAGGCACATTTTTGTTTGTTCAACACCTACAGAGCCAACCTGTGGTTTATACTGCAACTATGCTGAGCAGACCGTAGTTACAGTTTCTGGGAGAGAGTGTGTTATCTAGAATGATCAAAAATCTGAACAACAACAGCACACTCAAACCCTTTGTCATGAAGACTTGTGATTTTGTGTTAGCACAGCTATCGATGGCCCCATGTATTCTGTCTACCCAATTTCGCTCACAAGGCTTGGGTCAACTCGTGGCATGGTTTTCAGACACTTTCCAAAGGTGCCGCATGCTGGGATTGTCCCCCTCCAGACTGATAACATCAGGAAATCTCTTTCCTGGCAAATCAACTATGGTGAGATTTGAACTTGTATCTCATGGTCAGAAAGTAAATGTTCTAACCATTCGGCCATGTGCCCATATATATATATATATATATATATATATATATATATATATATATATATAGAGAGAGAGAGAGAGAGTCTAATCAAAAAGTATTGGGACTGGTGCTATAAAAAGAAAACTACAACACATATCAATTTGCCATTTAATCTTCCTTGCAGTAGTGCCCTTCTGAGGCCACACACTTTATCCAGCATCATTTCCATAGATGGAAGCATTACTGGAACTCCTTTTTTGGGAGAGTGAGCCACTACCTCATCACATTCTCTTAGATTTCCTCGATGTCTTGAAATCTTTCAAGTGTGACTTGATTTTTGAAGAGAAAAATATTGCAAGGGGTAAGGTCTGGGAAATGTTGTGTTTGGCCCAAAAACTGCTTTGCAAGTCATAGTCACTGCTGGAATCTCTAGTGTGGGGAGACGACCACACTCTACGCACCAAGCACTGCTATAAACAACAGAAGTGAGAGAGAATGTAACTTGGTGTGTATACATGACAGATTTGAATCTGTAACAAGTGACTTTACTCTGTGTATTTTATCTCCATTACTATAGCAACAGTCCCAATACTTTTAATCAGACCGTGTGTGTATATATATATATATATATATATATATATATATGTGTGTGTGTGTAAAAAATGTGTATATATATATATATATCTATATATATGTGTGTGTGTGTAAAAAATGTGTATATATATATATATATATATATATATATATATATGTGTGTGTATGTGTAAAAAATGTGTATATATAGATATATGTAAAGTGTGTGTATATATATATATATAAAAGCGCTCAATATTTCACGCTCTCTGCGTTTGTTTGTGACCCTGGGTTTCATGCTCTCTGATGATCACAGAGAGCATGAAAATATAAATTATAAAAGTGAACATTGAAGTCAACACTCAGAGGCGACAGGCTGTCTCATACTGGACGCAATCGCATTATTATATATATAATGATAAAAATATAAATGTGAAACTACTTCTGTGACTATAAATTTTATCTAAAGAAGCAATCTTTAGATGATTCATAACCATCTGAGGATTACTTCCTTATATGAATATATTGAAATATTTTTAGTTTGTATTCCTGTTCTGCACTTTTTTATATTTCCTAAAAAAGCAGCTTGTAATCTTCAAAACAAGCTTGTGTAAATGGTTAGTAGAACAGGGATTACGAGAGATAGTGATAAGACAAAATTTTTTAAGAGCTACAAAAAGCACAGGAATTTGTGGAGAGCCATGATTGCCCAGTTCTGAAGGGACCACACCACATAGAAGAAGAATCAAGATTGTGTAAAGCTGTGTCTTAAAATGAGTTATGGTTCCTTTGTGTTCTTTATTCTTATATATTCCTATATTTTGTTCTCTTGGTCAGTTGACTTGTATGTTTGTTTTTATTTTACTAATGTTCACTCTATACAAGGCCTAAGAGTCACTTAAGGTAGAGGGTTACTGAAGGAGGTCATCATTTCAGCATTAAGAAATAAGAACCATAGTTTATAAAGATATGTGGGAAAGATAACTGTTAACCTTAGCCTTGAACAGGTTAAAAATATAGTGGTCAGAAAACATTTTCTTGGGAGTTGGTTCAACAAAGTAGCTGAGGGTGGTTTGCCTCAGTGTACCCAGCATGGTGGGTCTTAATTTCAAGGGTTAGAGTTGCAAGAACCAAGGAATGTTGCTCGTCTGAACATTTTCATTGGAAATAGCAATAGAGTAGCAAGAGGCTTGTCTGTGGGGGGAAAAGGGTTGTAGGATGGGAGATAATTCAACACTCCCAAAGCTGAGTAGATGCTTTTTGAACTCAAAACTTCCTTATAAGGAAACAGCTAATATTACTATTAGAAGTGAAGAGAACAGATACTACACTTTGATGCCAGCTTGATGGCCAGAGAGTGAAGAAAAGTGTAAGTATTTATCTGGCCTTCCCACTTAGGTTGATATTTTTTTTTGTTAATGTTGGGACCACCATACATATACATATGATCAAAGGACAAAAATTTTTGTCCAGTTCACACAACCACTGTCATGCTGGCATTGATATTATACTGACTCCACTTCTCTGAGCACAAAGAAGGTGTTGTTGCAGGGTTAGAATTTCCCATCTAAAATGAGGAGAAAGGTTTACTCCACTTACAGCCAAAAGTGTACTCCTGTGCCAGGTAGAAAAGTATTACTTGAATAGCACTAGCTATTTGTTCAGTAAGTGCTCATAAGGAAATGGCTAATATCTGGTTGATGCAAAAGTATTGTCCAATTTCAAGGTCTATATTGAAAATGAAAAAGCTCAGGATTATGAAAATATTTGTTAACCTCCTTTGCTTTCTATTAGGTTGGTGCAAAAATAATGACGTAATAATGTCGTTTTTTGATGTTAAAAAATACGTCAAAAAACAACATTATTACGTCATTATTTTTGCACCAACCTAATAGAACATCATTCCATCTGTTAACAAGTTTATAAATGCCACACCTGTAAAATTCCTTAGGTTTCCAAGCAAAATATGAATCCAACTCATTTTCAACCTCTTCTATTGATGTCAACCTAAGACCATCTGAATGATTCTATAGTCTCTGAAACAAGTGATAATCAGAAGAGCAAGGTCAGGAGAATATTGATAGATGAAGCAATATTTTCCAATCAAGCTCCACCAAAAAAATTTTAGTCATTTGAGTTGTGTGAGGACAAGCATTATCATGATGGATGATGACACCCTTTCTGTTCACAAAGGGAGGTTGCTTTTTTGTTCAAAGCTGTTTTCAAACGACAAAGTTGGTCACCGTACAGATTAACTGTAATTGTTTGATTGTTGTTTAACAGTTTGTAATGTACAATTCATTCAAAATCCTACCATACACTCAACATGATCTTGACTTATCCATGATTGGTGGCGTTTAATGTTATGGTAAAGCATCCACTTCTCATCACCTGTAACAAGCCTGCCTAAAAATGGTGCCCAAAGGTGTGAAAGCAATGATTCACAACAAGCAATATGCTGTTGAAGATTCTCTAGAGACAGTTCATGTGGGATCCATTTCCCAGCCACTGAAACCTTTCCGGTCCTTTTTAATTGGTGCAGTACCATTGTTTAGTTTATGTTAAATTGTTCTGCAAGTTCCCTAGAGGTAATAGTGGAATTGTTTGTGTCAACATCTTTCAACTCTTCAGAATCAAGTTTTTTTGGATGACCCCTTTTTTGTTTGTCTTTCAAAATTAAATCCTCACTTTGGAAATGGGAAAACCACCTCCTGCAAATATTTTCATTTACTGCATCATCTCCATAATCACTCTGAATAGATTTTGCTGCTGCACTTGCACTGACACCTTTATGAAACTCATACAGTAAGATATATTGAATGTGATCTTTAAATGGGATGAACATGGGTGCGAATATTGCAGATCAAGAAAAATATTTTTATAATCTCAAAGAGAAAGGTATAAATTACTTATTGTGACATTCCTTAACTAGAACAAGAAGCACAAATTTCATAATATCTAAAATTTTCTTCTAAAAAATCAGACATTACTTTTACTGATATTTCCATTACTATTTTGCATTTTCTTTTGAGGAGGACATTTTGCATCTTTGGACATTGCGATATTACTTTGTATATTTCTTAAATTGAAACTGAACAATTAAGACAATGTCTTCATGAAAATGTATATTTTATCATGTTCTTTCAATTAGTAAATCCCAATCTTTATAGCACAAAAACTTGCAAAAATAACGAAAGTATGAAAGACTGAAGCTTTACCATGAAAACAATTTAACCTTTGCGTCCAGGTAATCATACATTTGGAATATCATTATATTCTTTTTTTCCAGCTTAGAAACAGAGGATCTGCTTGGAAGGTACTCAGGTGTTCTGAATGAGGACTAGTTTTGGGGTGTTGATATAATTTGACACCTAATGAGAAGGGACTTTATTGTCTATGTTTGAACACTCTTCCATGGGTTTACTAAGTCAGCAGCGTATAAAGTTAGCTTTTATACTGTGTGACCATCACATTCACAATGACTAAGCAAAGAGATTCTTAACATCTCATACAGTTTATTTTTAGCAAAACATTGCACCACCCTAGTTTGGCAGTCCAGATTTGGCTCTCTGCAATTTCTGGCTATCACAAACTGAAAGATTCATACCATGGACAAGCTTAAGAAGAATGTGGCAAAGCAGATAATGGCAATCCCAAAAGAGGACTTTGTAAAATGTTTTGATAAGTGGAAGGGATGCTGGGATAACTGTATGATGTCCTAGAGGGAATATTTTGAAGAGGACTAAGGCAACATTACACTAGGCAAGCTATGTTTTCTTTAATATTGGATGATTGGATATTTTCCAAACAGAATTCATAATATTAACATGGAGATGATTCAGTGACTAATATACTACAAATAACTTAGTATTACTGTCTGGAATTATTTCAGTTTGTATTAATGTTATATTTATGTTTTATATATATATATATATATATATATATATAATATATATAATATAATATATATATATATATATATATATATATATATATATATATATATAATATAATATATATATATATATATCCAGTGCTGAACAAAAGTAAGTGAACCTCTAAGATAATCTGTCTATATCTCTGAGATGAGTTATGATTACTTGTATTATTTACATTATTCAGACTGTTATCCTCATATTCATTGCCATATTCACAATGTTTCAGCTGTTGTATGCTCCGGACGTCTTCAGGTGGCACATGACCCAGTGGATAAGGGCATTGTTTACATCAAGTGACCAGACGCAGAGAGTTGTGAGTTCAATGCCAGGCCACAGCAGTGGTGAACCAAAACTTAGAGAGTTGAGTTAATGGGAAATAGCTGGGACACCTGGAAGAGGCATGGCATGTGAAACTGGAACAACCTACCCCAGTGGACAAAGTAAAGGGTTTGGTTTGAAATTCCAATCATCTGAAGAAGACCGGAGTGTACAATGGCTGAAACATTGTGAATATGGCAATGAAAATGAGGATAACAGTCGAATAATGTAAATAATGCAAGTAACTCTAAGATAATATTAAAGAAATCTCTCTCTCATTTTCTTTCAGGTAATCAACAAATCTTAATTAAAGTATATATTCATTAAGAAAACCTTTATTAAATGAATTACAACCACTTTCAAACATTTTTTATCAAACTGGAATATAAGTTAAAAATTAAGATGTGCAAAAGTAAATAAAACCTTACATATTTGGTGACACTACCATTTGAGGTCATGATTTTGATGAGTCTTTTTCTATAATTTTTAAGAAGTTTCTGGCAGTAGTGAGCATCAATTTTTGACCATTTATTTTGATCACAATTGTTCACTTTGGATTTCTTGCACGTACTGCCTTATTTAACTTGAACCAGACATTTTTAATTGGATTTAGATGAGGAATTTAATGAGACTGCTCGAAGTCATGAAATTTTTTTTCAAGTCCATTCTTTTGTGAATTTGCTTTGATGCTTCAGATCAGTCCTGTTGGGAGATCCAGCTGCAACCTAAACACAACTTTTGAACTGAGGGCAATACATTTTTGTTCAAAATTGCTTGATGTTTTGCAGAGTCCGTTGTGCCATCAATGCATACTATTTTACTTGTTCCAGCTGCGGCAAAGCACTCCTAAATTATAATTCTGCTGCCACCATGCTTAACTGTTGGCACCAAATTCTTCTCTTTAGAAGCTGTATTAGGAGCCCCCCAGACATACCACCTACCATTCCTCCCAAAATCTCTAGTTTGGTCTCATCTGACCATAAAACGTTTTGCCAGAACATTTCCAGCTTATTAATATGAGCTTTGACATGAGTCGAGCTTGCTTGTGCTTTTTTGTAAGCAGCGTTTTTTTTCTAGGCATTCTTCCATGAAGACTGGCTTTGTTTATATTTTGTGACACTGTAAATATATGTACATTGGACAGGATGCCTTGAAAAATCGCAGAGGTCATGGCAGGTTTTGCCTACCCAGATATCTACTTGCTCTTGCAGTTATTTTTTGCAGACAGCCATTTCTTGATTGTGATAACATCATACCAAAGGCCTTCCATTTAAAAATAATTTGTCAGATGGTAAAGACATGTACTCCAGATTGTTCTGATAGTTTTTTTTGTAGCCTTCTCCATTATTATAGGCTTCAACTATGCGATTTTGTAAGCTTCAAGAAGTTCTTTTGATCTTGGCATATTTTTTTAAATTTATTCTCTGACTGCAACGTTTTGCATACACAATGAGTTATATTGGTTGACTGTGGTATACATAGCTTACCAAAAAATAAACCCATGTCATTTTAATTTTTACATGGGGACAAAAAATTATTTGCACTGGTCACTATGTAAAACAAAAATACAGTGTAAAGTTATGGGTTCCTTACTTTTGCACAGCACTGTGTGTGTGTGTGTGTGTGTGTATACACACACACACACACACACACACACACACACACACACACACACACACACACACATATCAGTGTAATTTTCAACCATCGCATTTATCTGTACCTGACTCCACCACAACCACTTTAGGTCCTTTAACCTTCTTTATCTCTATAACTTCCTCTATTATAGGTTAATTCATACTTCCACTCCTTCTATTCTTTCCTTTTTCTTTTTTGCCTTTCAAATTTCCGGTGAAGAAACGTTTTATTCATTTTAGTAAATGTATTTGCATTGATGAAAAACTTCTTTCCTATGAATGAAATGATCATCTGTATGAGGTAAATCATTTGGATCTCATTAATTGTAATTCACTTATATGCACTATAATAAAAATTGAGCTCTCTTTTGTGGATCAGATTTAATATTTTATATTAATAGGATCTACTTGGATTATTTACCCATGGATCTTTTTACCAATATATATGAGAGAGAGATGGATTCTCTCATCAAGAACAGTGGATAAGTGTTCAGTAAGTTTTAAATTTTACTGATCAACTCGCACAAGTAAATTGTTTAAATAAGTCAAATGCCTGTCTGCAATATATGTTCTCTTCATCATAGCAACATATCCTGTACTGGTGAATTGTGTCTGATGCTTCAATCGCAGGCTTTTTGAATAAGCATTTTCCATCTAGCTGTTGTCTGCTTTTTGCCAAGCCTCTCCAGGCTGGTCCGAATTCAGATTATTATTAGGTTGGTGTAAAAATAATGACGTAAAAATGTTGTTGTTTGACATATTTTTAACATCAAAAAACGACATTATTACGTCATTATTTTTGCACCAACCTAATACTTTTAGACTGGTTGCAAACCAAAGCTATAGGGACTAGTCTGTCCTGCTATTTACTCATAACTAGAGAAAAAAGATGGATTCATACCCTTTCCCAAGGATATTTGCACATAAGTGAATGTAATGAACTTGACTGTAATTTGAACTTGGCTGTCTGATTTCTCATTCCGAGCCACTATCCAATATACCTCCTGTATATCCAAGCTTACATCAGCTGGTATTCCCAAGTGGTCACCTGTCTACATACTGACTAGGCTTCACATTGCTGAACTTCAGTGATTGAATAAGAACTGCTATTTTAACTTGATATGGCCACAAGAACACACATTATATATATATATATATATATATAATATATATATATATATATAATATATATATATATATAATATATATATTATTCATAAGTATCTCACCAGAATCTAACTCACACCATTCATCTGTAAATTGAGTACTGCTGCCACATCTGCTCTGGTACTTCTGCTATATATCTAGAGTTCCTTGATGGAATCCAATGAAGACTGCAATATTATCAGTTCTGACATCTTGGTTTCAGTCACTTTCCTTCTCTGGACCTTTTCTACAAATATTTTCATGGTAATTGTCTTGAACTTTTCTTGATTTTATGAATTTAAATGCAATACTAGTTTGGCATCTAGGTTTCATCATTTAACTGTTGAAATTGCTAATTGTAACCATAAGTTCTATGCCGACAGTGTCTTCTCTTGCACTTCTCACCTGTGGAATTCTTTTCCAGCTTCTTGCTTTCTTGTCAACTACAATCTTCAAAAATTTAAATGCAATGTCATTCATCATTTTCTATTTCCTTGAATCCTGTTCTTTTATTGTCCTCTTTCCTCTAATATTTTTCTCTGATTCTTTCACTCTCAGTAACTCCTTATGTCTTAGTGGCTTTATTTCCTTTCTTTGGGTGAAATGCTTAAAAAAGTTGATTATAATCTTGAGTTTTTTCTAATATTTTCCCATTAAAAATTTCTACAAGTTGTACACAAGGTTATAAGATGCACTTTTTTTTTCCAATGTCTAAATAATTCTAAATATTTTGACAGATTTCAAAATCATTTACATGACCTTGATGGTCTGTTTATATTTCTGAGATGAGGTATTGTAATTATTTACACTATTTACATTGTTTGAACTGTTGTCATCTTTGTTGCAATATTCACAACATTTCCTCAAGGTCACATGGCCCAGTGGATAAAAGCATTGGTTGGATCCAGTGACTTGACCCAAAGAGTTGTGAGTTCAATACCTGGCTACTGCAGTGGTGAACAAAAACCTGGAGAGGCATCTGGAAGAGGCATGACACATGGAACTAAAACAATCTATCCTGGTGGACAAAATAATGGTTTCAGTTCAAAATTCCAATCACCTGAAGAAGGATGAGCCATACAATGACTGAAATGTTGTGAATCTGGCAACAAAGATGAGGACCACAGTATGAACAATGTAAATAGTGTAAATAATGACCTTGATGGTAATGAATTATGGAGCCTTTAGCCCTTTTCCCCACAGATATGACATCACTATGACACTATGGCTTGTGAAGGAATGTAGTATTGAAGGTTGATTCATGATCTAAAATTCACTTTAAGGAGGGAAATATATTTTTGTATGTTAAAAAAGAATTCTAATGGATTTTAAGAATTATATCTCTTTTTGAGTGTATTGTAAAAAGTGAATTTAGGGGAGAATTGTCACTGAGTATAATGATAAGATGAACTAACACTTGAAAAGACAGGATGGTTGACAAACAGTTAAGGTGACAGATGCTACTGGAAATCATCTTGGCTCAAAGTTCTGCAAGATGTTCTCAAAACAACATGCTGAATCTGTAGCTGAGACTTTTGAGGATCATGAGTGAAGGCAAATTGGAAGGTCTTACTTAGTGATCACTGGTACTCATGCTATCACTGTTGATTGTTAATTAGGACATCTGAATTTTTTGCTGGCAATTCACCAGATTGTGTATTGATTACATGATTTTTTTTTCCACTGTCTAATCAAATAAACCTGAATAAAAGTGATGATGGGTGAAAAACCACTCTGAAAAGGGGAATTGCTGAAATCACTGTTAGAATAGGTGTTTATACTAATTGCCATTAAGGAACATTGAGTTCGCCTTATAGCTGGGAGACAATAATACTGACCACAAATAAGTCCTGAAGCTATTCTTGCCAGATGAGACTCTTTTTGACTCTATCTCCATTGTACTTACCTGACTAAAAATAATTAAAAGTTGCCAACAACCCCTGTCAGCTCTTGCATGTGACCAGACTGAATCAGCTAAATGGGGTTTCAATCAAGATCTTTGACATTCCTTTATTAATCTCTCTTTCTGTGGATCTCTCAACACAGTGTGAGCATGGAAAACATTGATGGAGTAACACTGTTGAACTGGTTGTTGATCCTGCATTTACCAAAGGAAAACAACTCCATCTCCTGAGCCACAAACGAACAACACACGGTCACAATTGCAAACCTATTGCTACTGTATCACTATTTCCATGGCAATGTTCAGATGAGCTCCATTCTTTGGACGCAGAAATTCAGACCTTTAGATCTAAGACCTGCCATTCTGTGTCCACAGGGTTGAATTACACTCATTCTCTTTGCATTCCATTGGTAAGAAGGAAGTTTCACTCAGACAGCTTCTTCCCAAGAACTGGTGCTTTGTGGAACAGACTCCTGAGAAGATGCTTCCTCAAAGAGTGAAAGTCTAAAGGTCAATAATAATTTATCCTTTATATTCTCATAATCTTCACTTTCTACTTCCTCATGTTCATATTACTCACATTAGTCAGTAACACTCTACCTTGAATGACTCTCAAGCCTTATATTGGTTGAACATTAGTATTAAAAAAAATGATTTAAAAATGTTTTCAGTCAAGCTAGTTTTTTAGTTACATCTAAAGGAAGGACAGTTCCAAAGATGTAGAAAGAAAAGTTTGGAACTGGCAATAAAGTTTCGCTACCACCACCATCACTTTGTTTATGTCATATCAAACACAAAATGAGTGTTTATTTTAAGGATTATACAACTGACCGAAAAATCATTTGAGTGTGACATGAATGCTTTAATACACTTAGTGGAACTTCCTAATAGGAAATCTATTCTAAAACTGCTTTGAACTGAATATAATAAGGAAAAAAAAGTTAGAAACACAGACAGCATAAGGTGGAAAACATTGAGATCCCAAAATACATGGTTCTATTCTTTTTTCCAAAGACTGAAGTCCTATATAAAAACAGTTATCAGTTGATATATACATGTTTAAGGAACCGTTTTCAGTTACTGTTAGAGAATATAATATAATATATATATATATATATATATATATATATATATAGAGAGAGAGAGAGAGAGAGAAAATTAATACAAATAAAATGTCACTTAGATAATTGATGTTATATATATATATATACATATATATATAAAACAATTGTGTGTGTATGTATGTGTATGTGTATATATATATATATATATATATATATATATATATATATCCACAGTCAATAATAATTTATCCTTTATATTCTCATAAACTTCACTTCCTACTTCCTCCTCATGTTCATACTACTCACATTATTCAGTAACACTCTACCTTGAATGGCTCTCAAGCCTTATATTGGTTAAACATTAGTATTAAAAAATGATTTTAAAATGATTTCAGTCAAGCTAGTTTTTTAGTTAAATGATCTAAAGAAAGGACAATAATAAATTATATATGTGTACATAATAGAATTTTCAATACAGTTATGTATCTGTGTAACAGATGGTATGGAGTGGAAATGTTTTGAATGTTAAACTCAATTAGTTTAGTGGTTTTTACATATTAAACGTTTTGTAGGATGACCAATTATGCTGTTATATGATTTGTACAATTTTGCTGTTACACCCAGTGTGTGTGTATGTGTATATATATATATATATATATATATATATATATATGATGGATGGACTCTCTTGTTGATTTTGATGCAACTTAATGCTGCAGGCGATTAAATAATCTCAATTATATGATTTTGAAAACCGTTTACAAAACTTTAAAATTTTCTTACATTAAAATTTCTACAGAAAGCTTCAAAATGTGGATGCACACTTACATAAATAAAATTTTTAAATTTTGGTAAATGTCTTTTTATTAAAGTTGATATTATATTTTTGACCTGAAAGATCCCAAACATTTACCTAACAACAACAACAACAACAAAAAAAGACTTTAAAAGCATTAATCTTTTCTCATTTTAATTCACACTTTCAGGCTCTTTATATACAAAAAATTGAAGCCAAACCTAAACTTTAACTTCTTTAACAATCATAGTAATGTGTTTGGGGAGGGGATCTTTTAAAAGACCTCTCAACATGGAATCACAGTCACATTTCTCTTGCAGAGCTTAGAATTAAGACTACTTCCATGCAACTTTGTATACAAACATTCAAAACACATTAAAAACAAATTTCTTGAAAATAGCTAATGAATTGGTCAAAAGCGTTTGAGATAATAATCATCTCGGACAATTCCTGCACTCTTTTAGCTCTCCACCAAAAGAAAAACTTCCAGAAATTTAGAAAACTTTTCTTTTTTTTTATTTGTTTAATCAATTCACCCTAAGTAAAACGATAATGTCACTAAGATGCAAGGGGCTACTGGGAGTGAAAGAGTGTAAAGAGTTTAGAAGTAACTGGTGGAAACTCAGTCCTTAACAGGGAACAAGAGGTAAACTTCTACTCCTGTTCAAAAGACTGTATAAGATTTTCTTTGTTTGTCACATTCAATGAAATAAGTATAAAATTTATAAAAGTATACTTTTATTATTTACACTATATCGTTCAGACTGTTGTCTTCATCTTTATTGCCATATTCATGACATTTCGGCCATTGTATGGTTTGGCCTACTTCAGGTGATATATGTTGGAATTTTGAACCGAACACTTGATTTAGTCCACAGGGGTAGATTGTTCAAATTCCATGTGCTATGCTTTCTTTTCTTTTTTTTTTGTTGGGTGGGGGAGTGGGGAGCATATTACAGTTTCAGTTTATTCCTTTTAGTCACTCAACTCACCTCAAATTTTTCTTATTCCCTCTGTTGTGGCTAGGTATTGAACTCGCAACTCTTTGGGTCAAGTCACTTTTGGGATTACTCCAACCAATGCTTTTATCGACTGGGCCATGTGTCCCTGGGGACTTTTCTTATTTGTTTGTACAGTGCATCCCAGTATCATGGATGATTTAGTGACCCTTGCAATTTCAAATGTTGAACCACATTGTTGACAACAATGAATTTTTTCAGGGTGGTGGTGAAAGTTATCCAAAATACATGAAATAAAGGATTCTTTTGAAATTTCATTGAGTCTGACTTGTGCTAGAAAAGTGAGAAAGCTGCAGCTCAGCTTGCAAAAGTCAAAATGATTACTGACTTGTTCATCTTAAATATGGTCTTTCTCTACAAAAAAAACTTATTAAGAGTAAATTTTTGGCCCTCAGCTCATCATTATCCAGTAAATTGAAAACAAATACAAATTTAGGTTTGCTGAAAAGGTGAAACTGAACATTTACTTAAACAAAGCTGCCTATATTTTGGCAGAAACCAAATCCTACTCCTTTGGGCAATTATGTCTGGGCCAAATGACCTCTGAATACTGGCCACAGTCCAGTTAAGCCTTTTACTTATTTATCTATGGTATACTGAAACAATTAATTCTGACTTACTCCCTCAAAGTGTGAGCCAACTGAAAAAAAGAACTGGACTTCATAAATAGGTCATTGGTACATCCATATAACACACACACACACACACACACACATATATATATATATATATATATATATATATATATACACACACACACACAAAACCTCATTAGTTGTGAATACTATCCATAAAAGCTACATATAAACACAGCAAAATACTGGGGGCCCTTACCAAGGCTGCAAAAAAAAAATGGGAAATTGCCAAAATTGAAAACCATGCTTGAATTTCTACTGAGACTACTTATATTCACTTCATCTTAACAATTTGGAAATAGGCATGAAGTCATATTTCCCTGCACTCTAATTGTTAGATATTCTGATTACATGTCATGTCACAAGTATAAGAGTTGGTAAATGAGCATTTGGTGAACCATTCTCTCATAACTACCCAAGTTGCCCAAGCAGTATCAGCAAAAAATTGTTGGTCTTATTAGCTACAGAACCAAGTTATATTGTGTGTGTATACACACACACACACACACACACACGGATCAATAAATATATAGCCTGAATTTTGAGTTGAAAATTTTACTGTATTATATTGGTTCTATGGGATGACTATATCTTATAGGATAGAAGATTCTCTAGGGATCCAGACTAACTTTTTGACCATTGTCCCAAAACTGTCTCCAAAATCAAATTTAATTGTCCCTCCAAAATCAAAATTTGTAAAAAAAAATATTTTACTTTATATATATATATATATATATATATATATATATATATATACACACACACACACACATATGTTTTGGAATTTTTTCTCACTGTGTTTTTCCACTCTTTCTTTCTTTCTCTCACTGTGTTTTTCCACTCTTTCTTTCTTTCTTTCTCTCACTGTGTTTTTCCACTCTTTCTTTCTTTCTTTCTCTCACTGTGTTTTTCCACTCTTTCTTTCTTTCTTTCTTTCTCTCACTGTGTTTTTCCACTCTTTCTTTCTTTCTTTCTTTCTCTCACTGTGTTTTTCCACTCTTTCTTTCTTTCTTTCTCTCACTGTGTTTTTCCACTCTCTTTCTTTCTCTCACTGTGTTTTTCCACTCTTTCTTTCTTTCTCTCATTGTGTTTTTCCACTCTCTTTCTTTCTCTCACTGTGTTTTTCCACCCCTTTTCTCTCTTTCTCTCTCTCTCTGTTTTTCTACTTTTTTTCTCTCTCCCTGTTTTTCTACCCATATTCTGTTTTTGTACCCTTTTCTTTTTGTGTTTTTTACCTCCTCTCTCTGCATTTTTCTACTTCTCTCTTTCTGTGTCTTTCTCTCTCTTTTTATACCCATTTTTCTTTCTCTCTCACTTTTTCTACATGATTTACTTATTGTTTTAATTTCCTTTACTCTTTTTTTTATTTTCACACTTTTGCTTTCCTTATCTAAATTTTTCATTCACTCCTTCAAAATGTTTTCATTCATTTTTGGAACTTGAACTTTTATCTTTTTTTTCCTTTTTATATTCTTCCACTTACCCCAATTCCTGTAGGTCTTTCACTGTATTTTATTTTTTTTAACATAAAAATTTCCAAATGAAACATTAGCTGTGTTTCTATGTGGGCCAACCTATATTTTTCAATGTTTATTAATAAGCTAGTTTACTTGTTTTGTCGAAAATTTGGTGTAATATTTAAGTAATTTTGCAGTTGCATTTGCTATATATTCTGCATGTGAAATTGATGATTTTTATCTGTACAGTTAATTCTATTGTTGTAACAACTCATTTTAAAGCTAATCTGATATAAAACAAAAATAAAAAAGTGTATTAGCAGCCTGAGCTCTTACTTATTAATAAAATATTCCTTTGTTATAGAAACACAGACATATTCTCTTATTGTTGTTACTACAACAAAATATTATATAGAAGGCGAGATTCAATTTGCATCATGGGTAAATATATAAAGTTAAATTGTGTTTTATATTATAGAAGAGATTTGCTTGAATGTTTTATACTAAATAATTATCTAGTTATGGAAGCAGCATATCTCCCTCTGTCTCGTATATATATATATATATATATATATATACACAAAAATCCAAAATGTTGGTGTTATCAACAGAGTACCTGACAAAAGACCTCAAGCCAAAAAAAAAAAAAATTGTGTGTGTGTGTGACCAATGACACACACACACACACACATATTAGGTTGGTGCAAAAATAATGACGTAATAATGTCGTTTTTTGACGTTGAAAAATACGTCAAAAAACGACATTATTACGTCATTATTTTTGCACCAACCTAATAATATGAAAAACAATTTTTTTAAGGCATGCTATATTTATGGGTTAAAGCACTCAGTATCAGGGATAGAGTATATGTAAATATAAAAATGGACATTGAAGTCAACACCCAGTATTGACAGTCTGTTTCATGCTTATATGCAATTGATGTCCTGACAAATGCATTTAAGCATGAAACACACACATATGTGTGTATATGTATGTTTATGTTTGGTTGAATAATCTAGACATTATGTCTATTTATTTTTATTTTAATCTTCTCAGGTTCATATCCATATGGTCTTTATTTTCCGAAGTACATTCAATTTCATCGAAGATCATCTTCAGAGTCTGAATTTCTAAGACAGAAAATTAATGTAAGTTATGAATATATGAGTATGAATGCTGCAACATTAAAAAAAATCTTAACTGCTAGCTATGTAAGGGAGGTAACTCAAATATGTAATTCTTATTAGAATCATTGTTTTTAAAAATATTTTTTAATTGTAGTTTTTAACAATTATAATTTAAATATTTTTAAAAACTTTGCTGTTATAAACATTTTAGAACTTTGTTGCTATACTCATAATTGATTATATTTATTTTTGGTCATAATTTTTTTATATAAAGGGCTTTCAAAATTTAAAGTTTATTTATTATTTTCATGGTCGAGTATAGTTGTATTGTCGATTGATATCTGTCTAAATTGTGAATGTAGACAGGAATGCTCCTTTAAATGTTGGCAGATTGAACTATCATCATTCAAGTGAAATGTAAATCTCCTTGAGATAGTCATAGTAGTAAAACCAATATATATATATATATATATATATATATATATATATATATATATATATATATACACACACATTTCTGTCAGGGCATTTAAATTGATATACAATGTTGGTCTTTTGTAAAATTAGTTGACGGAGATGAGTTATTGTAGATGTTTAAGTTGGTTGTATTAAATTTAGTATATAATTAGTTTACTTGGATCACATGAGTCGTTTTAGAATTTTTCCATCTTATTTATAGTTAGAATGTATTTGATTGAGGTATAGTAGGTCATTTGAGGATGTATTATATTGTTTTTGATTTATGTTAATATTTCTCATTTCTCGTCTAATTTGTTCATAAACAATGTCATTAGGAAAGTCATTATTAATAAGAGTTTGTTTAATGTTTTTTAATTCAGTGTAGAAAATCTTTTTCATTGAAGAATTTGCTTCTGCACGGTTTATTAAATTTTGTATAATAGCTATTTTGTAATAGGACATTCACTTTTATAGTTGAGAGTGAACATGTTTATGCTCATTTTTTTTTATATGGGGAAGTAGTCAATCTATTATTAGTAGTGTCTATCAATACATCAAGAAAAGGGATTTTATTGTTATTAACTTTGTATGTGAACACGAAGACGGAATTTATTTTAAGGGAACCTAAGTGGTACAAGTTAAAGTACATGGAAAAATAAAGACCATATTGAAAAATTAAGACTTTTTTCTTGATCAATTTTGTACAGATACTAATGATTCATGAATGTGAGAGGATTAAAATAAAAATAGACATATGTCTAGCATATTCAACCAATTTGTTCTTAAAATGACAGTGTTATCTACAAGTACTTTTCTTATGGGAGTAAGTAATTGTGTTTAAGTACTTCCTGATAGATCTCAGATTGCTTTTGTCAGTCTATGATTTAATGATGTCATCAGGCTGATGTAATCTTATTGTTTATTACAAGAATCAGTTTTGATAAACTACATTGATGGTCAGAAATTTGTATTTGATGTGTATTTTGTTATTGGTAATTATATATGTTCTATATTAATGCATACACATACTTATATATATAAGTTATGGTCCAGTTCCTTGTACCATGGTGATAGTCCAAGGTAGAACCAATAAAGAAGAACTCGAACACGGATATAGAATAACACAGATATATTACAAACAGGAATATATAAAGAGAAGTAGAAAGTGTTAGTACGAACAATCAGGTTTAGTAGTAATTGTCTGAACTCGACTGACTGACTGACTCGCTCGCTCTGAATGACTCACAGACTCCTGATGGACCTTGCTCCAGACTGAACCCTTTGCTTCCTCTTGAGGTGCACTATTTATTACATATGGAATAGTCTATTATGTTATTATAAGTAAGGTCCCATAACAATATATATATATATATATATATATATATATATATAATATAAATCAATAACAATTATCAAAATATTTAAAATTGCCTAGCATTTAATGTATTTTAAAGCCAGCAGAATTGTTAAGAAAATGCTCAATAGATAACTAATATCATTACTGCAATCGGATGCACAAAATCTATAAAAAAAGATAAATTCACATAAAAGAATACATTTCACTCGCTGACCTGACCAAATGCATAAAACTCACAATATACTATAAAAAATTGAAAAATTCCATCTTCATAATTACCAATTGGAGGATATGGAAGCTGAGCATGGGGATGTTCTTTACCACAACAATGTACAATGGCTCAGTTTTGGCAAAATTGGACTTACAAGTGTGGGACTTATGAAAAGAAATTCTGCTCTTTCTCAATATGAAAGGGATTGTTTATGAATTTGTTACAAAAATGGACTGTGATGAGTGGAAATATGAACTTATGTTAGCAGCTGATGATTTTTTTGAAAAGTTGAATGAGCTAAATGTGAAATGGCAGATAAAGGAACTTTGACTCATTAAATTTTTTAAGGATGTCAAATCTTTTCAAGCAAAATTATCTTTGTTTTCAAGGCAAGCAAGTGAGGGCAAGTTCATCCATTTTTCATTGTTGTGAAAGAGGAAAGTGCCTGCAAATATGTGCTCCAAAATTAAGGATCAGTTGAGAAGTTTGACTGCAGAGTTTGAAATAAGGTTTGAGGATTTCAGACAGATTGAGCTTAAATTCAACTTATTAACTTCTCATTTCTCTGCTGATGTTGATGCAGCACTTGATGAATTATAGCTTGAAATGATAGACATTCAATCTGATCATTCATTGAAGGAAATGTTTCATTTCCTTTCATTAGTAGAGTTTTACAAGTCACTCTCTGTTCAATGCTTTCCATGTTTAAGAAATTTTGCTGTCAGATTATTCTCTATTTTTGATTTCACTTACATCTGTGAGCAGAGATTTTCCTGCATGAAGATAAATAAGTCCAATACCAGGTCCATGGTGCCGGACACAAACTTAAATGCAGCAATGAGTCTCTACCAGAAACCTTGTGCTAGAGTGTAAAAGAATTGTAAAGCAGAATTGTGACCAGAAACATTTTCCAATTAAATTGCTTGTGCTAGATTATGGATCTGTTTGTTTTTATTGACCATACTGTCTATATGTTGTATTATCTTAGAGCACACACATTTTTATTTTTTATAAATTCATATTTTTGGATTATGAAATCAAGAACATAAAGCTAAATAAGATTTCTTTTCATCTAAAGACAGTACTTCCAAATTTATTCCTTATATAATGATCCAATTATCCCAGTAATTAATCTGTCCTGCAAGTGGCTTCATGTGTAATGGTCAATATTAAATTTAAAACTAGTTTGATTATAGTAAAGGCCAGACAAGGTCATCAGAATTCCAGACCTTAATGACCAGAAATGTAGTTGGAATCATTTAGTCACAAGTATTTGGCCAATATTGACATTCGATTGGAATTGGACAAAAAAAATATTCCTTTTATCATCTTTAATCAAACTTGCATGATTAAATGCACACTCTAATATGTGTGTCTGTATTTCATGCCTGTGTGTTGTGTGTGTCACATGTGTTTGTGTCTATCATATTATCTATGTATTTTGTAAGTGTGTGTCTATATATTTCATGTGTGCATTGTGTAACATAATAGAAAAAAGAATGTCCTACCAAATGTTTACAGCTAAAATGTGTTCCTTGTAAATTTCTCATTTCAAGGTTTGTTATATTTCCACTGTTAAAGTTAACAAATTACCCAGAACTACTTTGATTCAAACAAATTTATTTTTCTTTCTTTCTTTTTTTGACAGAACTTAATTTCCAGAAGTTAGTGACAGCAGTTTTTTTTGTGTTTTTTTTTTTTTTTTGGTAATCCAGTAAGTAAAAATTTATTAGTAACAAAAATCATTAAAAACAAAAAAAACAAAAAAAAAGTCTTGAAAACTTTTGATACTTGAGAACATATCAAAATGAAAAATACCCTTAAATCTTATTTCTTAAAAATTTGCTGGTTTCAAGCCACATTTCTCAAATTTTTGCCATCAAGTTTTGTTTACACTCAAAAACTTAATCGGGATTCCTAATGTACTTATGTATTTGTAGGTTACGTATATTTTTCAAAATATATGAGTAGCTCTGAAAGTAATGATGCCTATTTTATTAGATTGTTATATGATGGCAGAGATGGATGTTATTGACATGGGAATAGACATTGAACCTTCCCATCTATAACCTAGAAAGTTTTCTTTTTTTTTTTTTTTTTTGCTTTGTTACACAGTGAAATTAAGTAACATCTGACATGAAAGTGTATATGAAGCAGAAGTTATTACACAAAAATTGCACCCATTGATATTCATCATTACTTATGGAGACCAAACAGTTAATGTGAGCACAGACTGTGGGTGATACATTTCAGCAGTGGTGACAATGATGTTTGAAAAGTCATGTTCCAATTCCTGCATGCACGATTTTATTCATTGCTGGTGGAAATGCATAGACAGTTGTAGTGATTATACGAAAAGAATGGTGTTTTGCAGCTAAAAACTTGCTCTATTCAAGGGTATTATCATGCTCCCTGTATCTGTTCTAATTTACATGGAAATGAATACGAGATAAAAATAATGTACATATTGAACATTTTTCTTTTCATTTTTTCTTTATCTGAAACAAAAAATAGTGGATGAAAAGAGTAGTGGGTGAAGGATAATTTTACATATTTTGCAAATCTCAAGCATTTTTCAAATAGGTTAATTGTTCTTTCTATTTTCCAACTTTCATGTTTGGTTTTGCTGAAACATATGAAGTAAATTCAACTACACATAGGAAAATCTTAAGAACAATTTCAGCAAATTGTAGATATTTCTCTTTGCCCCAGCCCCTCAACCTCCGACATCTTACTCTCTGGGTTAAAGTGTCTACTTGGTCCTAACTGAACTTAAGGGAGTGGCCGTAGGTCCCCTGAGCATCCGTAGATTATTCAACTGGTCCACTGGTTTGGTTTGATCCAGAAAGCAGAAGTGATGTTCACCCATTCACGGTCGACTGAAGATGTAGACACAGCTGGAGAGTCTGTGCTAAGAAATTTAGAATCCAGCAAAAAAAAATTAATATCTGCAGAAAGCCGGACAAACAACTATTCAATGGTTGAATTGTTAATGTCTTTTATATAGCAGAAAAAGAATATTATAGAAAAGAAATGGGTTACAGAAAAGAAAAGCAATTGATATAAAAATACATACACTGGATTCTGGACAGAGAGAGAGTGTGTTATGATTAACTCGTTAAATCGTCTCAGAACGATATACAACTCTTGCGATGGGGGAATAAGATTTCTGTGCATGGCTTAAAGTTTATAGTGGCGTTCCTCCTTAGCAGTAGTAATAGTAGTAGTAATATTCATGGTAGCAGAAGCAGCGGTACTTATATCAACAGTACATGTTAGCAGACGCTTCGTTCCAATCTCTGACGTCACTTTCTCTCCTTCTTGAGTCTCCAACTCAAATCTCCACTGTCTCTAGCCGGGCTAATTTTCTTCCATCTCGCTCTTCCATCTGCCTCTTTTTCGGCATAACTATGAGTTTATATAAAAAAAACCTGGCTGGTCATAACCAACCCTTGGCTCTACTACTTTGCATGCGATTATCACAGGGTTATGGCTGTTTCAACCAAAATCATGTGAGTTCTAAAGGTCTTCCTTGCTTACTCAGCTCTATTCCAAGTTTTAATCATTAAAAATTATTTTGTCCATTTTCATTGTCTCTTGATGACCCAGATTCAATGGGTACAACTTCTGCCCTAGATCAGGTTTCACCATCAGTAAACAAAAATGCTCTGATCTAATTTCACTGTTCAAATCCACTCCAATTTCTCTAAAAAAAATATATATGTGTGTGTGTGTGTCTCACCCAGACTCTCTCTGTCACACTGTTAGAAAAATGACCTTAACTTTGTAAGCTGATGATGATGAAAGTATCCCAGGATCCTGATGAATATTCTTATATTTTGGTCTGAAGCAAAGGGAAATTTCTCTTATCTTTTTCTTTTTTATTATTACCATTATTATTATTCTCTTATAATTGTGCTTGCCCCTCCATTCATTAGTTTCTATGAATGTTATGCCCCGGCAATACCTCATAAATAATAGACTATTACGTTTTGATCGCATGGAAAGAGGGGAAAAGACAGTAATTGATTTCATTGAGAAAATAAAACAAGGAAATAAGAGAAGGTAGAATATCAGATAAAGCTGATATTAAGACACAATAACAAATTTCTAATAAAAAGGATTACTGTCAAAAAATGGAAAAAAAATTATGATTTCAATTTTGAAAATGACAAAAGAAAAATCAATTAAAGAAGGCAGAAAAACAAAGGGGCAACCACCTTTCAGAAAAAATGAAAAAATCCAATTTTACTTGCTCCATGAATGTCTCTGGAACATATAGTAACTTTTAAAAAGACCCTTTTAAAGTCACACTGTTTGTGCTTGGGAAAATTTCTATGAATTCCTTGTCTAACTGCAGAAAAATTTTCACTTAAACTTCAAAATTCTTTAGCTTCTCTGTAGCTGGCTTGTAACCTCTACTGATATGAACTCTATTTATTCCATAAAATAGGCCTTCATAAAAATAAACATCTCTCAAAAGAGTGTGTACTGAAAATAACAACCTGGGGCTTGAGCTTAATATTATTTTGAAACTACTCCAGCCAACAAAGTAAGAATGATTTAACATGCAAAAGGGATACAGTCAAGTGACTGTAGCATTCTGATCTCAAGACAAGAAAAAACAACAATATGGCGGATGAGATTGAGAAGTGGTCTATTTTATTGGTTAGGTAGAAATCCAAGCATGCATCTGTATGATTTGTCAATAAATTTGGGTAGAAGACATTTTTGCAGTCATTCTTTATTAGATCGGAACCAAGTGTTCTGCTAGACAAACAAAAACATATTTGCTACCTGTTAAAAGTCTTGTGTCCATTTAACATGAGGATTGAAAGTAAAGCAAGAAGATCAATAATTACAATAAGTTAAAGTATCAAAATTGCAGTGCCATTGATTATTGAAGCCTTGTACAAAAAGCATGGAAAACAAACCTTACAGATATTAACTGCTGATTTGGAAATGGAGCCATTCTAAAATGCTTGCCTGCTTGGAATAGCATGAGTACTTAAAAATATATATTTGATACAGCTGGTCAATGAAAAGAACAAATGAGTCGTGAGAGGTACCTTTAAAATAAGCTTCTTACCAGCAACCAACATCATATGGAAGCAAATGGATGATGTATACATTGAGAAATACAGCATAACATCTCTTCTTACTTTCAGATCTATCAATCATTTAACCTTTTTAAATCTTGTGAGGCAAAGATCCTTTCATATTTTATCATTCACTACCCTATATGGTCCAATGATCTTTATTAAAATTGATGGGATTAATATATTTGAATCCATTTTTAACACCGTTGTTTAACAAATAGTGCAAGCAGTGAGAAGATTGAAATTCATGATTGTTTCACACTCTTGGTGCAACTCAGAGATTCAGAATCATCCAATTTCTAATTGTTACTGAAATTGAAAAGTCAGAAGATTAACTTGTTATTTTTAAGTGAAATAAATTTACTCCATTTCGATACTAGTTTCAATTATTTTATCTGATTTAAAGCGTGTTTTATAGCATTGGTTACTATAGAATTTTAAGGTTGTGTTGGTATTTATTGTAAGGGTGTGTGTGTTCACTTATAGATAATTAACCTTTAGAATGCTGGAGGTGAAAATTGTTGCCATAGAGTTCACTCCCTTTGCATGCTGTAAGTGCATTTTGTCACCTCAAGTGGGTTGCTATAGATAAACATTTGTCAACTTATTTCTGGAAATAAGTTGACAAGTGTTTATTTATAGCAACCCTCTCGAGGTGACAATACACTTACAGCGTTGAAAGGGAGAGAATTCTATGGTGACAATTTTCACCTCCGATGTGCTAAAGAGGAACTTGGGTTTCTTTCTTCTTCTTTTTCTTTGTATTCTTCTTCTTATTCTTTGTATTCTTCATATTCTTATTCTTATTCTTCTTCTTTGTATTCTTCATATTCTTATTCTTCTTCTTCTTTTCCTTCTTCTTCTTCTTCTTCTTCTTATTATTATTATCATAATAACTGTAGGGAAATAAAGTTCTCAATGTCTCTTAGTTATGTCTGTTTTCTTTTGGTCCAGAAGTAAGGAATGATTATAATGGTCAAGCTCATGTCAGCATTGTGCTGAGCTGGAGTGACCAAAACACTTACTTCACTGGCAAAGCTGCAAAACACATCTGAACACTCTGCATTGGAAATTGAAAGAGTTTCTTCTACTGTTTTTTTTTTTTTTTTTTTTGGAAGTGGTGTTTTCTTCTGGGTCCAGAAGTGAGTTAGGATATTGGTTGAGCTGAAGTCTGCCTTGCACTAAATTGGAACAACTAAAGTACATGTACTTACTTCATCCATCAGTTGACTTAGGAAAGGAAACTTTTCTCAGCAGGAATTTCTTTGTCTGCAATCTGTTATATCTTGGAGCAAGGGAAGAAAGAAAGAGAGAGAGAGGAAGCAAATGCTTGTCTTTTTATAGAACTTTATCAGTGCCATGTAACAAGGGTATGGTGAAGCCAAGTAGGGTAATCACATTTCCTGTTCCTTTATTACTAGCATCATGGGAAAATGTATTTTTTTCTTTTATTCATCATTTTATTTAATTTTCCAACATTACTTATGAATCAACTCTCATAATGTTTTTAATGCAAGAAATCTTTTTCATTACTGAAAAGACTAATGTTAGAAAATATTCCTTTCCATGAATAGTCAGCATATTTCTATACTATTGGAACTATACGTACTATAAATTTCATTAAAATAATTTTCTTTCTCTTTTCAGAAAACCAATGTGAGAACTAAATGCATTCTTGCATGACTATCTTGTTTCAACTGGAAGTCTTTCTTAAAGAATATGCTGGATAGATCCAGCCTATGGCTACCCACAATCTACCAAATATGTCAAACCCCAAATGACCAAAACCTTTACTTTCTTCACAGATATCAACAGTATGTTAGACTGAGTCTTACTCTCCCTACTTCCTCTGCTTTACTGTATACACTTAGCCAAATGTTGGCTGTTGCATCATGGGATTTGATATGCACCTATGCACTTCCTGGCTAGTGTGCAGCCTTTTGTTGGGTGCTTGGCACATTACTACTGCCAAGCAGCATGCCCACCTGGCAGCCACTCCAAATTTGGGACAGCCTAAAACTTTGTCTTCAATTTTATCATCTGGGGCCACTGGCTCTTCAAAATTTCTTCTCAGAAGAAACTATGATTTACCAGAAAGTTTTGGTGTGGGTCAAAATAAAAGGAGCAATCTACCATTGCTGGCCTCACCCTTACAAGCAAAAAAGGTGAAGCATATTCGACGGAGATTCCAACATAGAAAAACAAAACCTTTTATTCAAGTGCAACTAAAAAGTAAGTGTTCTGATGGGTGTACTTGGATTAAAGGACAAAAAGATTCACCTTTATCAAGACATCGACGAGAAGCTCGTATCCATAAAGAAAGCAACACCTCAAACAGCTATTTGTCTAGTTTGGCTGGTACTTTAGAGAAGAATTCTGTATACCATAGTGACAATATTATAACATCAACTCAAAATTCAAGCTTCAAGCCCACACAGAGTAAACCACTCTCACCAGAAACCGAGATGCTCAATGGCCATGGTCCTTCTTCCATTAATCCTAGTTTGTCAAGTTCAAACTTGGTTACAGCTTCCATGACATCATCTCCCTTTTTGTCAGACTTGACCTCATTTACAAAAACCAGCACCCAACCTTCTTCTGTAAATTTTATAGACACCAGTATCTCAGTATATTCATTTGAGTCAATCAAAAATGCATCAAAGATTGTTCCGACGACAATTATTCCAACTCCTTCTGTGATCCCATCTTCAAGTATTAGACCCTCACCAGAACTGCCAAAAGTGGACAAGCAACATAATTCTTTCCATTCTTCTACTATACCCCCAACATATTTTAATTTTCAAAGTTTTGCAGTGTTGCAACCTAGCATGCCTTCACTGAGTAACACAGAGCATCAGTCAGTTAAAACGACCACTGAAAGTACAAAACACACCCCAACACCTTTTGCCACTTCCCTGGCTCATGTGCCTACACCTGCTCTTACTAAACTACCCTTAACAAACTTTTCAACAAACCCCATACATACATCTTCAGTTTTGAGCAATAACTTTACTGAATTGAGCTCAACTTCTCTAAATCATAACAAAACTCAGTCATCATTTAAGGATCATTTCCATTCTGTCTCAATTTCATCACCCAGTGTTCTTTCCACACACAATACTTTGCTGTCAGCTAGTACAAATCCAAATGAAAACTTAACACTTGGTGACCAACCCACCCCACAAATCCGTGCTCAAACGGAGTTGGACATTGTGCCAAAATCTTTAGCTTTGTCCCACTCTAAGGCTGCTCACATGCCAAAACCTCTATCAGCAATTTCAACACTGTCTTTGAGCAGTGCAACACTATTTTCTCATTCTCCTGAAATTTCTTCAAGTACCTTGCAGATTACAACAGCAACCAGATCAAGAATTACAGCAACTTCCACTTGGTACCAACCTGAGTCTGCACGCATGGTCTCTCCTCTTTCACCTCTACCTGGCTCTAAGACTACAAATGCCATGAAATCAACAACAAAACCTAAAAACAACACACACAGCTCTGTTACCAGGAAGCCTTCTGTAGATGGTGCCAACTATTCCATACCACGAATAGTTCCAGAACCAGAGTTGGAACCAACATCCCAATCTTCTTCCAACACTAGTGGACCAGATTCTGAATATGCAGGGGATTTACTTGCAGAACCAGTACCAGACTGGGAAGTGGCAAAAAGAGAGTGGAAGGCTGCATGGGAAGTTCATCTTTATCTTTTTGGCATCATGTTTGCAATTCTTGCCATTTACTCTCTTGTGAGTATAGTGCGCCTCTGGCATATCAAGCACCTGCTGAGTAAACAATATTTTATTGTGCTCAATCTTCTCATCTTCGTCTTTTGTCTTCTTCGTACTCTCTTTCTGCTCATTGATGGCTACAACTCAAACCGTACATTTCTGCCTGTGATAGAATACTTCCTGGTCAGCACTGGGTTCCCCTGCCTCACTTCATCTTTCAGTATCCTCTTCTATGCATTGCTGAATGCTACCAAGGTACAAATGCTCCCTTCCCAAATTCAGCGCCTTCCTGTGCTGATTTGCATCATCCTGTTTCATTTCTTACTCTCTTTATCACCAGACATCCTCATTGCCTTCTTCATCAATGCCCGCATCCTCCTCTTCATCTGTCAACTTTTCTTTGTACTCTGGGGTCTCTTTCTCTTCCTTGGATACATTTATTCATTCAGGAGTCTATACAGTGCAGCCAAAAAACGCCAAAAGTCCCTGCTTCAGTTACGGCAAGCCAACAACCAGTGGGAGAACAACTACTCTCCTGCAAAGGAACGTCTAACCCTTAGTCTTGGGATAAAAGTGACACTGCTCTCTGCAATCTTTGGAACTGTATGTGCATGTCTTCAGGCCTATGCTGCATTAGGGGTTTTTGGGGTTTTCTCTAAAGAGACACCTCAGCCTTGGCCATGGTGGGGCTACCAAACTGGTATTCGATTCATTGAATTTCTATTTTGTCTAACAATGATTTATGTTGTAACACAACCATTTAAATACCACAGTAAATATGACTGTGATTTCTGGTTCTACTTTTCCTCTTGTATCCAACTTTGTCAGATAAAGTCAGTATGGAACACCAGCAATGACCCTGGCTGGAATGAACTGGATGATGCCATCACCAACACCCTGATCACAAAGAATGGCGGGCGGAAGGAAATCAAAGCAGCTGGTTACGAAATAATTCCATTGACCATAACTCTCAGCACAGATGCTGACCTCTCCATACAGGACCCTTTGGAGAATGAGTCAATGCTGGTTGTTCAAGATGGGTTTGTGCGTTTCCGAACGAATGAAGAGCTGGAGCAACTACGCCGAAGCCCTAGGATACCCAGGATGGATCTTACCGATTCGAAACCTATTCCTACAAAACCAAAAACTCTCCAGTGGGGGGAGAATAGTAGGCGGGGCCACCAGAATGGAGGTTTTCAATCGGGAGATACCTTACCTGGGCACATGTCTCCGGATTGTGTCTCATCATCAACGTCTCCATCATCTTCTCAATGGAACCGCATTAGCACAACAGGGAGCGACCTCACTTTCCGACCACCTTCCTTAAGTTTAGCTGATAGTATCGACAAAGAACTGGAGCAGTACTTCCGTCGGTCAAGTATCTGCAGTGAAAGGTCTCTTTACAGTGTACACAGCACTTCAATGCCAGGAGGTATTGCAATGGGTAGTAGTGATATATCGGATTCAAATTCTGTTTTCCCCTCAGAGGGGATCCCTTGTAGCAATGGACCAACGGATGGTGACTGTCTCCCTGACTTAGACCCTACTGTCTCCACAAAACAAGGAGTTAGAAAAGGAAATGTGAGAGACAAGCTTGTAAACAATGTACGTTACTTGTCCCTTGATGACTTGGAAAAATATCCGCAAAATTCTTCCTGTGGTGTTCGATGGAAAGCTGATAGTGATGTATAATACTATATGTGCGGATGTTGTATATAGATTGTCTGGAGTTAACATTAAAGGTAATCAGTGATTGAGATTAAAAAAAAAAAAAAACATGTTAAAAAAATGAGATGTACGAAATTTTTGAATTATAAAAAAAAAAATATCTTTTTAAAAAAAAAATGTACTGGCAAAAAAGAAGGTTTTTTTTGTGAAATAACAAAACTTCATTCATTTTTAAAAATGACAGAAACAATAACTTTTGAAGATTTGAACATTTTTCAGTAAAAAAAAAAAATTCAAACTGGAAAAAATTTCTAAACCAATTCAAAAAAAATAAATGTCTATTTTTTATCTTTTGGAAAGTATACTGCTGTAGATGTGATGAAATTTTTTTTTTCTTTAAATTAATTAATTATACATTAAACGTTCATACATATTTGCACATTTCAGTGCTGTCAATCATGTACAGTAGTGTAGATAATAATGCACAAATTTGCTGAACACTTGTAAGAAAAACAAACAGAAAAGTGAGCAAAAATCTGTTTACATTCATTTGTAAATTGTTTGATTTCTCTTCTTTTAATTATTAAGAAAAAAATAACTTGTTTTGAAGACTCACACAAAAGAAGATACCCTGTGTTGAAATCATGCATTCAAACATCTTCATATTTACAGCAGTAGTCATGTTACTATAGCTTTACTAAACAGAATATCCCAAACTTCCATATTAAAAAAACAAAAACAAAATCAGTGATAATGATTATAAAAGGATGATTCGTTTTTTAAGGATTAGGACTTGAGAGTATTTGAGTGTCTTACATTGTTTTTACTGTTGGTTAAAATCTATAATAAAAAACGAAACCTATTTGAGTCTTCTACAGTAAATATTATGAAGACTAGTTTTATACAAATTGAAGTGCATGACCAAACATAAGTAATCAAGACCGAACTTTGAATCCTCTGAGTTGGTTTGTTATAAAGATTCTTTTAAAATTGGTGGGAAATAATAATTTTAATGGTAGAGCTTCCTTATCTTTGCAGGAATACTTTCTATTTTATATATTAAACCTATGACATTTTGTCAGATAAATCTGTAATTATTGTTAGGTGTTAATTATAAAGTGAAGGAAGTATTATATATTTACAAAAGGAATATTTTGGACCAGTTTTCAAAAAAAAAATATTGTTTGTTAGTTGAATGAATTATTTTTGTTTTATTATTTTTATTATTTTTTTCTGTTTTTTTATTAAGCAAAGGCTTCATGATGAGAATTAACCTCGCAAGCTGTTGTATATAATATCCTTGGACAAAAACTGGGTTCTGTTTGCAGTTTGTAAAAAGAAAGTACACATCCACACAGTGGTGGTGGTGGGGGGGTGCTGCTCGGTGTTGAAATCATTGCATATTTCTCACCAAGTAACTGAAGTAGTTAATGTTCAAGCTTAAATAAAATCCACCACTTTGATTGCTGATTCTCAAGGCAAATAGACTCTTTCTCATTCTCTTAACATAATCTTATGTAAGACTAAAATAAATTTATATTTATATTCATTTTATATATATATATATATATATATATATATAATAGCTGGCCACTCATATTTGAGGATACCCATCTACTAGGGTGGCTAGCCAATCCCTATTGCAGACGCTTGCTCAACACCCACAGAGCCCACCTGTGGTTTATACTGCAACTATGCTGAGCAGACCTTAATTACAGTTTCTGGGAGAGAGCATGTTATCTAGCATGATCAATGTTTCGAACAAAGCCAACACGCTCAAACCTTGGCCACGATGACTTGTGGCTTTTTGCTAGTACAACTATCGATGACCATCAGAAGTTCCGTCTACCCAGTTTTACTCACAAGGCTTGGGTCAACCATTGGCATGGTTTTCAGGCACTTTCATAGTTGGAAAGAGAATGTTCTAACTACTCAGCTATGCACCCATATCTCTTTCTCTCTCTCTCTCTCTCTCTGTCTCTCCACATATATATATATATGTGTGTGTGTGTGTGTGTGTGGAGAACTCCCTTGTTGTATTTTTGAGATATGAGGGTCCTGCAGCTCAGTTCATAGAACTGAAATGCCAGACTCCCTGCACATATGATTTGATTATAGTGGTGAAAATTTGTGCAGAACCAACCACACTTTTTGGAAGAGCTGATTACAGAGAACTGCTGTCACAAGGTCCCCAAACAACTCGCTTTAGGTTTTGAATTCAGAGTTGTCCTTCTATCTTGCTTATAGAGACACAGTGGAGTAATGGATAGCAGATTGAGGAATCAGAAAGCAGAGTTCGAATTCAATTAAGTTCATTACTTGCACTTATATGTTAATACCCTTGGTGAAAGCTATGAATGTATCTCTTCTCTCTCCACTCCAACTATGGGTAAATAGCAAGACAGACTGGGTACCATATATATATATATATATATATATATATATATATATATATATATAATATGTGTGTGTGTGTGTGAGACAAAATTGAAAAGCTTATAGACAATGTCTTTTGGCAACATCTATTGGTCTCAGCTTCTTCAGGAATAAAAGACAAAATTATGTGTTTTGTGTAAAGAAAATGCATTGGGATTTTTGAGAATAAGAGCGGCACTAAATTAAATTACTTTATTAGATCTGATAACCAGAAAGTGTTTGTTTCTTATTATATATATATATATATATATATATATATATATATATATATATATATATATATATATATATATATATATATATATATATATATTATATATATATCTCCACATAAATTTGTCTCTCATTCTAACCTAAAGAATCTGAGACCAACAAATGTTGGCAAAACGCTTTGTTTATAAGCTTTTACACCTTTTCTCATCATCCCCACCTGTGTTTTGAGTGCTATTATACATCAAGCACACACACACACATATATATATATATATACACTAAGAATTAATGGATTTTATTTTTCAGTTCAACATTTTTTTAAACGTTTCTTTTAGTGGGTGCATGTATTTGAGTAGATGATCCTTTTACTTTAAACGGTATTTTATTTTGTCTCCTGATCTGCACATTCAAGAAAGTGGACCCTTTGACAGGATTTGAACCTTGGCCCCCTTTGCAGGAGAAACTGCAGTTTAATCAGAAGTGAACGGTTCAGTCTACCCAATTTCACTCACAAGGCTTGGGTTAACCTGTGGTGTGGCTCTTGGGCACTTTCCAAAGGATTCCACAACACTGGGATATAATCAAGAGGTCACCTATGTACTAGCACAAAGTCACAAGTCATTGTGACTGAGGGTTTGAGCCATGTTTAAAAAATTGATTTTGCTATTAATAGATTATGCGCTCTGTCCCAGAAACTGTAACTAAGGTTTGCTGCATGTGGATTTTATACTTACTAAATATTCAATTATTATCAGACTTTATTTACAATAAATTTATTAAATATACATACACACACATACACAGAGCTTATGACTATATCATGTTGAAACACCAATTTTCATATGATCACTGAATTTAAGCAACGATGAGCCTGGACAATGATATGTGACCACTTGAGAATACCAGATGCTCTAAGCTTGGATGTGCAGGTGGTGTAATGGTTAATGGCTCAGAGTTGGAAATAGGAGAGCCAAGTTCCAATTCCAGTCAGGTTCATTATATTCAATTACACTCAAATACTCTTGGGAAAAGTATGAATCCACCTCTTCTCCTCCAGCTATAGGTTAATTATAGGACTTTAAAACATTATCTCCAAAAAATACTTACAATATAAAAATATTTTCTGGCTTTAAATAACCTGCAAAAGGTTGATAAACCATAAAAATGTAAATCAAAAACACACACACACACACACACTCACATTTGGAGTAGATATTGTGATATTTGATGACACATTACTAATTGCTGTATATTTACTTGTTTGTTTACTTATTGCTGTATTTTCATGAAAGTTAACGCTGAAATACACATGTAGGGAGATAAAGATGAATTTATTTTCAAACATTTTTCAATAATACAATATATGCACAGGTAGATATGATGTATACTAATGGCAGCAGAAAGAAATGAATGAAAGTAACAATTTTATTTACATTCTCACACAATTCAATCAATGTAACACTTGTTTGTGTTGATAAGCTACTTGAGAAATGGAAAAATAAATCAACAAGGTAAATTATGAATAAGCTTAACTTTCAATCTTAAATCCTTCTTTTTTTATTTTCCTTTTAAACAAGTTACCTTTCCAAATTTTTGAGTTTTTCATGTTTTTGGACATATTGGATGTGTAACCAAAAGAAAACAAAAAAAAAAAAGGACATAAATAGTGTGTCCAGATATTTAGCTGACCTACAGTGCCAACATCATTTGTTTCCAATCCTCTTGGGTAAAAATTGCATTGTCATTAAATGTGATATTTTTCAGTTGTTTCACAATCAAAACCCAAACATTTAGCCTTAATTACTTGTTTTTATAAATTAATCAAATTTTCATTTTCTTTTAACAACATTTATGAATGAAATAATATTTACTTTTATCAACCTTTACTCATCAAATATTAAAAATTGAAATAAAGTTTTAGAAAGTCTTAACCACCTAGAAATAAAATGAGATGAGACCAATTGTTGAATTACTTCACTGATTTATTGGTGTTTAATTTTAATTCAAACACAGGAAAAAAATTGACAATGCAATTTATTGAACAAATGTTATGCATATTATCAATAACTACAAAAACACAAAATCTATGCATGTAATAATATTGTTGTAAATCTGAGGAAATTTGTTTTCAAAACAAAATATCTTTTCTTGCACTTTTTTTCTTTTATCAGATGATATAAATGTGTTTTTTATGGTATTTTGATTCAAGCTAAATGCATTGAACTTTACAGAAGATAAAGAAAAATGACAAAAAATAATAGATAAAATTTATTCTCTTGTGCCTCACCTTATGGAATGATCCCCAAATTAAAATATTGATATCAAATGCCAACAGATGCTGTGATAAACAGTTTTTAAATGCCATTGGAATTGGCTCTCTCTGGGATTCAGTTTCATTACCCTAAAGTGTTTCAACTCATGAAATGTAAAAACCAGGTTGAGCAGCCGTCAAGTGTTATATGACTGTATATGATTAATTTTGTGATTTCTGGGACACTATTTCAAGGAGTGAGTGGCAGGAAAAGAGTTTTTTTTTCGTAAAGAGATTGATGCTTCAATATTTGATATATATAAGAAATGCAAATTAGACAGAATAAGTTGATTTTTTTTTTTTAATTTTCTCATGAAATGGTTCCTTTTCAAGCTTTTTTCAAATTAAATTTTGTCTAGTTTTGTTCACCTCTCTAAGTGCATTGCATTGTGGGATGCCACCAAAATTTTCAAAACAGTTAATACATTACCTGAATGAATCGGCTGAAAGACTGAAGAGAAAAAAAAGGGCAATTAAAGTAAATAAATAAACTGAATATTGTCAATATTTAAAAATAAAATAAAATAGAAATTATCCAAATCTAGAACAGTGAATTAAAAATTTTCATGTTGTCAATCTCTAAATTGTTTTAAAAGATTTTTGGACTTAAATATATTTTTTCTGTTTCTGTCATTTCTGAGATACAGTGGGTTAACTTGAAGATATGAACTTTATTCTACATGCAGACTGTGATGATGCATCTGATATTTATTTAATCAGTCAATTTAGGTTCTTGGGCAACTAATGGTACAACAGAAGGTAAATTTGAAAGTATGTTAAGATCAAGGAAGTTGAATAACTTGATCAAGATTGATAAACTCAGTAAGATGCAATGTTTATCAAATAAGTAAATAAGAATCAATAACAGCTATTAATAATAAAAAAAAATAACCCACAAAATTAAGATTAGATACAAAGTTTATGCTCATTCTCAACAATCTTTGTCTCCAGTTTCTTTCAGATTTACAAACAAGAAAAAATGCCTTATGTTAGGCTGAATCATAAATAAATCTGTTTTAGGATTCTAATTATAATATTTTGAAAAATAAATTGATAAGCAAATTATTTATGACTCAACCTAATACAATCCTGAAAAAAAAATGTTATCTGGGGCATCTGAAAGAATTTATTTTTTAAATTATTTCTAACAAACAAATTTGTCACATATCGAAACTAGCTTAAAAGCCGCCTACAGAAGAACTCAAAATTGATTTCTGTATTTAAGTATTGCATTAATATTTAAGCTTACCTTTTAAAAGTTCAATGATAATTCTTCTGCTGCCACATAATTTAAAGACAATTTGGTGTACATAGGTCCTTACTTTCTGTACAAACAATTTTATTTCATGGGTGGATTTCGCAATTTCGATTATTACAAAATTTATTTCCAAGTTATGAAAATTGTTATTGTAGAAAAAAATTTGTTGCAAAAAATCATGTAAAAAAAAAAAAAAAAAAAAAATTGCCAAAACAATTGCAGTAATGAAAACTTGGGAATCCAAAATTTCAGGACTGTGGGTTCAGATCTTGCCCAGAATGTTTTTTAATTTTCTCATGGAGTCAGCCTGGTTTCAAAATGATATGATATGTTGGGCTATGGCCTCTAGGAGTAAATTTGAAAACATGGACAATTTTATTTTGCAACATTGTAATTTGAGAACAGTAATTTTTTTCATTTGAACCCAGAAATATTGAAAGTTAGAGAGTTGTGTCCCTTTAATTGTTTTTATCAGTAGAAGCCAAGATGGTGGAATACGAAAACAATCACAGTAATGAAAACTTGGGAATCCCAAATTTCAGGATTGCAGGTCTGGATCTGACCCAAAATGGTTTTAATTTGCTCACAAAGTCAGCCCAATTTCAAAATGGTATGATATGTTGGGTTACAGCCTCTAGGGGTAAAGTTGAAAAAGTGTGACACAGTGACACACTGACATTCACATTTATTATATAGGTAATAGTCTATAAAATGCAATTGATAAGAGAAACACTGAAAAACAACAATTATGCTACAAACTTTTGATGTTTTCAACAGACCTTTTGAATGAAATCCATAAGAAGACTCAAAAGTGACATTGTATAACAGCTTCTTTTTTTAAGTCCCCATTAGATTTTTTTTTTCATTTTCTCCAATTGCATTAAAATGGAATGTATGTTCTGTCTGTTTTTATTATGTATATTAAAGATGAAGATACTAATAGTTCATATTCATAGAAATATTTAATCATGAATATAACTTCCATTGCTTCTGAGAACCTCATTCCATCTGTCAACAAGTTTATAGATGCCACATTTTTAAAATTCTCTAGGTTTTGATGTAAAATATGGGACCAGTGCTCACCTCTTCTTGTGCTGTCAACATGATGCCATACAAATGGCTCTGAAAATCTCTAAACAAGTGATAATCAGAAAGAGCAAGTTGGGAGAGTATGGAGGGATAAAGCAATTTTTGCCAACTGAGCTCTTCTAACTAATCTTTAGTTAATTGTACAGTGTTAGAACAGGCATTATCATGATAGAGGATTATTTCCTTTCTGTTGACTAAAGATGAATGTTTTCTGTTCAATGCTGCTTTCAAATGACAAAGTTAGTAGTAGTAGAGATCTGTGTTGATTGTTCATAATGGATAATTCCTTGAATATCCTTCTATACACCCAACATGGTATTCTTTGTATGAAGTTCTCCTCTTGGTTGCTTTTCCATGACAGATTCACTGACAATGACAACATTGTGGTAAAGGACCCATTTTTCATCACCAGTAACAAACCTGTCCAAAAAGGGCAGTTAGATTTGTCATGTAAGCAATGACTCGCAACAATAAACATGTTGTTGGTGATTCTCCAGAGACAGGTCATGCAGGACCCATTTTCTAGCAACTGAAAACTTTCCAATCTTTTTCAATTCACATAGGACTTTCATATGACTAATATTTAATTTTTCACTGAGTTCCCTAGCTATAGCAGTAGAATTTACTCTAATAGCAGCTTCCAAATCTTCTGAATTGAGTCTTTTCAATGATCCTCCCTTGACTTATCCTCTAGACTAAAATTCCTGTTTAGAAACAAGAAAATCACTTCATGCAACTTCTTTCATTCAATGCATTGACCCTATAAGTGCACTGGAGGGACTTTGCTGCTGCACTTACATTGACACTGTTATAAAACCCTTGGAGTACAACATTCCTAATATATTATTTAGTTGGGACAAACATAGGGTCAAGTTTTAAAGTATATTATGAATAATATTCTTATAGTCTGAAAGAAAAAGATATAAATTACTAATTAGCATTACTAAGCAACATAAGAGGCAGTACTTTTAATAAATTTTGTTCAACATTTTCACCTCAAATCGGACTGAAAAGTTTGTTCCAACCTGATAGGTTATCTGGTTAAATATATAGTTTTTAATATTACTTTATTTATAAGGGAAGACTGCTCAGTATTGGTCATACAGGTTTTGTAAATATAGTGTGGATATATAACTCAACACTGCATAGTGACTGTCAGTTTTATGCCTTATTTGATCTTCAAAGCAAGCCTTGGTCTGGAGATTGCATTAAGGCATGAAACTGATAGTAACTCAGAATGGCTGGTATTAATATTTAATTAACTAATAAGTAGTGGGTGGAATGAAAAAAAGTGATGTTCTCTGCTTATTTATTCTAGTTTATCCAGAAAATCAATATTAATCAACTACAAGTATGTTATTTGGAGTTACCTTTGTTTGCTTGAAAACTGCCTCGAGAAGGTTTTAAATTATATCTGTTTTCTTTTTGTTATATTCTGATTCTGATTAGATGGAAGAACAAACAAAAAATGCAATAAGCTGCTAGTGAGGCAAAAAGAAAGAAAACAAGAATTGTTAAGATAAAATTCTTCATATTCCTGATATAGAAGATCAGGGCAGAATGTCTCTTTGTGGGCAAGGAAAGTGATTTGGAGGAAGGGGGAAAGTTGGTAGGGCCTAGAGTTTTATGTATGTGTTGGGTGGGTTGACCGAGGTCACTGGTGGTAACCTTGATGTCTTGCCTGGTTACCTGTAACTCTGTTTTAGTGTTGTGATAGACATCCTTAAAAGCAGATGGGATGGATCATGACTCAGTGATTTTTGTTATGCCATTGCTTTAGCAGCAACATTCATGATTGGCTTCTTTTATATTGTGTTTTTTTTTTGTTTTGTTTTTTTGAGAGGGATTTGTTTTAGAAGCTGGATGTGATACTCAGAGCCCTTGGGCAGAAAGCAACTTTATTTTTGCTTTCTTAGGATTCACATCTGGCTAATATGTACAATGAATAAGATCTAATTTGAAGCAGAATATAGCATTTCTAATGTGCTAAATTACTTATTGAAAGTGAATTAGCATGATAAAGTCAAAACAATTATCAGTTATTTATTGTTAGTATGTTGGGAGGTGGGGGGAGCTTTAAGTAATGTGTTTTATGTTAATGCATTTATGTCACTCTGTTTGTAAATGGTGACTGGTCCCCAGATTGGCAAAAGTCATAAATTAAAAAAAGGAGCAATTTCTTTTTATTCTGATTTATAATAAAAGATTTTGATAAATTTATATGATGAAAAGAGGAATAGTCAAATGTTGGAAATGAGTTTGATAAATGATTTATGTTGTAAGAATTATCCCACTAAAAAATTAATCCACATCATTTTCACAGGTAGATGATAAATGATTTTTGGGGTAGGGGGCAGGTTGCCATGGATAACACACTTGTATTACAGTTATATGTGTATCTGATGGGGAGATGATAATCAAAATTATTTCAACACCACTAGAATAAATTAATAGTAGAGTTGAGCTGGCTGATTATTTTTATCTACTATATAACAAAATCTATAAATGTAATTTTCCAGGTTCTCTGTTTTAGCAATGTAATGTAGTATAATGGAGATAAACAGAATTGCTCTTTTTCTAGTATTTTGTGCTAAACCCCTTTAATGAAAAAAAAATTCCAAAAAAATCTGATACTTAATGTTTTGTTTACACTATTTACATTGTTCAGACTATTATCCTTATTTTTATTGCCATATTCACAACATTTCGCCTGTTGTATGCTCCAACCTTCTTCATGTGATATATGTTGGAATTTCAAACTGAATCCCTTTATTTAGCCCACAAGGGTAGATTGTTCTAATTCAGTTCAGTTTCAATTAATTTCCTTTAGTAACTCAGCTCTCCAAATTTTTGTTCCGTTTACTGTGACCAGGTATTGAATGAACTCTTTTATTAAAGGTTTTAAAGTCACTTTTTGGATCATTCAACTAATGCTTTTATCAACTGGGCCATATGGGATGTTTTTGAGGGACTTATAAACCTAATGCCTCAGTAATATTTTGTCTATATAATTTTAAAATGTATTTGTTCTTTAGGTTTGGTAAAGAGATTGCCCATGAGTTGAAGGCATTGATCCTTTAACCTGCTATGCTGGGTTCTCAAACCAAGATGTCATATAATGTTTCATTTTTATTTTTATTGTAAAACTTCATCTTATGTGTACAAATCTTTTACCTGATATAAATGTATTTAATATCTTTAAAATATTTTAAATGGGGAAAAAAAACAACATCTTAAGCAATATTTCTAGTGAATTCTTCTCTTTCCATAATATAGGGTTAATGTAAGGCATTTAACATACCATTAATTAAGATACATTAATTAGGAATTTAATCTTAACAGAAGGTACATTATCTTCTCTTTTCAGATCATTAATAAGTACTGCTGGTTTGAGGAATGAAGAACTGGCTTCTAATATTTTTGGAAGATCTTGAATCAAATTTACTCTTACTATTTAAATGTGAAAATGACAAGTAAGAGAATCTATTTCTTATATATAATAGTGCTCACCATCACTTTTTTAAAAAAAATCATTTCACCCCAAGTAAGGCAATAAAGCCACTAAGATGCAAGAGGTTGCTGGGTGTGAAAGAATAAGAGAAAAATAAAAACATTGAGGAGAGGGAACAATAAAAAATAGGAATTAAGACAAAACAATGATTGACATTGCATTTAAATTTTTGATGATCAAAGTTGACCGGAAAGCAAGATACTAGAATTGAGTTCCACAAGCAAGAAGTGTGAGAGAAGAAACTGTTAGCATAAAACTTTACTGTGTTTAAATTTGTAAATCTGCCGTACCAAAAAGGAAGGCCTATCAGTACAATTACCATGAAAATATTTGTAGAAAAGGCACAGGGATGCTATGTTATGATGACTGGAAAATGACTGAAGCCAAGATGGCAGGTTAGGATATCTTTTACAAATGAGATTTCCATTTAATAGCAGGGAAAGAGTTAATTTTATCCTTCTTTTTCTGACAAGATGGTTATTAGTGGGTATATTGAGTGACCTATTTGGGAACATATTACTCCCCAATTGTGTAAGATTTCCCTGGCTTGTACTTCTGTAATGTCTTTTATTCAATGCTATGACTAGAATGATTTTATGCAAAGCCATGAGAGACAAACAAATCAACTATCTGTAGAAATGAACATTCTCAGATGTGAATATATAGCATGGATGTGAGAGTGAACTATAAATAGTAAATTAGATTTTATTTGAAAAGACTAAATAAAATTTTAAATGTCTTTCTTGTTAATAGCTATAAAGTTATACAGGTTTATTTTAAAAGTATCTGAAAATGTCTAGCATGGATTTTAAAAGTAGGTCCATCTGACAACTCTTTGATAGACAATTAGAAGAAAGTAATCAATTCAAATGGCATCATTGTCAACATACAAAACTAGGGTAGACATGATAATGAATGAATTCATTTCATAACTGAAAGTTTTATCTCTTGAGCATTTTGCTGATATTTGATGACAACCATTGCCTAAAAGATTTTTTTTACTATAAAGGACTTATTTTTTTAAGGATAGCAAAGAATTTGAAATCAATGGCAATATTTTACTTAGTCATTGCACAGGCAATGCTTTTTACATATTTGTGGGGAGGGCATTCCATTTCTGCTGATGAATTTATAAGGCTTATTATCAAGCAAATTTCTCTAGAAATGAAAATGTCAGACAATTATTAAACTGTTAGTTATAAATAATCATTTTCTTTAATAGAAAAGAAAGACATTTCAGTGTAACTAAACTAAGAGATTTGTCTTAATTTCTGGGATGAGAAGTTATTATTTAAAAAAAAAATATGACTGCCCACTTAAATCTGAGGTTGCTTGTCTACCAAGGCAGCTAGCCAATCCCTGTTGCGGACGTCTGCTCAGGCACATTTGTGTTTGTTCAACATCCACCGAGTCCACCTGTCGTGTATACTGAAACTATGCTGAGTTGATCTTGGTTACAGTTTCTGAGAGAGAGTGCATTATCTAGTGTGATCAAGTCTGAACAAGGCCAGCCTGCTCAAACTCTTGGTTACGATGACTTGCGACTTCATGCTAGTGCAACCATCAACAGCTGTCAATGAATTCCATCTACCCAATTTCACTCACAAGGCTTAGGGTAACCTGTGTTATGGTTTTCAAGCACTTTTCAAAGTTGCTACATGTTAGGATCACCTTCCCTAGACTGATAACATCAAGAAGTCACCTTCCTGATAAATTGACCATGGTGAGATTTGAACCTGGGTATCATTGTCAGAAAGCAAACATTCTAACCACTCAGCCACATATTATTTACATTGGGACTAATGTTCTTGTCTTTGTTGTTGTTATGATAACATTCAGGAGGAGTTACTATTATTTACATCTAAACCAGTAGAAATTGCTCTCATGTATCTCCTCTCTGCCTTTTCTATAAATATTTTCATGGTAATTGTTCTGATGAACTTTCCCTAATGGTACCTAGACTTCATGAATTTTTATAAAGCTCACTACTAGTTTGTTTGCAAGCTCTCATTATTTTATATGGTAATGGCTAGATGTAACCATAAGTTTTATATTAAGTTTCATTTCATTCATTGCACTTCTTGCTTGTGGAACTCTTTTCTGGCTTCTTGCTTTCTAGTCAACTTTGATCTTCAAAAATTTAGATACAATGTCAATTGTTATCTTCTGTCTTCTTAATTCCTGTTCTTTTATTGTTCTCTTTACCTGATAAATTTTTCTCATATTCTCTCACATTCAGCAACCCCTTTGAATCTTAGTGGCTTTTATTACCTTGCTTGTGGTGAATTGATTAAAACAAAGAAAAAACAACAGTTTTTGAGGCATTCTATATGCTCAACTCATCAAATCTAATGTGTTTTTTAAAAATGTAAGACTTTGAGGAATGGACCAAAAATGTCACAGCAGTAACAAACAATTTGGGTTATGTACAGAAATTCACAATTGTTATTTTCTTGCAACATGGATATTCCATGAGGATCATGAAATTTAACCATTACACATTACAAACCACGTAAAAATAAAATCTTCACATTTAACCAAATCTGAAAAAATTCTTAAGTTAAATTGGATATAATTAGTTGAATTTGAATCATAATTTCATAATTATATATAAATGAAGTAATTTAATTTGCACCTTTGAAGTGATTCTGGGGTAATATATTTTGAGCTATAAATATACTAAAATAGTTTGGGTGAAGGAGATGAAGATAACTCCAAATAAAATCTGATAGGTAATCAAAATTTGGTTAACCTGTAATTAGCTAATGTTTGTGTTTACACACATTTATTTATGTGGTATAAATTATATATGGGGGTGGAGATATTATTCTATAATATTGCTTCTTTCTATCGCACAAAATCATGCCTTTGCTATCTTTTTAAACTTCCATTTTTTTTTTTTTTTTTTTTTTTTTTTAATGGCCAAAATATCAGGAGACTAGTTCAGTCTGGTCCCAGTTTGAATATGAAATACCAACTCAGAGGATTGTTTTGTTTTTTTTTTTTGTTTTTTTAACTCTCATCCCTAACATGTAATTCGTACAACTATGCAGACTCTTGAGACATCAACACATCAACTGGACATGTGTTATAATTCATGCTATCAGTTGCAGATTAAAACAACTGTTTTACTCTATCTTGGAGTTTTTCGTGTTTTTATTTCCTTTCTTCATTTTCTTTTCTTTCTTTCTTTTTTTTTCCATCATTACAAAAATTGAGTTAAAGAAATACAAAAAAAAAAAAAAAATTTATTAGAATAATTTTTTTAGGGAAATCTGATGGTAGCAAACGTTTTTGCGTGATGTGTTTAGTCCTTTAGGATTTCATCGAACTAAAGTGATGTTTACATTGATGTAACTACACATGCACTCTTTAAAGGAGAAGAGACACTGTGAATTTTAAATATGATTTAACATTTGTTTTAAATATATTTAAAAACAGAAATTTTAAATTTAACCAAATCTGAAAAATTTCTTCATTAATCCTTAAGATGAATTGGATATAATTAGTTGAATTTGAATCCTAATTTTTTAATTGTATGTTAATGAACTAATTTAATCTTCACCTTTTGAAGTGATTCTAGAGAATTTAAAATTTGAATATTTTTTTTTTTAAATATTTATTTAAAACCAAAAATATTAAGTTTTCAATGTACCCCTCTCCTCTGTGTGCATGTGTAGTCATATCAATGTAAACATAAACTTAGTCTGATGAAGTTCTAAAGGATGATATGGGTCACATAAAAGCTTTTTACACTTTGATATAAATTTCCTGAAAATTGTTCTTGATATATAAAAATTCATATATCATTTTAATATTAGAATCATTATAAAAGTAATGCTTTCTATTACTTTGGCCCACAATATAAAAAGTAAATGTTTGTAGTATGGCAGTTGAGCCTTCCCACAAATAACCCATAATGTGTTTTGTTGCAGATAGCAGCTGAGTAACAATCTGGTAAAATCTGACTTGAATGTGCCTACAAAGAGGTGTATTATTGAATTCCTGCATGTGGTATAAAAAACAAAACAAAAATTGCACTCATTGGTATTCATCAATGCTTGCTGAAAATTTACAGAAACCAAACAGTGGATGTAAGCACAGTTAGGTAGTGGCAACTGTGATGTATATGACAAGCCATGTTCTGAATGTAGCATACTGGTGAAAATGGCTAACCAATGGTGGTGATTAGAGAAAAATAGTATTTTGTAGCTGAAAACTTGCTTTATTCAGTGGTAGTATTGTATTGACTGTATCTGTTGTAATCTCAGGTAAAATAAGCAGGAAGAATTATTTTTGAAGCAACTCTCATATTGACTGGAGTCTGCATGTTGGTTGTTGTAGTAACAATGCTTCAACCATTCTCAAACTTTTTCCCTGTCCTGTTGGTGGGGCTGAGAATATTATTTGTATCCCTTGCAGAGGGTAACCCATATTTGCTTATTCTGGAATCAGGTAAATGCTTATAGAATCAAATATATTAATAATAATAATAAATCTTATTTTGATGTTTAGCTAGCTTGACTGAGATTTCACTTGCATCATCTCAGCATGTTGCCTCCAATTTCTGTTTTGCGTTCATACAGATTTTGAATACCAGTATTTTTCATAAGTATATCTGGGACTGTCACGGATTGCCAGTGCCTGATCTCTCATCCCTTAGCTGTCATAAAATGAGTTCTGATATAATTTCTTCTGGATAGCATAAGCAATGTCAGACAAGTTTAATCCTTCTGAATGCAATCTTCAAGACTGGGATTAAATTTCCATAGTTGTTTGATTGCTAGTTTAGCACTTCAGTGTATATTAAGTAATCCAACAATTGATATTAATTAACCTGACAAGGGTTGATATATCGTAAAATAACCCAACCTAGCCTTCCTCAGATATCTGTCAAATATGACAGACACCTGACAAATTCAGTTTAAAATTCCGAGTAAGTTACCAAATATGAATAACATCTGAAGAAGCCAGAAGGAATAGATTTCAATGTGATATGAGCAGAGCCAGATTGGGTCTAAAAATATTGGTTGCTAGGGGACAAAGGGGGCCACCCACAACTACAATGCTATCATTTAATTTTCATAGTAAATTTAAAAAAATTATATATGGGAGGTGGGTAGGTACAATTAAAATTTTTGTGAGAAAAATGTGTATTTCTTAGTAATTATAATCTACTGTACATATTACTAGCAGTAGATAATGAGTGTAAATACAGAATGTTATATTTTAATTTTTTATTTATATATTTTAATTTTAAATAATTGTTTGATATTTTAAAATAGTTTACTGCACAATTTACACATTAACATATAGTTCAAAAGCCCAATAGAACATTGCATGTAATTCACTATATTAATAGTAATCATTTGTGTTTATTGGATGACTGAAAATCTGTCAATAATTGCTTCTGCATCTGATTCATCTAAGAATTTCTTTTAAATGTTTAGCAATATGTATGATTCCAAATTCTCCTCAGACAGTGATTTTCTTGTCTTATGATCTTTTAGATTTGAAAATGTCCTCTCACATTGGACTTTAGTAACTGATAGAGTGTAGATGACTTTATAAAATTCTTATTTCTTTTTATTGCTAAAACAGTTGTCTGTTTGTTTCTTTATTGCATTTTGATTTGATATAAGGGGCCCACTCCATCACAGGCCTACTTGTCATCAGGTAAGTTGACACCCTGGCCAGTTTGCCACTGGATGTGAATTCTTTGATTAAAAAAAACTAAAAATTGAAGGGAAAGCCCACCTATAAAATATGAATATCTGTTTATGTTCCACACAACATTGTGAGGTTTGGCTTTATTCATTTGATCAATATATTTGCCACCATGTTATTTATATTGGTTACCATTTATCTGATTTGCCTTATTGAAAAATACAAAGAGAACCTTACAAATGAAGAAATCTATAGAATTAACCAACTAGAGCAACTTTGAGATTATTGCAAAATTACAGAAAGATGAAGAATGTTTTATAATTGCAGGTAATCACGTGAGGATGTTGACTGAAGAAAAACCTACAGCCAAATTGTTTAAGAAATTAAACCAGTTGGCAGTGAACCAAAGCACCTGGCTATCTAAAATGGGAAGAAAATTAACAAATTGGTTTTCTCAGATGCTTTATTAAATTCTGATATATAAGGTACAGCCATTATTACCTGAATAACAAGGTACTGCTATTATTACCTGAATTATTTAAGCTTATATCATCACCATTGTTGTTGTTATATATCTCGACAACCTTATAAAATCTTTTCTTGATTTTTCTTTATGTATTCATCTGTGTGCATTTTATATTTTTAGTACATGCTTATATATATTCTAACAGCAGAAAGATGTCAAATTATTTAAGGGACACCTAATAAATTAGCTATAGTACAAGATATTTTTCTTACTTAATAGACCATAGTTTAACTTTACAAATGTAAACTGTTTATTTTTCCAAAATTCAGATTTACTTGAAATATATCTTGTACATGATACAATTAAATTATTCTAATTTTAACGTGCCATGTCCCTTCAGGAAGTGGGTGATCATGACTCTCCACAACTTCATATTTCTTGTAGGTCTATTCTCTTACTATCCCTCCCACTTTCAATTATGCTTTCCATTTACACATGCTTATTAGGTAAGTTACTTTCTGTTTTCTTCTTGCCTTCAATATGCCCTGTGAGTGTCAAATTCTCCAATCCCTTTTTCTTCATTGAATGTTCCAGAAATTTAAGCTCTTTCTAATTTTAAGTATGAGTGTCCTTTTTGTTCCCCCTTTTTCCTTAACACTTCCTTGTTTCTCACATGCACCGTCCATGATATTTTCAGCAACTTTTTGTAAATTATATTGTGTAGTATTTATTTATTTTATCTCTAGTTCTTTAAAAATCAATAGTAAATACTACTTACTTGGTGCTCTATACTTATGCCTGTTTGCAAAACTAAGCTATGCTTACTAAATACCATGTAGTAAATACCACAACAAAGTAGGAAAAAATTAGTTCTTTTTTCTTTTTTTACTTCTCCAAGGGAGATAACTTCTAAATAAGTGGAATAGAAAAAAATCATCCTTATGTTAAGTGATAATCTTAAAGTAGTGGCATTAATTTCTATGTGAATTTTTTAGATGAGTTGTCATTTATTTTTTAATCAGTATCACCCCAAGCAGAGCAGTAATGCCACTAAAATACAAGGGGTTACAGGGTCTGGAAGAATTAGGAACAGAAACAATAATGAAAGCAGAAAAAGAAGAGAGTAATCAAGAAGATAGTAGATAAGGATTGACATTGCATTTAAATTTCTGCAGATTAATGTTGGCTGGAAAGCATGGAGCCGGAAGGGAGTTCCACAAGTGAGAAGTGTGAGAGAAAAAAATGTTAGCATAGAATTTATGGCTACATCTTGCTAGCTCAACTGTAAATTGATGAAATCTCCATGCCAGTCTAGTGCTCTACTTAAATTCAAAAAGGCTAGGTACCATAGTGTAGAGCTCATCTGAACAATTACCATGAAAATATTTATAAAAAGACATAAAATGTAATGGGAAAGTCACTGGAGCTGAGCCACTAGATCAGGACCAATAATACTGCAGATTCCTCTTTGGATTTTATGAAGGAACTCAAGGTAAATAGCAAAGGCACCAAACCATATGTGACAGCAATATTCTAAGCATGGGCAAATGGTAGACTTATAGATATGTGAGATAGATTCTCGAAAGATTGCCTTGCCTGACATAGTGAACTTTCTTTCTTAGCAGCTGACCTAACAATGGATTCAATATAGTCTTTCCACTTCATATCAGCAGAGAATGTGAGCCCGAGAAGGTGCAACGAGTCACTTTCCAGGAGGTTAGCATCAGCCATGCTGATTGAAGGCAGCAAAGGCTCTCTTAGATGATTAATAGAAAGGAGTGTAATTTTGCAGGTGTTAAAATTAACAAGCCAACTTTTGCCCAGTTAACAATGAACTTGAGGTCATTTTGGTCATCAGCTGCCATTTTGACCTTATCGGACTGATAAACCTGACTATTGAGGCAGGAATAAATTGTTGTGTCATCAGTGTAAATACCAAATTGAGAGCTGATTTCATCAAAAATGTCATTAATGAAACTTAAAAACAGAGTAGGAACAAGGATGGAGCCCTGGGGGACATCCGCATTAGTACGAAAGAATGTAGCTGAGTGGTTGTTCAAGATAACTTTCATTTTGCGATTTGATAGGAAAGACTGGATCAGTTCCAAAAAGTGTCCAGAGACACCACAATTTTTTGTCTTGTAGAGAAGACCTGAATGCCAGATCCTGTCAAAGGCTTTCAAGATGTCCAATGTTACAGCCCGCTCTTCACCATTTTTATCTAGAGCATGATAGACTCTTTCCTCAATTATCATCAGTACATCAGCAATTGAGCTGGAGAAACAAAAGCCATATTGCTTGTCTGAGAAAAGGCCCTGCAATGAGAAATTATGAACCAGTTCAGTATTGATTAGGGCCTCTAGGTTTCTCAAAGTAGTAAAAGACTAATAGGAAGGGTCAGACAGCTCACCAGAGTTCTTAAAAGCTGAAACAACAGATGATGACTTCTTTTAATTGGGAGTTTAAAGAAGTCAGTCCAAGAGATGTAATGGAAAAAATCAGCATGCTGGTAACAGAAAGAAGTTTTTGGATAGGGGGTTCCTGTTTAATAGATGATTGGAATGAAATATCAATAGCTACCGCAGTGTGGTCAGGATTACCAAGATGGCAGTGTTGTGGAGCTCGGCAAGAGTGAGGGGAGAGGAGGTAAGAAATAAATAGAGAAGCATGATGCTCAGTTTTGCTAGAGAAATAATTAAGGAAATCCATGATTTGAGCCAATGGAAAAATTTAATGTCTGGCAATTAGAATGTTTAAGCCACATGTCACAGGGTGTTCCATACTTTTGGCCTTGTGCCACATCTAAGCTATGTTTGGTAAAACACTAGGGCACTTTGACATGTAATGATCAGCAAGCTTGTCTTGTTAGATCAATTATAACTGAATAGTGAGTTTTATCCTCACTGGGTGCCCCATACTTTAAGCCTTGTACCACATTTAAGTTATGCTTAGAAAACTCCCATAAACAAATGTTTTAATTGACTAGTCATGTAAATAATGTTGGCATTAAATAGTATTTTGTTCAGAACATTTTTTTTAGCCATTGGAAATATCATTTTAACATTGGATTCCATTTTCATTCTTGTATTTGAGTGATTAACCAAAATTACTTTACAAAGCAGCTTTTTATGAATATCGATAGTAAATTTTTGAAATAAAAGACTTTATATATAAGTATGCATAATCACAATCAAAACAAAGTTTTTTTTTGTCTCTCTTCCCGAAAAATAAAAGCAACTAAAGGATAATATTTGAAAATTTTTGTTAACTTGCCTACATATAATGTAATAAATCCAAAGCTTAATGATTAAAAAAAACGTTTATTTTATACAATAAATAATCTTTCAACATAATCTCCTTCCTTGTCAATGCACTTAACCCAATGCACAGATTCCAGATTATATATTGAAACTTTCAGATAAAAGGTGAGCCAATGACTTTGTCAGGCTACTGATTTATTGATCAACCTTCACACTAGGATACTTAAGGAATGAATAAATAAATAAAGCAGTATAATTAAATGTTGAAATCAAGTGTGGTATGCATCATAAGATATAAAAATACAAAAAGTCACAATTTCCTTGTAGTGTAGTCATTAATGAAAAGTAGTGGCAGAAATTAATTTACTTTTTTGTTAAAATATAAAAGTTTGGTAGAATATATCACATCTTGTTTTAATTAAAAATAAAATTCAACTTTTTTAGAGCTCATATTTAATGTAATCTACTATATAATAATTACTGTTGTGTTTTTATATTTTTTGTGCCACACTCCTATAGCGGGAGAGGCAGTAAATTTATGAGTAGTTACTTTTCTTAGTCATATTATAATAATAATAATCTATTCAAATATTTATTTTTATTTAGACAAATTTAGTTCCTGAGAAAAATGAAATTGTAGCAGACCGTTGGGTGATGAGTATGTATTGTAGAAGACATGTGGGTAGAATTTCCTGCTAGCCGGTCCAACTACATGAGAAAGTTGGACTTTTAATTAAGTCCAAAGAAGACAAAGAAAACAAACAAGACCAATAAATATGTGTATGTATTAACAACAAGTACAAGTTAAAAGCACATGGACAGTTACATGGACAGAGTGCGTGTGGTGAATATTATGTGTGTGTTGTGGTGAGTGTTCGTATGTACATGTATTGTTCTTAGCGTGTTCCCAGAATTTGGGAAATGTTGTATCTGTGATTGGTGTTAGCTGAAATGAGAGAAGAATTACCACCTTACCTCCAAGCGAGGTAACGGCCCAAGGCCTGAGGGAAATGAGATCGATGCAAAGGGTCAGCCAGTATTTATAGCCAGGGGAGAGAGAGAGACCCCTCGTGATGGGTTAAGGAGCTGAGGAGGAGCTAACTCTGACAAAACGTTTAATTAATTCATTCTACTACTATATTTCTTAGACTGCAGTTTTATTTGTTCAAACCTTTCTTGCTAAGCACTCGGATACCTTTTTCCTACTCAATGCTTTAACTTGCTTTAACTTGGTCTTGAGAGAGGCTTTGTTTCCATTTTCCATTTTGAGTCACTAAAGACATAAAAATTTTAAAATGAAAAGATATTGAGCAAAAAAAACGATTTAATGCCAAGATGAGTAACCAATGAATCAAAGATATCACCGTCTAAAAAATAAAGAGCGAACGAATTAAGTAAACCGAAACGGCTCATTGGCCTCTACTAAATCTTGGATCTTTATTGAATTTCAATACATTGTTTTAAGACTTTTATTTCATTGCGTCTCAATATTAAAAGTGTCTAAGAATTGTCGTTATTTTTGACGGTACACTAATGAAAAATACCTTTTTAAATACTAATACAAGGGGAAATAATCATTTAATGATTAAATCAACGGAGGCAACTTGTATAGATCTATTATCTCCCTTAGACCATTTTAACTTTTAGTTTATGTTAAGTTTTGTTTTGCAAAAAGGAAGTTATAATGCAGTAATTTTCCTTTGTATATATATTTCAGTCATGTTTCTCACATAGAATATAATGGTGGAAATAGGAGTGAATTTATTTTTTAATTTTTGGTATGGATGGAGAAACAGTCACCTAGAGATACGTTGAGAACTGAAATGAAAAAATGTTAAATACCATTTATAGTCTTATTTACAAGAAGAGTGTTTAATAATACTTTTGTTGTCAATTCTTGAGAAGAAAAAAGTGAATATATAAATCCAGTTTCATATGTCTCGGTTTTATTAAAATTCTAAAGAATAGTTTTTAAAACAATAAAATTTGCGTACAATAGTAGTGGTTTCAAATAAAAATCCGTCATCACCATTTTTTTTTTTTTTTTTTTTGTGATTATATATATGTTAAATTTTACTGGATATTTTTGGCACTAAAGTATGACTACAATACTTATTTTCCTTTTCTCTTATATAAATCAACTCATATGAAATATGTTAAATATTTGTTAAATCTATAAATAAGCAATTGTTTCAATTATTATTTTGACTTTATATCCTTATAATGCAATTAAAAACTTGTATATTTATCTAATGAGTTGAAACTCTTTTTAGATCATTATACTAAATAATGCTGCAATTTATGTCTTTCAGAAAGTTCATAATTAATTTTTCTCATAGTTCTCCTTAATTCTATGTTTTGGGGTAAACTTTTATATTGCTTGACCACATTTCAAACACAGTTTGTACTAAGTTGCTTTTTTAGACAGGATATTGTCTAATAAATATAGAAACAAGAAAGTCTAATTATACTAAAACTTAATAGCCACTCCTTCTACTTACAAAGGGATGGCTGGAAAGACTTAATATAAATTAATTCTAAAACTTCAAGATAAAAATCAGAGTGAGCCTTCCTCAGTACAGAGAACATGTCTTGGTTATAGGGCCAAGCACATTGATAGTTGTTTAATAAATGTTCAGTTATTGCTGACCCAGATTAATTAATACACTGTGGCAAACATGTATCAGCACAGATGAAAAAGAGGCCCCAAATTGCATGTAGACATGTTTGTCAACACCATTTACATCTAAATTTTCCCTGATAGCATCAGGACAGCTTGGCATGTCTAGATATGGGCCACTTTGCAACTGGTCAAGATCTGGGTCTTTGTAAGATGCCTCATGCCAACAAAAGCAATGGGAAAGCCAGCATTCAGCAAGACATGGTGTCATGTGAAGTTTGTCCTATGGGCATTTTGTTCCTAAAGTTGCTGGGTTTTCTGAGGCAGTGTCATATTTGTTACCTCCCATCTCTTTCCCCTCTCTGCTTATTACCTCCATAGTTGCTGGGAGAGTAATTGGTTAGGTGTTTTCCCCAATTTCGATGAACTGTTGCTATACATTACAACATGCACCTATCCAAATTACCTTTACAATTAGTGGCTGGTATATACTGATTAATCCTTGCTTCCAACCTCTGACCTGTTCTACCTATGTAGTCAGTGTCATACTGACATTTAAAAACTACAGAACTAATATGGTGGGAAATAAGAATATCTTTTTCAATCAATTTGTAAAAGATAAATGTGTATATTGGTAGATAGATTTTCACACCTGCAAAAATTTTCCTAGTGAACCTCTCATTAACATCGTTAATCCACGGTATATGCAAATAGACAGGACTCTTCTAGAGAGCCAATCAACTTAGGTTTCATAAATTGTGACATTTTTTCTCAAATGCTAGTTCTGGTTTAAATATTCTTTTGGCAGACTTTCTGTCCAACATGGTGAAAGATAAAACTTAAGACCTTAGTTCATCATGTAGTAGTAATTCAGAAATTTAATTTCTTTTTGGGCGAAAATGGCTACCTTCTTGATATTGTGGAGTCTAGTACTTGTGGGGGATGTCACAAATATGTACACTGTACAAGCTGTGCACAAACATATATTTTTGTGGATCTTAATGGCTGACTCATTGAAGAAATAGAATATGTATACTGTGATTGGATATTTTTTTTTTTTTATAAAGAATTAATTTAGCAGATGGCCAGAAACCTCATCTGATATCAATCTCATTGAAATTCTTGCAACCATAATGAAGGCAATTCTTGAAAATGTCCTCTTGTTTGCAAGAACAGCAGTATTCTAAACAGCATTTCACATAAGTAATTGGCAAAATTTTGGAGGAATTAAAAATGAACAGCAAATGTTCAGAAATCTTAACTCATTTAAAACTAGGTTGGATTTGATCAAGGCTTTTGGTGGGAATTTAATTAAAATATATTCATTGTACATTAATTTGTTGTTGCTTGCTAATAAGTCTGTTTTATTATAAGACATGTTAAAATTTATAATTTTTGAAAATTGTTCTTATTAGCACAATCATTGACTTTCCTTGAAATACTCATAGATGTGTTAATATTTTTCCTTGATTACTAAAAGTTGAAGCTTAAAATCAGTGATTTAACATGTCTGGTGCTCCTTCTGTACATCTTGAGATTCTTGACAAAATCCAAAGAAGGGTCTGTAATATAATTGATCCTGACCAAGTATTAGGTTGGTGCAAAAATAATGTCGTTTTCTCACATAGTAACATATGTGAGAAAACGACATTATTTTTGCATCAACCTAATATTAACTTCAGTTACTTTCTCACTGATGTGATGTAGCTTGCCTCTGTCTTTTCTACAAATATTTTCATCGTAACTGCTCTGATGAGCTTTTTTCTCTGGTGCCCCAACAAATTTAAGTGTGCTACTAGATTGGCAACAAGTTTTCACTGTTTTACTGTTGAACTAACTAGATGCAACAGGCCACCAGATATTGGCAACTGATCACTTCTCTGACCTAGTTTCAATGGCTCAAGGGGAAAAACTGGCTTGTAACATTCAATGCATCCAAAACCAAGTTAGTAACATTTCATCATCACCACACAGGCCCTGAATTTTCTCCTGTCATGATGAACAGTTGTACTTTCAATGTGGCTCCTTGCTTTTGAGGAAAATAAACCAAATAATATAAATAGTGTAAATAAGATACACAGATGACAGTGTTGATAGCAGACATAAAAAGAAAGCTACAGGAATTCCTACAAAAGATAGTGAAAGAGAGTGTTGTAACGTAGGGAATTAAACAAAGGTTGGTAATGAATGATAATACTTAGGTCATGAACAACACATATAAGATTCGACAGCAGTGCATGGAAGAAGTAGTCAACTGCTAGAAGTGAGTCAAGTGAATTCTGCAATAAATCTCCAACTGCAGACCAACATACAGTATTTACTACTGATTTATGTGAATGGGGACATACCCATTATCGACCGTAGGTATGCTACAACAGAGAGCAAGAAGAAAGGACTAAATATAAATTGCAAGAAGATAGGATTCAAGTTTGTTAGCAAAATGGAAGAGCCCAACATGAAAGTTACAAACTGGAGATATCAAAATCAAACAAGTACAACAATTTAAATATCTAGAAACAAAGAAAAGATTAATGAACTGTTACGTAATATCAGTCCTCCTATGTAATAGTTAATGCTGGACAATCTCTTCACTGATGAAGAAGATACTTGAAGAAACAGAAATGTGGTTCTATAGAAGGATACTTGAGAATACCATGGAATGAACATGTGAGCAATGACAAAGTTTTAGAGAAAATGGAAGCAAAAAGGATATTTAACATCAGGAAGAGACAGTTGAGGTTTCTGGGACACATAATGAGGAAAAAGAGCTTGGAAAATTCTGATATTCACAGTAGCAAAAACTGTGTATTGAAAGGAAGAGAGGAAAACAGCACATAACCTACTGAGCGAGGTTGAGTAAATGGATGATAGAACAAGGTTTAAGAGAAATAACAAAGATACAAAATATATTAAGAGCTACAAAGGACAAGAAATTGTGGAAAGCCATGATTGCCAATGTCCTCAAGGACAGCATGTACAAGATGGAAGTTAACAGGTATGCAGTTTTCTTGTTTTTGGCTTAAGTGCTATTTTTTCTTTAAGGACTATAATATATCATTTATTCAATAATAGGAATTTCTTATACAAGCTCTTACAAACTGCTTAATAAACAGAAAACTTAGTAATTTTCTTTACAAACTTGTTATTTTTTTAAAAATTTGTCATGGATTGCCTTCCTTGGCATTTGCTTATTTGAACATTGTTCTTAAATCTAAATCATATGATTCCCTTTGTCATATTAATTTATGATTTAAAGTCCAATTAAATTACTTATCTAATTAATGAATAATCAATGACATTTAAGTTTTTACCAACCTTCTGCAGGTAGCTATTAACTATATACCTGATATAGACAATGTTGCAATAATCTATATGTTCTCCATGTAATGTTTTGATGAAAGGAAAATATCATCCCTCCTCACACATATTTTAGGTCTTGTGTCACATTTTATGTATTTTCAGAAATAAATATTGCTATAGGATGTCCACCAAAATGTGTACACATTTTGATACATCTCTGAACTTCAGTTACATTTTTTATACAAAATCTATTAAGAATAAAAAAAAATTTGTTTCTAAAAAATAAATAAAAATATATAAAAATCTGTTTTAAAAAATAAAAACATTATCCCAAAAATCTATTTATTAAAAAAAAAAAAAAAAAAGTACCAAAAATCTGTATTTCAAAATGAAAGTTTTTTTCTGTTGCACTTTCCTCTATGATACCTTGACTTTATGAATTTAAGTGCAGTACTAGATTAGAAACACAATCTCATCACTTTACACTTGGCTAGATGTAACTGTAAATTCTATGCTAACAATTTCATTTCTCACACTTCTCACTCGTGGAATTCTTTTCCAGCTTCATGCTTTCCAGACAACTTTAATCTTCAAAAGTTTAAATGCCATGTCAATCATTATCTACTGTCTGATTTCTCTTCTTTTATTATTCTTGCTCTTTAATAATGTTTACTTTTTCTTGTTCTTTCACACTCAGTAACTCCTTGTGTCTTAGTGACTATATTGTCTTGCTTGGGGGGAAATGATTAAAAATAAATAACTTAAAATTCATTTTTTATGTCAGTTTTCAAATAAAATACAAAAAGATTCTGGATTTATAGACTGATAAAATGTATGCAGATTTCTAATGATCATGCTATAGTTTTACTAGGCATACCTTGGTCTGGGCCAGGGCCACAATGACATGTATATAATATTTGAAAGAATTTAGATAAAAATTTTATATTCACTGCTTTTGTGGAAATTTAACAGGTGTTGGTATCTAAGATGATTCATTATCTTATACCTTTGCCCTTCTGTGAAAAAGCAATAATGTATGCACAGATATTTTCAACTGCATGAATACTCCCCCCATTGGAGATTTTCATTTGGATTTTACCAAGAATGTCTAAATGCATAGAAGAGGCACCAGATCAGCTGTGACAGCAATATTCACTGCATAGAAGAATGGTAGACTTATAAATGTGCCAGATAGTCTGGTGAGAAAAATTGTCTAGTATGACACAGTAAACTAACTTTCTTAGAAGCAGACCTAACAGTTTATTCAATATAATATTTCCACTTCATGTCAGTGGGAAGCATTAGAGCAAGAAGGTACAATGAGTCACACTCTTGGAGGTTAGCATCAGCCATGCTGATGAAAGGCAAAACAGATGATTTGAACAGAGCAGTTTTGTATTGGAGGCATTAAAATTAACAAGCCATTTCTAGATAACAGATTGTAGATCATTTTTGCTGAAACTGAAGTGTATTCATAACTTCTTCATAAATTGCAATTAAGATTGGTATATTGAAACAACAGGAAAGAATAACAAAAAAATTACATTACTGTAAAGTGGTGATTTAAAAGCAAGTTAAATTTACAAAAAGAAACAGTTTAACCAGTTTGTTATTTCTCTCTCATCACAACTCAATCAAAGATAAGAAATTTACACAGCAGTTAAAATCAACGCCAAAGACAGGATTTGATATAATAAATATATAAACATCAAAATCTAATTATGCTTAAACCTAAAAGCCACAAAAATATAAAAAAAAAAAAAAAAAATAGCCAATCATGAACATTGCTTCCAAAAAAAGGAATGAGCCTGGAAGCTAGAACCTGTTAAACCACAGATATAAAACGACATAACTTGCTGATAACAGGCAGTTTGACTCAAAACCTCAACCTCGACACATGACTGCTAGCCCATCACTGGTGCCAATTTCAACCCTAAAGATAGATGAATCAACCCCGCCAACAATACCTTACTTATACTACCACATGGTTTCACTGATCCACTCCAGGCCTCTCTCCTGACACCAACCATGACCTTGTTCAACCAACCCAACAAATCTGTCAACTCCCAGCCTAACCAACAACAACCTTATACCTAATCACTTTTCTTACAAAGGGCAACTAAAGGGCCACATATCAACAATTTTGTCACCTTTTCATACAACTATGTATATATTCTGAAAATTGATCAATACACACTGTTGAAATTTTAATCCATTTGTTCTTTCCTTTGCAATCATACACTTGTTATAGCATAGTCCTTGATTAAGCTGAGAAGAGAGAGAAATGACAAACTGTGAAGTAGTTATTTTTATTTTATTTACTTTTTATATTAGCACTTTACAGTAATGTAAACATTTTTGTTATGCTTTCCTTGTTGTTTTAATATATTTGTTTTAATTACAATTATTAAATTCTGCACTCATTTTAAAATAATTAAGTTCTTTATTTTTTCTAGCCAATTATTGTTTGGGCCGAAAAGATGATGAGTTCATCTTTAGCTTCAATCACTGAGATTGACATGTGAGTGAGTAATCTGGCATTATGTTTCTTATCTAAAGATGAATTTCAAAAAACTGAAATTTTTCATTGGAAGATGAATATACACATGCTAAAAGTCCAGTATCTAGAATAGCATAGCCCAGTAAGGTGCATAGCAACTTGATGTGGCATTGATTCTACAAGTGGTCAGAAGACCTTTGGATAGATGAGTCATGCTGTTTACACTATTTAGATTATTCGGACTATTGTCCTCATCTTTGTCACCATATTTATTACAATGTTTTGGCCATTGTACACTCCATCCTTCTTCAGGTGGTTGGAATGTTGAATTGAACCCTTTATTTCACTCACTGGGGTAGACTGTTCTAGTTCCACCTGCCATGTTTAATGGATGTCAGTTATCAGTTATCTCCTGTTAATTCCCCTCTCCAAGTTCTCCACTGCCTTAACCGGGTATTGAACTTACACTCTTTAAGGCCTGTCACTGGATCTAACCAATGCCTTTATCAACTGTGCTATATGTCCTTGAGGACACTCTTTGGGTCCTGTCACTGGATCTAACCAATGCCTTTATCCACTGTTAGATCCAGTGACAGGACCGAAAGAGTCATCCATTAAACATGGCATGTGGAACTAGAACAGTCTACCCCAATGAGTGAAATAAAGGGTTCAGTTCGACATTCCAACAACCTGAAGAAGGGCGGAGTGTACAATGGCCAAAACATTGTAATAAATATGGCGACAAAGATGAGGACAATAGTCTGAATAATGTAAATAGTGTACATAATACCTCATCTCAGAAATATAGACAGATCATGCTGTTTAGTTGGTAACTATTCAAATCTCCCTGATATTTGTAATTGCATAATCTTGCATGTGATTACACTTTTCCCTTTTGTTCTATAATTGCTTGATTGGGCTCATGTCAAATAAATGTAGTGGCCCTGCAAACTGTCTGAAATTTCCAGAATCATTCCCAAATCTATTCTGGACAACTAGTGTGTAATGATATGATATGATAGTATATCATTGTTTTTAGGTACACGGATCCCTGAATGGATGCAAAGGGCCATGAAGTAATGCAGTGGTCACTGATCAATGACATATTTAGGTAGACTAGCTGACCCAACCCATGTCACATGAACACATCCCACACCTTTATGGAACTAATACCAATTTGAATGCCTTTTTGATAACTGGAGTTCATGATCTTATGGGGTTTATGTTATACCTGAGCCATATAATTTAAATAACTTCCAAAATTATTAATTTTCTCTTATTTGACTTTTTCTTAATATTTAATTAAATAATAATAATTTAATTCATAAGCAAGGTGATAATGTCACTAAGATGCAAGGGGTTACTGGGAGTGAAAGAGAAGACTTTAAAAAGTACTGAAAACCCAATCCTAAACAAGAAACAAGGGATAAACTTTTATTGTACAATAAACAGGAAAGGATTGTGAATTGTGCAATAGGTGAACATATCTATTCTGAGATTAGTTTTCTCTTTACTGTCAAGAGTTAAATCTATCTTAATCTTATCTCCAAAAATGAATCTTTTTTAAGATAGGGCAACTTTTTACTAATTCTTCCTGTTTTTCTACTGAAAAAAAAAAGTTTTAAGAATAAACGTATTTTAATAAAAAGCCATACTAAACCAATCATATTTGCAACATTTAATAGCCTAAGTATAAAAATGTTAAACTTTGTTCTCTCTTGCTTTCTCTTTTCAGGACACGGGTGATTATGACTCTCTACAATTTTCTATCTTTTGTTGCTCTTTGTAATGTTTGTCTCCTATTTAAAATTATATTGATTTCAAATACAGGAGTAATAAAAATGGTTTCAAAGGTCTGCACAGTTGGGCACATTGATTTTTTTTCAATCTCTTTAGAAAATCAATATTGAATTCAATGAGAAAGCTGGGGTTTTTTGATAAGTACTGACACCAAAACTGAGATTCATAGCTTTTACCAATATTTGAGCATTTAGGTTTAAAGATCACCTGAAAATACCTAATTTCCACAAATCTTTGCTTACAAACTGACTTCAAAAATTTTACTATTTCAAGAATTTACTATCAAAATTAACCTGTCCTACTGCACAGTTCAACTTATAATCTTTTCTTTTTATCCAGGGGTTGTTATCAGACAAAAAAATGAAATCAGACCTTCAACAGATATATCCATTTCAGTTTCATTCAAATTGCATGTGAAAGTATGATTGTATGTTCATATGTATATTTTAATTCAATGACACACCTTAAAATATTTCTACGAAATTTAGAGAAAAAAAAATTATTACTGAATTTCTGAAAATTTCAGTAAAGTTTTATAATTAATTATTTGATTTGTTTTTTTCTTTTAGGGTATAAAAAAATTAGGGTTTTTCACAAAGACATTAATTGTGCCATTTTTCTTATTCTACATGTGCCATTTTTACCTGAATTCACTTTCTGTGGCCATTTACTTTGTGCGGTTATCTCTATGCTGAGAGGATTTAGGTACCAAGATATGGACGGGTGGACAGTCTGATAGGAGATAGAAACAGTGAAATAATTATCGATGATACTAAAGCTCTCTCACTGTATGTAAGAAAAAGAAAATCTGATTATTTTAATTTATCTTTTTATTTTATTTCTGTTATATCGGAATAAAGTGTTGCTGCCAACATTTGAGTTTGAACATAGATCGCCAGTGAGCAAACACAGGTGATCCCATTATTGAATTAAGTAGAGCATGTGACGTCTAATTGATTGCTATTTCTACTCTATTACTATATGAACTGCTATTCTCTATTCTATTTCTCTATTCAGATTCGGTAGTTACTATTCAAGCAAGTATTATTGAGCAAGTACTATTAGTGTGAGTGCTATTCAAAGGCATCTGACACCAGACTCTTTCAAAGGTAGGTCTTCAAAGTCACCTTAGGTCTAGTCAGGCTTGAACCATTGAAAGAAGCCAGAAATCAATCCTTGTACCTTCTTGTACACTGAGTGAAAGTATGCAAGTCAGAAAGAAAGAGAAATAAAGCGTCACATTTTTGTTATAAAACTAAAAAAAAAGACGACCCGTTTTTCACTGCATTACACTTTAACACAGTCTGCCAGTGCATGACTTTGCACGTGCCTATGTATGCAATAAGCAGATGTCTGTTGCGCGTGAGTGATGTGCTAATTTATTTCTTAAGAAATAAATTAGTTTGTTGTGTAGATATAGTCCTCTAAGAAGTGACAATCGACGTATGGAAAAAAGAAAAGCACATCACTCACGCGCAACAGACATCTGCTTATTGCATACATAGGCACGTGCAAAGTCATGCACTGGCAGACTGAAAACGGGTCGTCTTTTTTTTAGTTTTATAACAAAAATGTGACGCTTTATTTCTCTTTCTTTCTCTCTCAAATTAACCAGGGTCCAAAGATTTGCATACAGAGTACACTTCTTAAATAATACTAGGCAACCAAGCTAGAATTAGGGCGATAAAGAGTTATAAACACTTTCTTTTTTTAATCTTAAGCCTTTACAAATCTTTGTAACCCTAATAATTCCTAATCCTTGGCAGCCTAATTCTCAGATTTAAGAAGTGAAATTTTTTTTTTTTTTTTTTCTAGGTATCCCTACTAATTCGCCGAAAAAAGGACATATGATGAATAAAGGCCCAAAATTACAAAAAAAAATTTATCGTAGTTCCACTGACGCAAAGAAGAGAAAGATTTTTTTTTAAGAATGTTCTTTCTTAAAAAGATGGAAAAATTTAATAAAATAATCAAATTTGGTGTTTACTAACAAACATTTTGACAATAAAATTTTGCTATATGCTTCTTCTTTTAGCTAAACCGCGGTGTTAGGAAAGGCCAAAGCATTATTTTAAAAAAAATTTCATCTTTTTTAGAACATTCGAAATTTTGATTTAAAAATCTTGTTTTTTCTTGCATCAGCGGATGAATAATCACTAAAAATATTTAATATAATAATCACTATATAAAAAATTAAATTTCACACTATATAAAAATTTAATTAATCACTACATAAAAATACAAATATTTAAATTTAATAATCACAATTTACTTTTTAGGACCAAAAAATTCTGTTTGTTTTGTTTTGTTTTGTTTACTACTGAGATTTACATGTACATATCACCAAATTATTTTTTCCTTAGGATGAACGATATTCAACAATAATAAAAAAAAAATCCGTAAGATAGATTAAAAAAACAATGATATGTTTATAGGAAGATTAAAAAAACAATTTTTTTTTCTTCGTACGTGCTGCTGTTGTACTACTAAGCAAGATTCATGTGTTGCAAAACGTGACTAGCTAATTAATTGACAACGAAGTTATCAGACGTCAGTTGCTTTTGAGCGCATGATTCTTACGAAAAACGCCTCAAAGCAGAAAAAAAGAAAAAGTTAAGAACAGTCTCTTCAGTTGCTTTATTAATCTTACATATTTACTTCAGTTACTTACTATCAATATTTTTATTCGTTGACTTGGATCGGCTGTTTGCACGGATCAGAGATTAAGATACGAACAAAGAAAGATAACTCTTTGTTGACAGAGTTTGGCTTTTCTTCATCGTTCACGTCGTCGTTCTTCGATTATCACAGAAACTTCCCAAATTATCACGCTAAAAAACATTTTTCACTCCACTACCATAAGCAACTTCTTAACAGGCCCGAATTTTTTTCTTTCTTCTGGAAACAAGATTGCTGATTCTTTTCTGTAAGTTTGATGAACAACTTTACTTTATTTGATGCGTGCAATAACAAAAATGTTTTTTGTTTGCTGTTGTTGTTAATAATGAAAAAAAAATTGTAACCACTGTTAGTGTTATTTTATATAAATTCCGGTTTAAACTTGCATAATAATCCTAACTTTTACTAAGGTTTTAAATTAAAAAGCCGTTAAGAAATATAGGATTTAAATTTTTTAAATTCATATTCATATTCATCAGGTAGGTAGGTAGGTACGTATTCACATGGAGAAGAAAAACAAGGAAACAAAAAAAAAATAACGTGTTTAGTTTTATTTGTTTTGAAATTGTGAATCTTCTTAAATCCACTTTTTTTTGTTTCTCGTCTTCTTGTGACCAACTGATTTACTTAAAGGTTAAAATTTAAAAATCCAAGGAATACTTTTTCGTCGCTGTAAAAAGAAAGCTGCCTTAAAAAAATCCTATCCTATCCTATCCTTTCATGACAAAAGTAGATAAAACTTCGTGCTTCAATGAAAATGTATTTTTGAAAAAATAAAAATAAAAACCCTCTGACGACTCCCGAGTAAAAATCTCTAATTGCTAGAGATTAAAAAATAAATTTTTTTGAAAAACTTTCCTATGTAAAGTTAAAGTTTAAAGAAAATTGAATTATTACTTATAACTTAATTATTTTAAAATTAGTTTGTTCACCATTAAAAATAAGTATCAAATGAACTAAATTTAAAAACCTAGAACAAGTTTGAGGATCGAACTCATTTCCATTGATTGTTGACAAAAAATCCATTTACGGCGAGCTCAGAGATCTGCAAAAATACTTTTTTTTCTTTCCTTCTCTAATTCTACAGGAATAACATTTCATTTCAGATGTTTTTAAGCTTTTAGTATGACACAAGTGAAGAGCGAATTCATATTACTTTTTTTCTTTTTTTTTAAATTTTTTTTTGTGATTATCCTGTCATTATCAATCATTTTTTAATTTAAAAAAATGGCGCATGTTTGATGCGACATAAATTTGTTGAAGGAAACATTTTCTGGGGGAAATTTTTGTTACAGACAATCTGGGCTGCTTTTCAATTTTCAGACAATTTCAAATCTTCATTGTAGAGGACTAAAAAAATCTTAGAAAGCTTTCTGATTTTATTTTTAATTAATTAATTTAAAAAGACAAAAATTTAAGTAGAGGAAATTTTGTTTTATTTTTTTTGTTGATTGCTTTTTTAAAAGTTTATCTATTTTTAAATTGTTACGTTGCCAATAGTTTGGTGCTTTTCAGGTGAGCCCGCAAAAGTCCTCTCGACTAGAAAGTTGCGCTTGTTAAATCAACGAAGACAACGTTGGCCGTGCGAATTAAGACTTCTTCTGTCTTTGTCCCTTGAGCGAGGTAAATATCGCGCATTTGTCTTTCATTCCTACGAACTTTGTACAAGAAAATTTCTTTTTGTTTGAAAAAAAAAAAAAAAAAAAAATTCATGCAAAATTTATATATATTTTAATTTTATTATATAGTCACAAATTACTCATTGAAAAAAAAAAGAACAAAAGTCGATGTTTTGGTGCATTTTTCTAATTAATTGTGAGAACTTAAACCATTTTTAAATGCAAAAAGCCCAAATCATGCGCACTTATGAAACGTGAAAAAATATCCATGTTTAAAAAAAAAAAAAAAAAAAAAAAAAATAGTGAATTGTCGGATTTTTCACTGATATTTTCAGCTTTTATTCAGGAATGAATGAATGAACTTTGTTATATTTACTTTTTATTTCTAAGTTTTGTGGAAGTATTTTTCTGGTGAGTTATACTCCCATCTTTGCGGGTACTACGGAATTTTGGGTGTTCTTAATTTTTACATTTTCATATAGAAGAGTGTTTAAATGTAATCTCATTAAAATAAAATTTAATATCGAGTGTGAATACTTCGAAAGTATGGTCCGAAATCTTCGAAGGATTCAAGAAAAGTAAAAAATATTTTTTATGGAAAGTTGCTGATACTTAGGTACTTCTACTTCAACTTCACAGACCTTCTAAAAATAAAGCTAAAAAACGCATTTTATAAACTAAATGTCTTTTTATGTTAAATTTTCGCTTTATTTGACAGATAAAAAAAGTTAATCTGTAAAAAAAAAAAAAAAAAAAATACATTTTTAAAAAATTAAAAAAAAAAAACACTTCCGCATTTGCAGCATTGAAAAAATATTAAATATAAGGATTAATTAATTAAATTTTGTAAAAATGTATCTTTTTACAAAATATATAACGAGAAAAAGGATATGTCACATAAACATTTTTTATTTTTACATTTTTCGAATTTCCAGTCCAGACCAAACACTTATTTTAAATTATCAATTTTATCAGCAACGACCAAGATATAAAATCGTATTATAAAAAAGATAAAAAATAAAAATACATGTCAATTTTTCACAAAGAAATATACACCAGAGATTTTTTTCCTGTAAAAACAAAAATATACTGCGTCTTTAAAGAATCTCTGACCTCATTTTTTTTTTTTTTTTTTTTTTTTTTAAAAAAACAAATCGAGGAAACAATTTTTTCCCAAAGTTAAGAGTTATGCAAACATCAATTTATAATTCCTCCAAGGACTTTCTAAAAATGTTGAAAAACTCATTTAAATAATTTCATTTAACTTCTTTGAAGTTAAATTGTGAGGTACTACCACTTAAAAATTACCATACCGTCATGGAAAAAAAATAAGTTTTATTTTTTTATAGTCACAATCTTTGTTAGGAAAGAGCAGGGGATTTTTTGATAATCAAATTATATTTTTTAATAATCAAATTATATTTTTTCTTATCCTTTTTAGACCGTTTGAAATTTTGGTCAAAATTCTTGTTTTTCTTGCGTCAGCGGGGAGGGGGTGCGTTTCAAAGATTATAAGAAATTTTAGCGTTTTGGGGTTTTTTTTGTTTTCTCTTTTGTTTTTTTTCTGTAAAAAAACATTAATTTGGAAATTCTTGCAAAAATCAAATAATTGCCAAATTTTAATTAAACTTTCTAGATTTCTGCACAAATGAGTTTGTTTTAGAATTTTTTTTTTTTTAGTAAATTTTATTAAAAATTTTCTTTTTTTTTACATATGTTACTCTCTTTAATTTTAAGAGATTTCGAGAAATTCATTTTTTGACACCTAATTTTTTATTAGTTAAAACTAAAAGATAATTCTTGGCGATTTTTTTTTTTTTTTTTTTTTTTTTTGCAGAACATGACCCCGAATTTCCGAAAATCTTCACTGATTCGTAAAGTAAAAAAATGCAATAAAACTAAGACATTATTTATTTAATTAGAGAAGAATTTAATTGCCTTTATGAATAAAATATATTATGGAAATATATTTATTTTTTCACTGAAGAATGAATTTTTACAAAAATTGTTTTCATTTTAAAAAAAATTAGAATAATTCATAAAATTTTAAATCTCAAATTTCTGTATTGTGCATTTAGGTAATATTGATATTAAAAACTATATTTACTAATTAAATGTAAAAACTTAGTACAATTGCTTGAACAGTATCACCAATATTTTAAGAATTTTGAATTTTACAACATTCTAAAAAATGAACTATACCAATTTTTAAAAAAATATGAAAACAGTTTTTTATTCTTAAATTTATCAAAATTTAGTAAATTATATAAAAAAAAAATGTGAACCAATTATAATGAAATCTTTATTATTTACCATTTTATAAAGTTCGAATCAATTGTCAGTTTGAGTTTTAGTCAATGACAATGTTCTACCAACTATTATCCAAAGAATACACAATTTGCTATCTTCGGCAATTGCTTTTTAGTCCATTCTTCATAAGATTTATTCATCTGTCAGCCAGCACTTGGCTGACAAAATATAATCTCTTGGCATATTTTCTAGGCATTTTTAGGAAAAAAATTAGCAACGATTTAAAAAATCTCAAAAATTGTTTGTTTGTTGTTGTTTTTTTTTTTTTTTTAAATGTAGAAAGGGAGTAACCTATGATTGCTGGAGTTTCATTCTTTGGATTTCTATTGATTAGGCATTCTTGATGTTAGATCATTATTACAAAAAAAAAAAAAATGGGAAATTAAAATAAAAAGTAATTTGAGATATAAAATAATTTGAGAAAAAATGTATAATGTCAGTAAAAATAATTTTTATTTAAATTTTATTGATGTATAGTTCATACATATTTTAATAAAATTATGAATAAAAAAATTGTTTTCATAGTTATTTATAAAATGATAATAAATATTGCATTGTAGTTGGTTCATATATTTTTAAAAATTTTATAAAAAGAATTTTTTCAAATTTATTTCTTTATAAAATGATAAATAGTAAATATCACATTGTACTTAGTTCACATTTTTATAATCCTTGTAAATAAACATTGCTGAGGGAGTTTTGGTCAGGTATTATATATAGTAATAGCAGTATCAATAGAAAAATTCTTTTTGCAGTATGGTTTTTTATTTTTGCACGCACAAAGGCTAAATTTTAATAATTTTTTTTACTGTCCTGGGACATAATTCAAAATTTAAAAAAAAAAAAAAAAATTAAAAAAAATTGTCATACTTGAAAAGGACATTACATACATTGTTTTATTCTTCAAACATGTCTTTATTTTATATCATCTTTATCATCAATGACAAAGATTTGAAAGAGTTTTAAAATAGTACTGTAAAAATACATGTCAATTTTTTTACAAATAAATATATATTGGAACTTTTTTCTGTAGAAATAAAAAAAAAACAGTATATATTTTATTAAAATTATGTATTAGCAACCCTCCACAAAAAATAAATTTGAGTTTTGTTGAATACTTTTCTTAAGACTTTGGATCATATTTTCAACATTTTGGTACTCAATTTTCCATAGTGCTTTTTAATGATATATCATCTCTGGGGATTTAGCTTTAAAAAAATGTAAAATTAGGAAACATCCAAAATTCACTAGTATGGATTAGCCATGAGTTAAGTGAGTGTATAACTGACCTGAACAAATATTCCAACTTAAAAATAAAAAGAAAGATTCAATATAAAGTTAATTTATTAATGAATAAATGCTGAGAAGTTCAATGAAATCTACCATCTGATTTTTAAAAACTGAGTATTGATTTCTTTGTTTCATGTGTTACAAGTTTGAATTATTTTGGATGTACCTACTTTCTGCATACCCTTTTTCTCAGAAGAAAGGAGATTTTTTATATTAAGCTTTTTTATTTTTTAAATTTTTTTTTAAACCAACTTTAATTCTGTGAATGACATTAGTTGAAGAGGCCATAGAATAGATGACCAGAATAAAAATTTTACCACTTTGATAATTGTTAGGGTAGTGAAGTAAAAAAGATCTGAGAAAAAGTTTGTTTAACGTTCTTTTTATACATACAAGTATTTAAGTAAATGCTCTGTTTATAATAAACAGTATTAAATAACATTTACCGGCCTAAATGTAAAAAGAACGTTAAACATAAAAATGTCTTTAATAAATAAATTGTCGGACTTTGTCCGTTTCTTAATGTATGACGTCATTTGTTTACATTTGATACGCCATGAGCAGTTATGAATGTACGAGATTCAGTTTATTAAGTTTATAAGCAGTAAATTCGAACTTGCCAACCGAATGATCCTTTGTGGCCGAGTGGTTAGGCACGTCAAGCTAAATGACGGTTCCGTATAGGATGCAGGTTCGAATCCTGTCAAAGGACGAATATTTTCTATGAAAATTTCTCGGACATTCAGGCCGGTAAATGTTATTTAATATTGTTTATTATAAACAGAGCATTTACTTAAATACTTGTATCTATAAAAAGAACGTTAAACATAAAAATGTCTTTAATAAATAAATAAATAAATAAATATATATATATATATATATATATATATATATATATATATCTTAATAAAATAAGTGATGTCATAATTAATTTATACTACAGAAATTAATAATAAACTAAATATTGGTGATTGTCTTATTTAATTTATAGTAATTAAAGTAATTGCTAGTTTATTAAAATAGTACTTATTTTATTAAAAATATTACCTATGACTTTCCCTATAACTATGCAATTATAATACCATAATATTTAGAATGGATGATATAAAAAGCTGTCTGGGCACTAAATATTGTAAATGCCAACATCCAAACAATGAAAGATGTTAAAATTTAACATTCAACCATGTAAATGTTAAATTTTGACATTTGACCATAAAAATTTATTTTATTCATTTAGGCATCTCCACACATTTTTGATGAAATAATGTTAAAAAAACAAAACAAAAAAAACACTTTAATTTTATTGTCAGCTTTTTTGTCATTAATAAGAACCAAGAAAAATTAGAGAAAATTTTGATATAAAAATTGTCTACCCTGTAGAACTGGAGATATTTGAAAAGTTGTTTATAATGTATACAACAGCGTAACAGTAAATTGCAAGAGGAAATTTTTTGGCAATAAAAATCCAAATTTTAAATTTCCATACTTATTTTATATCTTATTTTTTTTCAATGAAATTTTTGGCACTTATAGATAGTATTTTTTAAGAAAAGTTTCTGGAAATAATTCTTTGAAGTTCATCATACTCCATAGTTTTATGTAAAAAATGTTTTTTCTTTTAATTTAAAAAAAAGTTAAAACTTAAAACATTTAAATTAGTATAATACATTTTAAAGAGAGAGAAAGAAAAAAAATGATGTGGAGGTACTTATATGTTTTATCAAATTGTGGACTATAACTGACTGGAATCAATAGATGCATCACATCCCATCATGAGTCCAGTGACCATTTAGGTTGCAGAGGCACCATATGTACAACTGCCATATCAGCAATAATGTATCTTGGGCAACCAATTGATGCAATCATGACACTAGGATCTCTGGAGGTTAAACAAAAAGAGGAAGAAAGGAATGAATCTACTAACTGGATGGTAATTGTTGAAATTTGCAGGAAGATGGGTTGAAAAGTTAAGAAAATTAAAAAACAAAATGTGTTGAAAGATCATGTTTTAAAATAATTCCAAGAAGAATTGAAAACAAATTTAACTAGATGGAATTCAGTAGGATTGAGCAAAACCAAAACTACCTTTCGTTTCCCAATTTCTGCTAATAGAAAGAGACCATTAATATATCTGAAAAGACCTCAGATAAAATAAAAAATATATGTTGTTGTTAAAGAGACCAGAGTGGTCAATGAAATAAAATTTAAAGAACACTCTGAATGAAAAAACCAGGTAAAGAGTCCCCACACAACTGCTACTGGAGTCCACATCATTCACTTAGACCTCCTGACCTTGTGCAGGCCTTGAAGACCAGAACTTAGAAATGTAAGTTACTACTAAAACAAGCTGCAGACTCCAAATGGGATCCCAGTGTCATTTGATTATAACAAGTGGAAAAGGGTTGAAACTGCTGTATACAACAAATCATATATAAACCACATTGCTACATTTTTAACCTGAGTTTATTCTTTATTCCAAAGAATTCTTTTTTGAGTAGCTCCCAGTTGTTGAACAATTTTCACTTCAGTTTGTTTCATCAGTGACCTTCTCACTGTCTGAGATCAAGAAACACAACGTGACAGAGGAGTGAATGGTCATGAACAGACAAATGTTAGCTAAGTTGAGTGGAACTATGCCTATCATCCTGATACCAGCAACAAACAAGTCACATATTAATGAGTGAAGAGTTAGCCAGATGGTAACTATGGTGATCTGGAGGAACTTGACGACTTATGTGTGGGGTGATATTATATGGTTACTGTTGACAAGGATTGGCCAGTAGGGTGACATTATAGGTTACCAATGACCTGGATTGACTAGTAGGATGATATTATTGGTTGCCATGGAATCAGGATTGACCAGTGGGGTTACACAATAGTTTTTTTTATTTTTTACTGTTACTAATGATGGTAAGGTAGTTAAGGAGAATGGTATTTCTTATTTAACTCTCTTCATCATGACATGTCAGTGATAAGATATATAGTTTGTCAAGATATCTGATGATGGTACAATGCAGGGAGAACTATATCCATGCCTTTCCCAAGAGCATTAGTGCCAAATGAATTGAAATTAAAAGGCTGTTGATTCCATTATCTGTTATGTTATGCCACATCTCCATATGAAGTGTGCAACAAGGATCAAAATAACAAATAGTGCATTTCAGTGAAACATTATAAACAGTCTTAATAAGTGTCAAGATTTTTCAAAAACTTCATATTAATCCTTAGCTGTCCTGAAATTAAAAATATCAATAAAAAAAAACCCTCAGGAACCATTAATGTTAAAAAAAAATGAAATACAGAGATAATTACTTATTATAGCCACAGAGAATGTTATTTAAAATTTTTTTTTTTTTTTTTTTTTTTTAATCATTTCATCCCAAACAAAGCAATAATGCCACTAAGATGCAAGGGTTTACTGTGAATGAAAGTTGGTGATAAAAGACAATAAAATAATATGAATCAAGGAGACACAATTGTGATTGACATTGCATTTAAATTTTTGAAGATTCTAGGTGCCAGGGAAACAAATTTGGAAGAGTCCACAGGTGAGAAATGAAATTATTAGAATAGAACTTCTTGCTAAATCAACAGTAAAACAATGAGACCTAGTTGCCAATCTAGTAGTATGCTTCAATTCATGTAGTCCTAGTACCAAGGAGGAATTGCCATGAAAATATTTATAAAAAAGAGACACAAGGAAACCATGTCACGGCTGATGTCCAGATGTTTGGTCAGACATTGCAAATTTTTCTTTAGAGTTTGTTGAGAATCTTGAGATATATAGTAGGTGCACCAGACCAGATATGACAGCAATATCTAATGCATGGACAAATGCTAGATTTATAAATGTAAAAGATAGTCTGAAAAAAAAAAGAAAAATTATCTGGTACAACAGTGAACCAACTTTCTTAGCAGCAGACCTCACAAGTGATTCAATATAGTCTCTCCATGAGACTAAGAAGGTACAGTGAATTGCTCTCTTGGAAGTTAGCATCAGCCATGCTGATGGAAGGCAAAAAAAGGTTCTCTATAGTGATTAAAAGATAGTAGTTTCATTTTGAAGATGTTCAAATTTACAAGCTATTCCGCCCCAGTTAACAACTGAATAGAGGTAATGAATTTTAATAATTTCAAGTTAAATATTAAACTTTTTGTACTATAAAGTTTATAACAATGTAAATTATTCCATTTTTTATATCCTTTGCTTAATGTTATCAGCTGGTTATTGTTACCTAAAATCCATGTCCAAAAGTGGTCATATTAAGCAATTTCCTTTGTGTATAAATGTGTAATTATGACTTTCTTTTTGATTTTTGATTCTAGCAGTTGTTTTTATAAAGCTGTTTAAACTTTGATAAATGGTTTCTGAAAATTGTATTCCAGGAAAATGGACAGCAGTTTCAATAAAGATATGGATATAGAGATAAAAAAGAAAATATCTGTTCACTGGTTCCGCCATGGTCAGCGTATACATGACAACCCAGCTCTTGTTAATGCTGTGAAAGACTGTGATGAGTTTTATCCAATCTTCATTTTTGATGGCAAGGTTGCTGGAACGGAACTTTGTGGTTACAATCGGTGGCGATTCTTGCTTGAGAATTTGAAAGACTTGGATGAGTCCTTTTCCAAGTTTGGTGGCCGGCTGTACTGTTTCCATGGTCAACCTGTGGATATTTTCCAGAAACTGTTTAAAGAATGGAATGTTAACTACATTACTGCTGAAGAAGATCCGGAGCCAATATGGCAGGACAGAGACAATAGCATTAAGAAGCTGTGTGAGAAATCTGGAGTAACTTGTAAGTTCTTCACATCACACACACTATACTCGCCTCAGGACATAATTGCCAAAAATGGTGGTACCCCACCTCTGACTCTGGAACTGTTTCAGTTGGTTATAACATCACTTGGCCCACCATTGCACCCCCTTCCACAACCTGATTTACAAGATGTTAATATGCCAGTGCCTAAGAATTTTAAAAAATTTGCATTGCCCACTTTAGAATTCTTTGGAATTGAACCAGAATTTGAAGAACAAAAGAAACCACTGAATGTTTTTGTTGGAGGTGAAACGAGAGCTTTAAACTTATTGAAGGCTCGACTTGAAAAGGAAAAAGCTTCCTTTGAGCAAGATTCATGCCAGCCAAATCATCAGGAACAGCCACAACTGATGGCAAAGGCTGTCAGTTTGAGTCCTTATTTACGCTTTGGTTGTGTCTCTATCCGCAGAACTTACTGGGGAATTTGTGACATGTACAGGAAGGTTCACAATAAAGAGCCTCCAAGTGAGGTTGTCTGCCAGCTTTATTGGAGAGAGTACTTCTATATCATGTCTGTTGGAAACCTCAACTATGACAAAATAGAGAATAACCCAATCTGTCTAAAAATCAATTGGCAAAAGAATGATGAGCACCTAAGGAAATGGGAGCTTGGACAAACAGGTTATCCATGGATCGATGCCATCATGAACCAGCTCCGATTTGAAGGCTGGAATCATCATGTTGGACGTCATGCTGTCTCTTGTTTCCTAACCCGTGGTGATCTCTGGATCAGCTGGGAGGATGGTCTGAAAGTATTTCTTAAATATCAGCTGGATGCTGATTGGTCTGTTTGTGCTGGCAACTGGATGTGGGTGTCGAGTTCTGCTTTTGAAAAAGCATTACAGTGCCCTACATGTTATTCTCCAGTCATGTATGGTATGCGGATGGACAGAAATGGCGAGTTTGTACGTACGTATGTCCCTGTCCTTAAAGATATGCCACTGAAGTATTTGTTTTGCCCATGGAAAGCTCCTTTGGAAGTCCAAAAGGCAGCCAATTGCATCATTGGCAAAGATTATCCTGAACCCATCTGTTCTCACCGAGATATGTCAAGAGTAAATATGTCGAAAATGTATAGGGTCAAGGAGAAGTTCCTTAAAGCTGATATCCCACATTGTGCTCCAACTGGTGAAACAGAAGTGTGGAAGTTTGCTTGGCTCCCACCCATTGAGCATCATGATCTGGCTCACAATTTGTAGTTTAGAAATGTAGCAATAAATTTGCATATCTTGGTAAGTAGATTTTTAATAGTCATTCTGTCTAATTTATCTTTACTTATATTTGTCCTATATGTGGCCCAAAAGCCACTTAAGGTAGAGGGTTACTGAAGGCAGTTGTTGTGTGAGAGGTAAGAGTAAGAGGTGCAGTTGATGAGGATATGTGGGAAAGTATTGGTTAACCCTAGACTTGAAGAGGTTAAGATTGTAGTAGTCAGGAACACATTCTCCTAGGATTCTGTTCCATAAAGCAACAGTTCTTTCTTGGGAAGAAGTTATCCAAGTGGAACTTACTCCTTACTAATGAAATAGGAGAATGAGGGTGGTTTACCTCTGTGGGTGTGGTGTGGTGGGTCTATTGCTTAAAAAGTACTTGTTATAAAAGTCTGGAATACTGAAAGTATTGTGTTGTCTGTATCTATGATTTTGAAGTAACATTGCCTTTCCGTCCAAATTTTTTTTTTTTTTTTTTTTTTTAATCCTTGGGCATTTTTTAAAATATTTATGTCTGGATCCAAGAAACTTTCTGAAATAAGTCTGTTCATAAATGTTATTTTATATCTATTAAAGATCAATTTTGGATCACAATATAAAATTAAACTTAACTTGGGACCAGGAAAAAAAATGGTGTATCAAAAGGATATTTTTCTATTGCTGTATACTTCCTTGATAATCTTTTTTTCTTTTTACTTTAAAAAGCTATTTTTAGAATCTTAATAAAACTTATAGCACATGAAACTGAATTTATTCCTAACCCCTAAGAATTAGCAACAAAAATGTTAAACAATATTTATTCAATTTATTTACAAGATTATAGAATGAAGATGTGAAAACAAGGAGTATTGTTTACAAGAGTATTGAATTTAATTTGTGAGCTTTAAATTATTTATTTACAATATTATAAAACTATTCTTGTAGTTCCCTTGAAGAACAAATTAATATTTACAAGACTATAAAAATATGTGAACAAATTATGGCTTTATTGAAATTCTAAAAATAGCTTTTTAAAAACAGATACTTTGTGAACTTTAAGAATATTTTTATAAACTTGCAAATAAATTATTTATAGTTCTCTGGAAGAAGAATTTTATATTATTATTAGATTATAAATTTAAATAGCTTTTTAAAACAATAAAAATGACCATGGGAATATACAGTAATGGTGATGAAATAGAGATAAAAACATCCTTTTGATACATCACTTTTTTGCCTGATCCTAATTTTATTTGGGTGGAACATGACTGTCAGAAGCTTGCTATTAGGGTATACTTAGTTGATATACAAAAACTACTGAATTGCAATGATATCGTATCTTTAAAATGCTTTATTTCTTCATAACAAACCATTTAAGTACTTTTAGTTTAGCATTTAACTGAATGTGTTTTTGTTTTTTTTTTATTTGAATACTTAGAGAAAACACGGAGTTATATTAGTTTGGCTTTATATTTTATGAGATAAGTATTATCGATCATTATTAATTTTTGATTAGTATTTTCTTGCATCTTAATTTCAGTTTCTTTTCATTGCAACTAATGGATCAGTTATAACAAAAGTAAAAGAGATAAGGAAATTGAACATAGAATAGGCAGTGCAAGAGGTAGTTTTGCCCAATACTGCAAATTGCTACAAAGCCAAAACATTAACCTAAAAATTTGAGTATTATTTTTAAATAGCCTTGTCAAATTCATATGGATGTCATGCATGGCACTAAACTTGTTCAGAAATATCTAACCTGTGAGCTGTATACAACGCTTTCTCAGATCAATCATTAAAAATGGCTTTGAACCAGTGGAAGTTGAGGATCTTGGTAAAGACCATCCTTCTTCAAACATTGTGAACTGGTGCTACAGATTCACAAAGAACTGTACCACATAACAGGAACCACATCATTTGAAGACTTTCAACAACGGCATCAACTAAAATGGATATCATATGTAACTTGAAGAGAAAATGATATAATCAAGATGTTGACGTTACACATGATTTCAAAAAAAAGTTTCTGAAGGAAGTGTCCATCAATATTGGAATAATAGTGGATTTGAGGAACCTATTTTCCTGAAAAAATTGGTTGCTCAGTCAATGAATGCTGAATGTTTATTTTTAAGGAAGTTGCTAAGATTACCATCAGAGATGAAGAGAAACAGATACTACACTTTGTTCACAGCCTGATGGCCAGGGAGTGAAGAAAAGTGTAACAAGTAGCATTGACTGCCCAATCAATGAATGGAAAATAGCTAATATTACCATTACTATTCAGATTCTACTAGTCTTCAGGTAATACTCTAATTTACATTGCTTTTACTTTCAGAAACTACTCTACCATTTGAGTTGGCAGATCCAATCTAACCTTTAAACTCATTCTCTATTTTTCCATCAATTATTTGGTACTATATTTGTTATTATTTTACACTAGTAGTATTTATATTACCTTGATCCTATTTTTAATTAGAGGAGGTATTATTAACTACTAATATTTTACTACTCTTTTTTTCTCATCTCAACTTTAGTTGGTTTTCATCACAACTACCCAAATAGCAGTGAGTAAACAGTATTGTTACTGGGTGTGGTCCAATTCTGTGGCACAAACACTGGGAGAGACTTCAGAACACGCGGTCTGCTGTAGATTGTAGCCACTTATCTTTTTTCAGCAGCTGCTGGTTACATGCAGAGATACATGGCAAACTCATGACTATTTATTAGCTGATGGCATTATAAGGATTTCACTTACATATGTACATTTTCTTCATTGCAAATGACCATCTACATGTGGAGCACACAAAGCATCATGCTCATTTAGCTTCAGGTATTTCATCACATGTTTTGTTTAATAAAAATAAAATCAAGTTAATATTACTACTGCTATTACTAGTGTAAATAAAAACATTTGACAAACCAGGGGAAAAACTAGATTGAATTTAAGGGTTACATTTGATCTTTTGCCTGTTGTAATAGCAGGGGTATGGATGTATAAGTAATATAATGGTTAGTGACTCAGAAAAAGAAATCATTTATCCCAGTTTGAATTCTGGCTGAGTTCATGCTATTCACTTTCAAACAAGGTAGCGAAAGGTAGGAATCCAGCTCTTCTGACTATGAGTTAAATAGCTGGGCAGTCTCGGCTCTTGCCTTATGGTGGTAGGAAAGCCGAGTTCAAAACCAGAGGGATGAACTCTGTTAGGTAATCTTAGTCACACCACTGTTGCTATTGCTGCAATATATGTGGTGCCCATATGACTCCAATGGGTTTTAGTAGAGCAGCTGTCATTCATAGACAAGCTGCCTAAGTTAAAAGAGATGTGATCTTGTGTGGAGGAGCTTGTTCTTTATTTCTTAATCTGTACTGTTTAGCTATTTGTATAGACTGATGGTCTGCGTAAGTTGTAATAAAAAGCAACTGAAAATAAGATGAAAGAAAACAGTATTGTATAACATTTATTAACTAAAAATATATTCAAATATTTTGACATATTTACATATTTTTACCTGTTTCTGCTATAACTTTGATATAAACTTACTGTATTTTTCTATTTAGACATATATTTTTTTTTATCTTATACTTTTTACTAATGGGATCTGAAATGGTTTAAAAAGATGTTCATGTGTTGTGGGTGGATAATTTAATACTACTTTATTTCACTTGAAGCATCGGAAGTGATGGAAAGAGCAGTAATATTGGGTATCATGAACTTTAGTGTTCAAGACTTTCCAAAGGAAAATATATTTAAATTCATCAATGTTCTAACAATAACATATCCAAAACATTCAGATATAAAATATATATTCAAATTCATCAATATTTTAGCAATAAAATATATTTAAATTAATGTTCTAGCAATAGAACATTGAATAACATTACAATAATTAATAATTGATGTCAGTAGGCTAACACACATGAAAAAAAAAATTCTTGAAATTTAAAAAAATGGTTTTGGACACTAAAATTCAATTTTACCCCCAAATTTTGTTGTAATCTGTCTGAATATGGGCTTCACTTGTAAAACACTGAAGTGTGTTAAGTTTTCTATTGTGTTTTAAAGATATCATCCCTATATTTATATATGCCAGTCATTGTTTCTAGAATTTGCCACACCTTTGTATATCATCATATTAAAGTTTTAACAGTTTTTACATCATTAATTTTAATATTTTTCTGAATTTTGTATATGTTATCCATTTTTGCAATCATTATTATTATTATTAGCATAATACTCATTAAAATGAATTTATTCATGTATAGATCATTACTTCGGACATGGATCTGTGCTCTGTAAGAAGTGTTATATATACAAATATATAGTGTCCCAGTAGTGATCTGCTTCTATTTCAATCCATAATGAGGGATAGATAGATAAAAAAATAATTCTACTTTGTCTGAATTTCTGTAATGAGAAGTTATTATTTGGACTAATGTCCTCATCTGTGTTGTTATCACATTTTATCTCTTGTGTTCCCATGTCTGTTGCTGATCAAGAGACACTTGAAGAAGGTTGGAGGACTGAATGACCAAAATGTGATAACAACAAAGATGAGGACATTAGTCTGTTTGAAAATAATGACTTAATAAATATTTTAAGTTGTTTAGGTTGGCATATATCTTTTATATTCAGAAAGTATATCTTACATTTCTTTTCCTCATTAAAGCTATAATTGTCTTACTTGCCAATCAGATATTTTGGAGAATACCTTTTTGGAGGGGTGGGTCTAAATGGAGTTTCTTTTTTTATTCTATATAGTTGTACCCTTTCTCTGCAAGTAAATCCATTCATTCTCAATTTCCATCATATAGAATTGAAAATGTCTTTTTATTACAATTTAAGAAAACACACACACACACACAGGCAGTAAATTAATTTTTAACAAGTAGGAGTAATACAGAAGTTGTTTTTAATAAATGTTGATAATTTTTCACTTTTGAAGAGAGAAAGAACATTTACTTTTGTGTCTCAAGATCCTTAAAGATTAGGGAGGCTCACAAGAGTTTTTGCAAAACTCAAAACCTATGTTATTTAACTATTTCACTCCTGTTTCCGTCAAAAATTGTTACATCAAGTTTGTACAATACTGACAGTAAAAGTTACAAAGTAGAGTATCATTAAAAAGTATTTGTTATCTGCACGTTCCTTTGTAACTTTGACTGAATAGTCTCCCTTTAATATATAAGTAACGCTTTTTTGATTTTTTTTTAAAAAAAGCTTTGATTACTTTTTTTTTTTTTTTAAATACAAATGAAATGAAACATAAATAGATTGATCTTTTTTGCTATGACAATTTAATAAATTCAAGAAAGTAATCTTAGCATGTATTTTATTTCATTGTAAATGATGTTGAATATTTATTAGCAAGTTGGTCACTGTTAATGATTTTTATCATCATTAGTTACCCCACCACTGTGGCCTTGTTTCAGACTAAACTGAATCTAATGGATATCAATAATACAAGTTTGGTATTAGTTAGTGGAACATCAACTGGTTGATGTAAAAAAAAAAAAAAAAAAAAAAATCTTTGTTTCTTAAGTCTTTTCCTATTTAACAAAGGAAACAAGTTATAGAACTGAGATGAATTTAAAAATTCTGTTATTAGAAAATATTTTTTAAATTAATTTTATTTCCTTTTTTACTCATATATAATGGGAGGAAGTAATCAAAAGAGAAATTTTTTTTAAATTCCTAAGTAATGTGTTTTATCTCTAGAAGGAATTTCTTCAGACTGATATTGTTTTTTGTCAATGGGAAGACCATTGTATTCTCACTGCCATAATTTTTACATTTAAAAAGCAGCAATCTAAACTTCAAATTAATAAAAATGTTAAGTCTTTAATTGATAATGATTGTATTTTTTTTTTTTTTTTTTTAATTTCGAAATACTTTTTGTCATTAATTTTTACTATTAGATGAGTTTACAGTATTTACATTTGTTATAAAAAATATAATGAAAACAGCCTGCTATGTTTAATGGCGTATTTACCTCCCACCTAAAAAAGAAAAAAAAAAAAAAATATTCAATATTGCCTTTTTGCATTTTAGCCATTTTCAGGTTCTTATAAAAAAAAAAAAAATACATAAAGACACACCTAAACTGTTAATATTTTTGTAATCTATACTAAACATAAACTATTGTCACCAAGTTTCAAATCTGTACATACAATATGAACTTCAGAAGTTTTTTGAAATCCTAAACTGAATACAAAAAATGCTGTTAAATATCAAGATGCTCTGATTTTAAAATAAAAGATATAAATCTAATATTTGGGATTCCTCAATAATTTTGATCAAGGGGCACCTGTGAAATTTCCCAGATATTTTTTTTAAGAGAGTCACCTGTGGCCATTGGTTGATTTGATATGGAACTGTATATTAAGTTTATTTTTCAATTTAACTTTCTGATTAACTACTTTCTGGCATCTATTATTTTTAGTAGAGACAAAACTAAAAGCAAGTTTGGCTTGCAACCCATTACTTTGTGTTTGTTCTGGTTTGTGAACTCCATAAATGTGACCTTTCTACACTTGGTAATTTTTGGCAAATATTCACACTAATTCATCTTATTTCTGTATGTTTAGCCATGTACACTGGTATGTATATTGTTTTTCTACACTAAATTTTTATTTTATTATTCCATTTGACAATCAAAATGTGGCAATGAAACAATTTTATAAGTATTTGAATTTATTACAGTATAAAAATTAATACCAAAATTAATGTAATCATTTTGGAACAGATAAAAAGAAATTTCACAATTTTGCTCATAGACATAATGAATTAACGTACCTTAAGATACACTAACAGGAAATAAAAGTGCAACACTCATATATATATATATATATATAAGTTTACTTACTATTAAACAATGATCTGTCTGTGATCACTTAGTGTAATGTCGATGACGCTATGTGCACAGGTTCCAAAATAACGCCTGTAGCAATAGTACTTCGATACCATACTGTCTATCGTCCTTGGACATTAACACAGACCTATACTCTCACATGTAGATTATACAGAGGACAAATATTATACTGTACTGTATTATTCTATGCCCTTTGTACTGGGATTCTTGATGTAATACAGCAAAATTTGTAGGTAAGCTAACTGAATGACTGGTGTGCTGTTCAGTAGGTGACAAGGTTGGGAGATCATACTGGCCAGGAAAGTTGTCAAACATCATTATGCAGTGCATGTTGAGTATCACATGCAGCATGTGAGTAGGCATTATCCTGCTGGACAAACATATTGCCTTCCTGTTGCAACAGAATGAGTGTTCTGGATGTATATGGCATTGCTCAATATACTCTTTCTAATTTGCAATTAAGTTTTTTTTTTTTTTTTTTTGTTTTTTTTTTTTTTTTGTTTTTTTTTTATATTTTTCTTGCACTCATACAAGTGGTTTCTTTTTTTAGATATAGTGTGTAAGAACTTTCCGAATGATCTGTGCACGTTCACTGATCTATTAGCCATTGTCATTGTGTTCTTGATGAAAACAAATTTCATGATTAATAATTACAAAGATAAAGCAAACTGTCACCAATTCAGAACCACATGTCCAAATAATCACAAATTCACTCTCTCAGCAGTCAGTTTTCTTCCTTTTGTTCATTGTGACTGACTTTATATGTGTGCAAAGATAAGTACACTAATCTGTAGGCAGCACACCCAGGCCATTATTTTCATGACAGCAGAATCTGCTCTCATCATTGACCATTGGAGTCTTCTCTTGTAGCACAACTGGAGGCGTACACAATGGGCATTGTGTTGTAAGTGAAAATCTGGCTCAAGGCATGATTGTTCATAGTCCAGTTGCAAATAAACAACTTCCAATGATCCCTATTTACACTCCTATGACCACATTTTGCTTTGTGCTGTGGATGATCTGCCATTTGCTGCTCTTACTGTGCATCAATCTTGCAGAGCATCTATCAAGTCTAATTTTGACTACTGTTGCTGACATGAAAGCACTACTGGTGTGTCACTAACAAATACAGTTTCTTAAAAACCATTAATTCATCTCAAATGATACCTATTGAACAAGACAAGTGCATCAGTAATATAACATCTGTTTGTCTTGGATTCTTTTCTCATGCTGAACTTTATTGCAGCATGCATCACAATGTAAAATAAGTGCTACTATGTCACAAGATGATTAAAAACTCAGAAAATTTTATCAAAATAGCATGCACATGATATGCCTAAATCACAATTGATATTGTCCTTCCAGGTGTTTCACTTATTTTCCATCAGTGTAGTTCACTGATTACTTAAGACAGATTTTAACAGGAGTAGAGTTGGTTTGTGCAGGTTTAAAATATAACCGTTATATTTCATTTTATTTTCAGTGCATTAACTTATATGTAATGAATGCAAAGTCAAAAATATTTTCTTTTTACAAGAAAAAAATTGTTTCAAATTCTAGGAAGGTAATTTTTGTGGCTTTTCATTGTTGAGAATTATAAACTTTGTGCAACAATGTTTGTATTGTTAAAAATAATGTATAAATGTAGCTTTATGACTTATTTTAATAAACTGTTACTGTCCAGTTATTGTTGGTTTATGTCATTTGTAATTTAAAAGCTATTTATCAGAAAAGTTACATTACAGATATGAACAATGTTATGATTTTATATTCCATTCATCAAAGCTGCAGATGTTGAAAGGAAATATTAATCTTAAGTATAAGCATTTTTTATACTTATGTCCTGAAAAAAAACAAATAATACACTTGTGTGTTAGACAAAGAACACTTACAACTGGGGTTACAATTTCACCTGTAACAGCCTTAGTTTAGAAATAAAGTTAAAAAAAAGAAAATAAAAAAGGAAAGAAAATCCATCTGCTAACAAAGATAAACAAGGTTTTTCTTTTTATATATACAATAACATTCTTGTTTTAGGATCTGATAATTGTTTCCGGTCTATTGTGATAATTTTTGATCGGCTATAGATGATTTGTCTTGTTCTAATGCAGGGAAATAGGGGGCAGAGCTATTTAAAGCAAAAAATTAAAAGGACAAGGACAAGGGGTGGGGGAACAACATTTTTATGATTACATGTATATATAAAATAAAATCTTTAAATTCCTAAATAAAATATATTTGAATATAATTAAAACTGGTTTTGTACACTAAAAACAATTAAAAGAATTAGACAGAATCACAAGTCACTTTTTTTTTCCCCAAAATATTTTAGTGTTCATTGTTCCACTAGTGGAATATCTTTTAAGAAATGTTTTGATACCAGATAAGCATTAATTTTTATTATTTTGTCAATAATATACACAGAAAAGACTAAAATTCAATATGTACTTATACATTGTATCAAAATGCAATTAATGCTCAACTGATAGAAAATATTTGACAATGGGTACCAAAAGATTAACAAGCTTGGGTCTCATTATTAGTCACTTCAATCCATACTAGTTTCCTCGACCATTTGTCTTTGTACCAGACTGACTGTAGTAATATTTTACTTTTCAAGGATTTATTTAGAATTATTATTAAAAATTATTAGAAATATTAAAACTAAAAAACCAAGGTAATGTTGAATTACTTTGTTTTTTGCTAAAAATGAAAACATTGCCGCAAAAGAATTTTACCTATCAAATTTTGTTATGGAGTAAAATTACAGTTTGGATTAGAATTCTCAAAATGGTTGTATGGTTAATATTTAGCTTATATCTCTTCTGTAGAACAATGACTAACTTTTTAGTGTCCATTGTTCCAATAGTGAAACATTTTTTGATACCAGATGAACATTAAAGAAATTTTTTTATATCAAACATTAATTTTCATTTTGTCAACAACATACACGGAAAAGACTAAAATACAATATGTTCTTACTGTGTCAAAATTTAATTTGTGTCTTAATTCATATTGCAGTCAATTTTGCAACCATGTCCAGGTACTAAAAGGTGAGGAAAATACATATTCAGTTTTTTATCATTATACTTAACATTTTACTTGTTTCATTATAAAATATTTAAATTTTGCCAATATTTTTAATTAAATTTTATCAAAACATGGGCTTTAATTTCATAAAACTTTTACTCATAGTGTATATAGCTAGAAGTTTATATGCTATATTTAATACTGTATAATTTTCATATTTTAGATTCCAGCCCAACAAAGATTCCCCCCTCCCCCTGATCTTAAGGTTTTTTTTTTTTTTTTTTTTTTTTTTTTAGATGGGTATCAATATTTATCATTATCTAGAATCACTGTTCAAATTACTGTTTGTTGTAGAATACACAGAACTTCCAAAAAATGACATTTCTCAGCAGTATATGTAGAGCATTTGGAGGTACCAGCAAATCAGTGGACAGTTGGCTTAAATATCACTACCTTTTGAAACTATACATAACATTGCAGGTAAGTCATACTATTTGCAGTGCAATATAAGTTACAGGTTGTGGTTAGCATTTTGTGAAATATTTTACAAGATATCTCATCAGTTAATTTTTCTATAATAACCACTTAAAACTAACATTTAAATCAGCATTTTGAAAAATTTAGTCATTGCACTTAATTTAATAGGCAATTTTTCTTTTGTAGTGAGATTTTAGAACATATGGTTTAGTCTAAGTTAAAGGAAAAATTCAATTAAACAAAGTAACTCTTCAAAGTGGAAACAATCCCTTACCATGGTGGAAGAATGGAAATACACAGTAGTGGGATTCAGCATGTTCATATAAACTTGTTCTTGGAATTTTAGGAGCTCAGCAAACCCATTTCTAGCTACAACCCAAATAAACTTCTAATTTTAGATTATATGACTACAGTTTGTAGCTAATCGGTTGGTGATGTAAATTCAGGTGACTGAATAAAGGTTAATACAAATTTCATGAACTGCTGAACTTGCTAGATCCAGATACATAGAATATTCAATAAATAGTTATTCCCTGGAAAACTTTGGAAGAAGAGCTGAATGACTTCAATAAAATTTTTCATCACATTTCCATTAATGATGGTTGTGACTGTAGAAAATGTCCTGAAAAACTTTCATAATACTGTAATTCTTCAAAGTGTACAAAAAGTGAAAGCTTATCAATTTCCGAGGTAGAAAAGGTTTTTCAAGAATGAATATTATATATTCAGATAAAAGCAACCTTACAGTGGAAAATGCAGCAAACTTGATGACAATCAAATTTATTGACCTCCCTTTAGATTTATAGGATGCCACGCCTTTCATTAAAACATAGTTTAGGAAAAAAAAAAAAAAAGAAAATCACAGTGCTGATGACAATCAAGTGGCTATTTCAAAATTTTTAAATGAAAGATCATAAAGCAGTTCTTTTAATTATTTTTCCTTCCAAAATGATAACATGCAATATAATGCAGATTAATTTTGGTATTTTTGGCTAAGTGCAAGAAAAATTTGCTTTATTCCTAAATTATATCTATTTAGTGAAGTATAGACTATGGGGAAAATAGGGGAACCCTTTGCTATTGAGAGAACCCATTCTTAAAATTTTTGAATCCCACCACTGGAAATACAGTTTGTAATACCTAAGGTTTAAAATTAAATATCTTGAAGCTTTTATTTTAGTTTTAATTTCAAGTTAATAGATTAAACTTGATATTACCAATAAGTAAAATACTATGTTCCATTTCAAAACTAATTTATATTGACTGGAAATTTTTTTTTTTTTTTTTTTTTTTTTTTGCTAAAACTTCCAATTTTAGTGCCATTTTCAGCCCACGTTTATCGCAATTAATTTTCTTTATTAAATCTTCCAAAAATAAAATACGCTTTTCTGAAACTGAGGAATATTAACTGATTTTAAAAAAATATTTAAGTTTAAAATATAGAAATGTATTTTTTTAATACAGTGATAACTTTATTTAAGCTGTTGATGGGGTTGATGCTTATCTAATGTTGTTCTACGGGGATTTATCCATAGAAAAACAATTGAATATAATGAGTGCTTTTTACATATAATTTTTTTAATTACTCAGTAATCTTAAAAATATAGAAAAATATTTTCTGTAATGTTTCAGTGAATTTTGGATACTTTGGCTTTAAATTTATTACAGTTATCACTTTTATATTCTGATATATGAACAGCTGTATCTACAAAAATTGCCACATTTTGTACACAAAAAAAAAAAATTCAAAATTCTTTAAAAAAGTAATGGTATTTGATGATTTGTACTGACATTTTCCATTTATGACTAGTAAATATAGTTGTAGAAGGGAAAACTGCTTGCCTCCTGGAACAAAACATGCTTGTATTTGTCTTGTGTGCAAAGCACGTGAAAGAAAATATGGCTGATCCAAAAGCTGCAATTTAAGAACAACTTGATCTCAGATTTTGGGAGACAAATTTATGGTGTATGCAAATTTCTGAGCTTTAACCCCTCTATAAAATGAGCATGTGTGAAAGAACATTAGATGGGTTGCAGATGCCGATGAGTTCGGTGGTTGTGCTGTGTGGGGAGTTTAGCAGTAGTCTCACCGATAGAGTACAACTAGTACTCCAAAGAGCTGTACCTTTTTTGCTACAAGCTATTTCAGCCTCCCAATAGGCATAATGTTGGAGGGGAAATTTGATATCACACTCATCCCTGAGTTTAATGGCACAATGTCTGGACCATCCATGGTCAAATGTGTCAAAAGGCGAAACTTGTATGCAAGATTTGCGTTGTAAGACATTTTGAACACAGTCCCCTTAAGGTTGTTGGATGGAGGATTTTTTGTCTACCAGTGGCTGGGAGAAGACAAAAGAGCAGATATTAACCAAATGAAATCCTCACTGTATATGCATTTTGTGATGGATGGGTTTGTGGTGTATGAGAAATTCACCAAGCAACAGCTTAGTCATAGGGAATCGGTCAATATACTTGGTGGAGTTGTGAAAACTAGCAGTATTATTCAGCAGAAGGTGTGATCATGGACTGGCATGTGTTTTTGTAAAGGGATTGCCAGACCAGGTGAAGTGGCTTCTTTGAGCTTCAACCTAGATGGACATGCTAGCAATTTACTAACTGTTGGCTTAAGCATAGGCAATTGTGATGGAGGAGGATCTTGCAGTTGTAGTGATACAGGATGGGACAAAGAAGCTTTCTACCAGTGTCCATGTGATACCATAACATGTAGTCATTGCAACAAACCTAATCACTTAGCAAATGGACTGTGTGTGACTGCATGTCAAGAGGCGGAAAATCTAAATACGCTGCAACAAGTGTGACAAGATAGGCCATCTCTCAAAATCATCCAGGAAATGAGCCAGGGGAAGAGACTTTAGTGCCAGTCTGCTCCCTGGACCCCATCTGAATGAGGTGCTACTGCGATTACTGAATGCACCAATGGGATCAAGGGTGCAGTCTTGGTGGACATGGGTTGTTCATGGTCGCTTGTTAGCAAAACACTTTGTCACTCCTGGAAGAGGAAGGAAGTGAATGTGCTCACTGTTGGTGATGAGACCTTTAAGTGCTGTGGGGTTGGACTTGTTCAACTTGGTGTGAACTACAGGTGCCCTTTTGAAGTTGAAGTTCTGGTTGTAGATGGGAAGCTACTGGGGTTATGACCTGTTGCTTGCAGTTAATGTCTACAAGAGGCTGGGCAGAGTCTGTGTATGTGTGTGACCAGCAGTAGCACAGAGTTTTCCTCAACTTGACCAGCCTTTGTGTACAGCCATCACCATCAACAAGCCCAATTTCATGCAGAATATGACCTGAACAAGAACATCTGGGTTGTATCATGGAAGTGGTTTAGTGACTAGACACCACCCATGCTGAAGATCCAGATACCAGAGAATCACGGAGGGGTACACTCACAAGATGCAAACTTGGATAGATAACAGTTGGCTACATTTGTACCCTGAAGAGCTCAGACACCATTAAGGCTTAATCCCACTAATGGCTGTGCTGCAAGAAAACAAGCAGAAGGTTTGTCCCATTATTTATTATCAAGAACTCAATATGTTGATGCATACACAGCTAATGCTGATGTTTGTCTGCAAAAATTGAGGGAGTGATAACAGGAAGGGTCAGATGTTGTGCTGAATCTGTACCAAATCCATCTTCAAATTTATGTGGACAAATATTTGTGGCTCTTTCAAATGGTAGAAATCAAATTTGCAAAGGTATTGCCTTACCTGTTTGTGCTCAATGTGGCACCACTGATCATGCAATCAATCATCAATGTCATGGTTGAGTATGCAAGGTACACAAAGTAAGCACATTAACTTGGAGAGGCATCAACCTGGCATTGCAGTGGAAGGCAACTATGGTTCAACTGAAGACAGACTTGCTGGGTTTCTGATATGTTGTCTGGGAAAATGAGAGTGTGCACAAAGGCATTGTCAGAAATGTTAAGACATTGGCTTGGTACCCTCAGGGAACTGGCTGTATCAGATGAGTTAACAATTAATGTGGGATTTGTCAGATATCAAGCAAACCAAGCCAATCAACTCACCAGAGTGCCTAATGATGGCTAGATGCACTTCAGAAAGAAACAGAGCCAATGTGTGCTGCATCTGTAGAACAGGAATCCACTCATATATGAACCATCCATCAATGTTGTGGGAATCCTAGCATGAAGCGCACATTATATTTTGTAAAACAAGTCAGCCCTGAAGTATTGAAAGCAGCTGTTTGGACAGTGGTCAGAGACTGATGCATGCCAGCCCATACAACTGGTACTACTAGTGCATTGGGAAGTTGGAAAACTGGATGTGCAAGACAATTGGAGCAGGGTGGGAATGGATATAACCCATTATGGAGTCCGGCATTATCTGACTGATGGAATATCTACTAAGTCCATGGTCTGTCTGGCAATTGTTACTGTGCCAAGACTCTGCTAGCATTATCCAGCAGTTGGAGTTACTATTCTGTGAGAGATGCAAGATTTGCAGAGGAGTGGGGCATCCAACTGAGATTTCGGTGTGCCAATCTGCCATCAGAGAATGGTATCATAGAGAGATGCCATTGTACCATCAAGCAAATTGCCGCTAGAACACAGTTCCATCATGGAGGCATTATATTGGTATAACATTATGCTAAAAAATGATGTGACAGCACTAGCTAACTCTATATGCAACTACCAAATCTGTATAAAGGGTGTCGAAGCCCATACCACTTGAACATATAAATCCCAGAATCTACAAAGTAGGACATGCAGTCTGGATAAAGGCCTCATATGGTTGATTAACAACGCCTTTAAAAAATAAAAAAAAAAAATAAAGGGAATGTGACAGGGATATGTAGCTCACAATTTGTCCTTGTCACTGGAATACCATGCCACATCACAGATCTTTCTTCAGAAGATGACATTAGTGGTATATTGTCCAAGAGCAATTCAGGAATAATGCTGCTTTTCAGAGCAGAGTCAGATGAGTTGCCTGCTGAACCAGAAGAAATAGAGTTGGCAGCATCATCATTGTTGTTGTTGTCTTCCAAGAACTAGAGAGAACCTGTGGACTCAGATGAAGAGATGGATGAACCCCACCTAACTTTACGAAGAAGCATTTGTCAAAAGAGATCACCATTTCCCTGCTACTTATATAATCATTAGATCAGGTAGTAGTGCCGAAGTGAAAATGGCTTACCTCCTGGAATAAAACATGCTAGTATACGTCTTGTGTGAAAAATAAGTGGAAAAAAAAAAAAAAAAAAAAAAAAAAAAATAATCCAAAAGCTGCTATTTAAGAACAATTTGATCTCAGAGCTTTGAGATTTTGCAAGACGAATTTGTGGCTTGTTCAAATTTCCAAGCCTCAGCCACTCCATAAAATGAATATGAGCGAGAGAACATCAGATGGGCTGCAGTTGCTGACGAGTTGGGTGGTTGTGTTCTGTGTTTCATGATAGGGTACAACTGGCGCTCCAAACAGCCATATCTTTTTTTGCTTCAATAGTTTTTACTTATTAATATGTAAAAGAGTGAATTTAATACAGAATTAAAAAAAAAAAAAAATAAAATAAAATAAAAATTTGTTACTTATCAAAAAGTTTTTTAGAGCAATTAAAAGCTTTTTTTTTTTTTTTTTTTTTTTTTAAATAATGTCTTAGTTTTATTGCATTTTTTATTTTACAATTTAGAGCAGACTTGATAAAAAGTGTTTGGAAAAAAAAAAAAAAATTTTTTTCAATTCTCCAAGTAGTCCTGCTTTTAATTAATATAAATATGAAGGGGCTAAAATTTTGATTTCTTGAAATTTCATAAAATTAAGTGGGTGGGGGGAATAACAGATGTAAAGAAAATAATTTCATTCATTTGTAATAATTTCATTCATTTGTGAATAAGTCCTGAAAATGTAACCAAAATGCAACAATTTTTGCAAAAATTTCTAAATCAATGTTTTCTACTGGTGGAATTTAAATTGTTCCTTCGAAACTCAATGGTAAAATTTAATCCATCTTTTATAGAAAACAAATTTTGATATAATAAAACAAAAACAGATGAATTGATAGCTGTCAACAATTTAATATTTTTCTCTTAATTCAATTTGAATTGAAACGCTGTATACAGATAAAGAGAGAAAGGTTTATTTGTTGTACAAACTGAGGTCCAAGTTTTTTTTTTTGTTTTTTTTTTTTCCAGGTCGTAGATAGTAATTTTTTTTTTTTTTTGTTTTTAAATACTCAATAAATAAAAAAATTTAAAAATCATTTTATTCTCTATTTTAGTATTATTATAAGTTAAAAAACAGCAATAACAATATTAACACATGAAAATCAGAATCCATTTTATAACGGGAAGATTTATTTTAAGGAGTGGAGGTGGGAGAAGGAAAAGTATTCATTAATGATTGGTTTTTAATCTGTGGAAAGATATGAAATGAAAAAGAAATTCAGGTTAGAAAGATAGGCAAAGAATTTAAGAACTTCATACAGTTACTAAATTTTTGCAATAATTTTTATAAAAATGGCTGTTAGCCACTACTAGCTGGATTGCCTTATTTTTTTTAATTTATTTATTTTGTTTGTTTTTTAAAGCCAGGTAAACATTTTGCAATAGGTGGTTGAATATATGTTGCCTTTTGAAGACTGATTATGCTTTTAGCCAGTTAATTAAAAATTATTTCTGAATAATTAATTAATACCAATCAGCAGTGAGGACATACTTGCAGCATCACAGTAGTGGGTACAGGGCATGTATTAAAGGTGTTGTTTTGTATTTACTCTGAGGGAGCTTCAGCAGGTGGGGGGAGTTTCAAGTCAGAAGGCTCTACCCCCCAGATTTCACGGGCATACTGAGCAATTGTACGATCACTGGAAAACTTGCCAGAGGCAGCGATATTGTAAACCGCCTTCTTTGCCCATTCAGCAGGGTTCTAGAACACAAAAAAAAAAAAAAAAAAAAAAAAAATTGATTTTAACAGCCAATTAAAAAAAAAAAAAAAAAAATTAAAGATAAAAATATTTTAACAATTAACATTGTTTAGCAGAAAAAAAAATTTTCCAATTAAAAAAAAAAAAAAATCCCAATTCACTTTTCCAACAAACCTTTGTATACATTGCAAAAATTAGATTTGTCAAGAATTGTTTTTATTTAGAAATTATTTGAAGTTTCATATAAATTTTAATATTATTATACTATATTTACCACAAAATCAAATCATAAAATTGGGTTACAAAACAAGCAAATAGTCAATTCACACAATTTTTCTCACTGGAGAAAAATATCACTAACTAGATGAAGCTATACACAAGTAAA